>CM065593.1:324226982-324639482 GCA_033119425.1 Bufotes viridis | reverse complement strand
ACTGGTTTATTTCCATCTCATTCATTGGCTTCCCTGCGCTCACTATTCTTGCGCCTCTTGGCGCCAAGTCAGCCCCCTCCTCAACCTCCCCCCCCTGCACCTCCCATCCCCCTTACTACTCCGCTTGTTTACCGTGTCATTATTGTCCTTCTGTTCGAGGAAGGGTTAACAGAATGGGGGGTGGGTGCACGGTGTATACCTTGGGGCTGAGGGAATTGTGCCTGACAGATAAAATGTTAATAAGTGGCTGCTGCTCTCTGGGAGTGACAGCCTAGCACTCAGTGCTCGCTGGGAAGGAAAGGGTTACAAGAACATTCAAATGAAGATTCCACCCTGAATAACAGATTCCACCGCCGCCGCTTGCAAGAATTTGAATTTTTTTAAAAACTTTGATCTGTCAAGGGCGCGCGTCGCCCAGGGGACGGTGCCCACGGATTTTGTGCAGAGCTAGCGTGTTTAGGGTGTCCTCCCCCACTTACACAGGTACACGTGGTGAGGAATGGGTTGAGGTGTGGTTGGTGTACAAGAATACACACGTTTTGTAATTTTTTTTTAAAAAAAAGCACCTTTTCCTTCGCGTTTTTTTACATTTTTGCATCGAAAGACGCAGCGTCCAGATGTTATACCTTGACCAATAGTAAAATATAACATTGGTTTTTGTGTGTGTGGTGTTTTAAGATAGTTTCCTGTGTTTTTCTAATTATTACTTTGCCACATGCTATGGGTGTGGTGTTTTTTGTTTTTTTGTTTTCGTTTTGTTTTTTAGGCATCTTTCCATAGATTTCTCCATAGGTAAAAAAATAAGTCTGAAAAAAAAAACGAACATAGGTTGCTTTTGTGCCTACCCATGCCTGTGCTAGCTGCCATACACAGGGCAATTTTATTGAAGACCCAACAAAGATTGGATTGGACTGTAACAGTAAACTTTAGAAAGCACAACAACAAGAAAATGTTCTTGAAAAAGGAAAAAAAAATCTTGAATTCACAACGGAGCACCACATTGTTTGCTCCCTCTGAAACACCTGCAAAATACCTGTATATTTTACCTATATGGTTTCACTACCATTTTGAATAAAATGTTCTCCGTAAGAGAAACCTTGGCAGTTTTAATCATAATGGCTAGCTAAAATCTAAGGGACGGTAGACAACGAGCTTTCGTCTGTGTCTTCTTCGGACCTACCGTGACATAGTAGCTGAAGTGTCGTACCTCCATACAGATCAGTATATGGGACTCCTCAGATACGATGTGTGAGCTCTACCTGAAGGAGTCCTGTTAGCTTCCTCATTGCCTTCACTATTGTTGTGCCATTACATAAGTAAACTATCATTTTACCTCTTTTTGAGAATTTTTTATTTTTTTTTGTCTACGGGTAAAACGCCATTTTTCGAATCACCCATGTGGAAGATACGGATATATGGTTACCAATGTGTTGCAGCCATCTGGTGACCACTGGGGACAGTGACATCGACTCTTGCTGCTATGTACAATGTCAAAATTCATTGGTACAACTGCTCCAGAAAAGGGAGGTTACAGATTCTGTACCAATATACTTTCTATATGAATTCCTGTTGACCTGATCAAGATCTGTGCTTGCATGGATGAAAGTCTGTCCTCGTTATGTGATGAGTTGTGTACAGGTGTAGGACTAATAACCCAAGAAGATACATTTTCTTGAAATTCATTCAGGGTCAGTTTCGAACGAATAAGGTTGGCAGATTCCATTTGGGTACGAATACATTCAACGCAAGTCAAAAATGGTCAGTTTACCCAGAAAACTTGGGTATGACACTTTATGGTCTCTAGGACTTTATCCAACCTCTTTAACGCCAAGGCAGCATTATTAATGTCAGTGACATATATGATTATGGGTAAACGGATAGTAGCCGGTGGTAACAAACAGCCTGTTTCGTAACACACTGCACTGACGGGTTTTATTTTGAAATGAAAACGCGTTCCACAAATGATCCCTTTTGGTGGCAGATATCTTCTGACCTGAATCGAATGGCAAAAGATTTGGATTGGTGCTCAGTCATGCACCGAACCCTGCACTTGTGTGTCCACCATATAACCAGGACAGAGTTTTAACCGCTGGAAACAAACTGTGAAGGTTCTCATTAAATAACTAGGAGTGGTCTTAAAATCTTAAGGAATTGATACCAAAAGTAATCAGGAAGCTGCAAAACCTACACAATTTACATGCTTTATTTGTTGAAGTCATGAAACCACTTTGAGGGCAACCTGTCACCATGAAAAGGCAGTGTAATCTGCAGGAGGCATGTTATAGAGCAGGAGGAGCTGAGCAGATGGATATATAATTTTGTAGAAAATTTAGTATAATTCATAGTTTATTCATTTAAATATCTGCTCTTTCAATGCTTAGAAGTCATATGGGCGGTCCTACTTAATGATAGACAATGATATATACGTAGTCATGCACAGTTAGCTGTCAGTCACTGAGTAGGACCGCCCACATGACTCCTAAACATAGTAAGAGCAGAGATTTAAATGAATTAATTACAACTTTTACCGAATTCTTTTCCATATAAAACTATGTATCAATCTGCTCAGCTCCTCCTGTTCTATAACATGCCGCCTGCAGATTGCACTGCATGTTAAAAAAAAAAAGTCTAAGTCAGCCACCCTTCCGTCTTCTATTATTACCCAGAAGCACTTCAAAACTGAAAAATAATCCCATCATTTGCATTAACAGAACATCACTCACTTTTTCTAGCGATCGATAAAGATTTGTATGTTCTTCTTTCACAACGAAAACAATATGTCTCCTTATAAGTAGATAGATATGTATTCCCTACGGTCTAACCCTAAATCGCACCAGTAAGGAATGTTCGAAAAACCCCAGGCAATTTCATATGATGTATCGTAATAAGAATGTGGTTGTAAGTTGGACCCATTGTGGGGGTTTATGCAAAATAAACTTGATCTGCAATGAATATAGCAGGAGCGACATACTTTCAGCATGCTACTGTTTCCTCTAAAATGGAGGAATTCCTATTTTAAAATTCAAACCATATGTCAGCAGTGTATATGTAGAGTCTCACTATGTTGGGTATTTGTCTAACTGTGCTAAGAAAAAAAAATTGTTGACAATGTAAAGTAACAGAAATAATGGATATTTTTGAAGCTGGACACCCTTAGAATGTATTGTCCATATAGCAGTGACCCTAGTGTGTCCTTTCAGAGATTGTTTTTGTTTAGCTTGGTTAGTGTATAATGTCTATCAACCCTTACAACTTGGTTTTGCGTTTCCTGCCAAATTTTTCTTTACTTTGACATTACTTCTGCTACAAGGGAACATAGGTCACGAGGGGGAAAAAAAAGTTTCACATATGTTTATGGTATAGTGATATTTTCTGTTAGGAGATTCATTTTTATATGTGTATATGTATATATAGTATTTTAGAGATTCATTTAATATCTCCATATGTGCTGTCCATTATTGTTCAGTAGTTTGTCCACCATGGTAATGGTATGCCTGACCTAATGCTATGTCCAGTTCTACAACTAGAAAAGGGATGATGATTGGCACTCCAAGATGAATATGGATATGCTGGTGCTCAGTGATAGGGTAGCAATCCCTAAATATATCAGAAAAATACCACGGCACTCAGAATTTAAGATGCAATATTACTTTTAATCCATCCGATTCGTTACTTTGACATGTCTGAGTGTTCTGAGTGCAGTGGTATTATTTTTATACAGTTCTACAACTTATTATTTTAATGTTCTATCACATCCAAAATAAGAAAAAAAATAAATGACTCCCCTTTTCTGTTTGTTTATAATGTTAAAAAAACAGTATTCTCCTCAATAACGTCTGTAAAGGCTCTCATTCATTCAGGTCATGGTATCTCAGTAGTAATAAGTCAGAGCAACTGGACTTGTATTGTTTCTTGAAGACATTTTGTAAGTCATCTGGCTGGCTTCTCGAAGAGAATGGCTTGTAGGAGAATTCTCCCACATTAAATACTGGCGGCTCGTGCTTCTTACAATGCGGCTCTAACACCTCTCCCTAGGAAGTTTAACCACACCTAATGGCTTCAGTCATGAAAATGCAACACTTCGCCTTCATGACTGAAGCACAAGTCACCAGTATTCATTGTGGGAGCATTCCCATGGCTGAGAAAGCCAGTTGGATGACCAGCAAAACGTCTTCAAGAAATCCAGATGTTCTGTCTCATCAATAACATAAACTAATGAAGAAGAAATAAGGTTTGGAACCAAATCTTACTTAAAGAGAACCTGTCACCACAAAATGCAGTGTAATCTACATGTCCCATGTGATAGAGCAGGAGGAGCTGAGCAGGTTGATATGTATTTTTGTGGTAAAAGATTCTGTAAAACTTGTAATTTTGACATTTAAATCTCTCTTTTTAATTGTTTACGTGGCAGGTCTTATCAGTAATGGATAGCATTCATGTTGTGTGTATACAAAGATAGCCATCAGTCACTGACAACACCTCCCCTGTGAACAATAAAATCAAAAATAGCAAAGTTTTAAATTATATAAATTACAAGTTTCACTGAATCTTTTCCCATTAAACAATATCAATCTGCTCAGCTTCTCCTGCTCTATAACATGCTGCTTAAAGTTTGCATTGCATGTTGTGGTGACATGTTCTCTTAAAAGCATTGCCCCTGTCTACAGTTTCTGTACAGAACTAATTGCAGACATATGTTTGTTGACTGATCGTTCAGTCATAAACTATTCCCTTTCATCCATACTCCCTTCTACTGTCCGTAGGTTATCAGAAAGAGGGGGCAGAGAAAAGAGAGTAACTCATGACTGGAGGAACTGACTACACACAGGGTTTGTTTGTAGTCTGTAACCAAGATGACACACTGGTCTGCATAGAAACTGCACATAGAAAACAATAATCTAAATTTAACACTTATGCATACCACAACATACAGCTATGCCATGGTGCACTGTGAGGAGTATGAAGTGGACTCATGCACTGAACCCGCTCTATACATGGTGGGGGCTGGCTGTGTTATACATCCAGCACCTGCACTCAATGACTGGGATCGGCAATAATGTTGATCCCAGTCATGTAACCCCCTAAGATGCTGTGATCAACTGTGATCACATCATCAGACAGCTTTCCCCAGGAGCGCTGCGCTTCAGGGGTCCCCAAGTCGCCCCTGCACTGAGATCAGGGAAGCCATTTGTTCTCTGTGGCAGCCATGAGCATTAGGAAGGCTTAAGGCTACCACAACAATACGTTTCTGTGAAAAAAGTTTAAAAAAAATATATAAAAAAACCCAAAAATGCCTCCTTTGCCTTATTTACATATAAAATAAATAAACAATAAAATAAACATAATAGGCGTCCCCACATCCCAAACTGCCCAAAATATCAAAATATTTTTCTTGTACAGTGGACACCATAGTGAAAAAAATGAAAATGAGCGATTGAGCCACTTTTTGTGAGTGATCAAAAATTTGTATGTGCCCCAAAAATGAACTGATTAAAACTAAAGTTTGCTCTGCAAAAACAAGCCCACACACAGCTCTGTGGAGGGAAACATAAAAATGTTATGGCTGTCAGAAAATGGGGATGCAAAGAAAATACTTACTTTTTCAAAGGTCTTTACTTATTTATATTTTTTAGAAAGTCAAAGTAAAGCCTATACAAATTTGGTATCACTGCAACTGTAATAACCCGCAGAATAAGGACATTATGTCATTTTTAGAGCACAGTGAACGCCATAATATCAAAACCCCAAAACACCTTGGTAGAATAGTGTTTGTTTGTTTTTTTTCCAGTTTCACCCCACAAATAATTTTTTTCCCATTTTCCAATACAAACTATGGTAAAATAAACAGGGCCATTAAAAAGTACAACTTGTCCCGCAAAGAACAAGCCCTTATACGGCTATGTGAACAGAAAAGGAAAAAAAAATGATGGCTCTTGGAAGGCGGGGAAGGGAAAACAAAATTAAAAAAATAGGCCATATCTCTAAAGGGTTAATCAGCTCTACTTGCAAAGTTATTCTTGGATGAAATGGGGTTATACAATTTGGTTTCCGAAGTGTACAAAGCTTTAAGGTGCAGGTAATGATCAAATTAGTCAGTTATTTTAAATAATGAGTATTCCTATCTAGAATGATAATGGGCTTTCCTGTATAGCTTAGTCTAAAGCTAGATACATCTAGTATGGAATATACATCTCAGCAAATATGGTGGGTTATATGAAACGTTTGACTTTATACTTAAAAAGAAAACAAACTGCTATCTATCTATGTTTTTCTTTTAAACTTGTTCTTTTTATTTTTTTAATGACATAATCTTTTGTTGTGTTCTCCACTGGTGTAGAAAAAGGAAGGAAAACTTAAAAGTAC
This sequence comes from Bufotes viridis, assembly GCA_033119425.1. Lineage (NCBI taxonomy): Eukaryota > Metazoa > Chordata > Amphibia > Anura > Bufonidae > Bufotes > Bufotes viridis. Next base: position 324,633,119 of record CM065593.1, on the reverse strand, counting down.
AGCTATAGCAAAAACACACCAGTAATATGATACAATATCTGAGTCCTGTTCGTGACTGCTTCAGCTAAGCTTATCTTTATACTTCAGTTACAATTTGGTTTGAGATTGAGATGGACAGATTTCATATTTTGTAATCTGCGCATATTTCATACTCAAGTTAAAATGTAGTAAGTGCCCAAAAAACAATATATGGAAGTACACTGTGGGTCCAACACACATTTGATCAAAAATATGCACAAAGAACTTCAATTTTTTATGTATAGTAACAATGCACTTCAGATTTATTACTAGTTCCACTGTTTGCATGTATAACAGTGGGCTGCCATAAATTGTTTGCTTGCTGTTTGCATTTTAGCTTTATGGATGTGCACCAGTGACTTTGGATGTGCTAGTCCAAATTCTCTTGCTGTGTAATGTACACCATTAAACAGTGAATGTTCCCAATTGTTTTTAATGTCACAAATTAGTAAACAATGAGTTTTTAGTTAAGCATCTGTATATTAGTCTAGCCTTTGGGAAATTAGAAAATTGTTTCATTAGTATTTTCTACTTGGATTCTAGTTATGTCATTGAGTAAAATCTGGCAACAACTCATGGAGAAAAGCCCTTCGAAAGAGAAGAATAATAATACTTGCACACTGCTTAAGTGGTAGTCACAAGTTAAAAATGACTAGGAGTGTCTGAGCTAGTTTTGCACATCAAAGATGGCTGACTTAACTTCCAGCAGCATATTCCTCAGTCTGATATGTAGGATGTTTCTAAGAACTGTTATCAGTGCTTAATGGGAATGTGTCATCAGAAAATGAGCTATTGTTTAAATCATGTTTTTATTTTTAACGTGTTTTTAAAGAATTGATGTTTATTTTTAAATTTTTCATGTCAATATCTATATTTAAACAAAAACCATAAAATCCTGCAGTTTTCGCCCTGGCCACTAAGCCCATTAATAGGTGCCACTTCTTGGTCTGTACAGATTACTTTGCTGTAGTTACTTCTTATCTGTCATTCTAATCCTGCCTGTAATGGTATCACCTCTGTGTATAGATAAGACAGGATCCACCATTCACAATAGGTGATTGTTAAATCTTATCTATTCTTTCCTTGTACAGTGATCTCTGCACAGGTCACAGAACATGCCTAGAAAACTCTCCCATAGAAGGCAATGAGGTCCTCTTCAGACCATTGTGTCTATGGACCATGGGGTGCCATCAAGCAGTTTTCGTAAAGCTTTCTAAATGCTATTAAGAACAGCTCAGGCAAGATGGCCGCCCCCATAATGATGTTTAGGAAATAGAATAAAGAAATCTGCATTCAGAAAATAAAAACAGATTAGAATGAAGGAGATGTGTCGTTATCTAGTTTGAAATGGGAGTTAACATTTTTAGTGACACATTTCCTTTAAGTCAAAAAGCCACAGATCTCATTGCAACATCTCTTCCTTCCTAAGGTATATGTACATATTCCTTGAATATACCTATGCACCTTGTCAGTTTTTTGTTGTATCTTGAAGTCATCTAAACTAGAAAAAGCATCTGCTCTTTTTTATGCATTCAGTTGTAATAAAACAGATCATACATTTAAAAGAAAAAATGGAAAGAAAATGAATATAATGTGTGTTCTCATAACTGTACACTATGGAAGTATTGGGGGCTTGTGTGACTCTTTGTAGTATAGTTTCTAGATTGTAGCAATTCTTGGTTATCTTAATGAACATGAATCCCCTGTATGATAGTTTCCCTTCTGTAGGAAGTTGTCAACTGACAAGCTCCAGCTAACCACTACTCAAAGCGGAAAACTTGTAAATAACATTAAAAACAGTAAAGGATGTATCCATTTCATGTTCAATTTGCAAATCCTGTAACCAGTCTATGGCTAGAGTTTATTTATGTACATTATTTATTTCTCTTGCTTATATAGCGCCAACATATTCCGCAGCACCTTTTACAGGCATTGTCGCCACTCCCTGTCCCCTGTGGGGCTCACAATCTAAATTCCCTATCAGTATGACAAATACATCCACTAACTATATTCTATTTTTAAATATTATTATCTATTGTTCTGTGAATTATAAAATCTGTCTGGCCATTCAATGCTATATTGCTACACTCTAGTTCTGTGCAGATGTGATATACTGTATGTAGAGGAGTTCAAGCAACCCCTTTATATACTTGGCATCTCATTGTCCACATTGTCTCATGTCCACAATTTGCTATAAAATCAATCAATCCCTTGTTTTATGTTAAAATTAGGGTGAATAATCGAATGAATGTGTTTTCAATGTTACCAAAGTTAGGTACGTCATATCACACCATTACAAAGGCTGAATGGTCTCCCCTGAAGAAGTTGATAATAGTAAATAAGCCTTATGCATGTCAGTGCACTGTTATTGTGCGCGTAAATATTCGGATGCAGTGGGGATTTCTGAATATTATGCCAGTCCTCTGTATGTAGCTGCTAGCTAAACCCTATACATTCTAGTATGTATCTGGCTGCTTTAAAGTTGATTATGTACATTAATAAACCTAAACATTGATTAAAAAAGTTGTGTGATCAGAAAACTGTATATCCTTTACATTTGCTAAATACAGACTTCCCCTCATGTTTTATCTGAAGGTACATTTTGAATAAGATGAAAAAAAACCACAAAAAAGGTTTTTCATTTGTATCCATTTATCAGCTAATATATACATGCATAGTTTAAGGATAATATCCTTCTTAAACACTAAGAATTGGTCCTGAAACTGTAATTCAATTGTAAATATATTAAAATATAATAAATAAGCACATTACTTTCTTGTTTTTTATATCTGAAAACAACATTTCGAATCATGGAGTAAAAGAAATTGAAATAAACAAAACACATAAGCTGAATGTTTTCAGATGACATCAATCTACCCTGAAACACACCATGTGCCCCCAGGTCAGCATGCTAATGAGGGGCCTTGGGTGGTTGAATCTGGGAAATTCTTGTGTTAGACTGAGGGTCTCACATGCATGTTGTAATGTGACCAAACAAGAGGAGGCTTGCTATGTGCTGCAGGAATTTTCAGGTTAAAACAAACTGAGAGAAGAGGAATGAACGTACAACCAAGTGAATGTCTTTAGTGAAATGTTTGAAATAATTCATTGCAGCCTATGTGCAGTGACCCCCTTGTAAGATATCCTTTTGTGCAGAAAATAAATAAAAAATCTCTTTACTTCCCTTACTACTATAATTTGACTTTTAAAAATATTAAAGTATCTTTCACCTACATTTAAATGCTGACAGGTCAAGCAGTCGTAAGTATTGTCACAGACATTGTATGTATCAGAACAAAATGAAATTACTGATAATTATTAGAGCCAAACTCTTAAAATAAGAAAATAATTCCTCCATTTTGCTCATCTTAATGTGTTTAGTTACAACCAGGATTCAGTAAGTTCATAAGGAAATACTCTGTCTTTGTTCTTATTTAGTTGCAAAATAGGCTGTTAATAACATTAGTTTTCTTGCCTAATCATGCTGAGATGATCTTACATATTTTTCTGTTGGCGAATGCTGATTACATCATTTTGTTCATAGAATTTGTAAGTTATGTGGTTAGAGCCCTCACCTTCTTAACATAGAAATTTTTTAATAAAATATTTTGTAACTATCACAAGGAACTAAGATAGTGGCAGAGAATTTATGGAGTTATTAGTCTTTTGATATGCTCAGTGTGGGTTGCTAACTTTTTTTTTCAGTTTTTTACTTTTTGATTCACTTTTCACTTGTTTAGGAAAAAAAAGTTCAAAGCTATCTGATAGCCCTTTTAGGCATTAGCATTCCTGAGCTATCTGTATTGTTGTTAAGGGAGGGGGATAATATGGTTTCAACTTCCTTTCACAGGAAATGACCCTTTTTTGCTGCCTTATAGTTACCTGTGCATTTTCACTTTTACATTTCAGGAATTAGTAGTAACAAAAATAGATAATTCTACTATCACTTTAAATGTTTACTGTTTACACCAATATTTGATATTTAATAAGGACATATACTAGATGCTTGTTAGTATGAGGGATCTGTGATGTGTAGCTTCATTCATTCAATCAATCAATCGTAAACTGTTACATTTTCTAACCATCACATATCTAATTATATTACATGGTGTAACCTTTAAATGATTGCACATTAAAACTGTATTATTACGAAATCAAAATATGTAAAGCATACGAAGAAAAGATTACTGGAAAGTTAGAACATTTTCTTGCCATATCACTGTTAACTATGCAACCTCCAGATATTTTGAAGAATCTGTGGCTTCTAGACTTTCTAAAGTGTCATTTATTATTAGTTTATCCGTTTTTCTTTATTACTGATATCTCATTTATGCATTTAAGTATTAGCTTTAAAGGTACCTTACTAGGTTGGATAGCATTTAGTTCCCTAGATTACGGATTGGTCATTCCTTTATTAAATAAAATAGCTGATAATTTCCTTCAGTAAATAATTACATATCATTTACACTTCATTATAGTTTTGCAAGATTTTAATATGCTTTTACAGGATCCTTCTTAATGACTCCTATTTTTAACTAGAAATCTGCATTGTTTTTGAGCGCACAGTTTACAAGATGATAAAAAATTAGTAGCACCGACTGTCCAATTAAACAGATAATGTGAGAGAAATAGCTACAAGCCATTCCTTTTACCACTCCTATGAACTTTATGATGCTGTACAGTGTGAAATGTCCAGGATTTAACAACTGTTATCAGTACATGCTATCATGAATTTGTTTAATTCAATATGTGTGTACATGCATGAAGATTTGCAACAAAAAATACATAAAAATACTTCCTAAACAATCTTACAATTATGTTCCTTCCAATAACATAAAAAAGTATTATATAGATGTTGTTACTTGAAGTTCTTGAGTTTTTTCAGAGTTATATAAGCCATTGCTGTGACTGTAAAGAACCTCTGTGCTGTAAACTGAAATAGTTTTATATGAGTAATACAGGTTTATAACTGAAAACTGTGAATTAGTTTTCAGCAAAATAAATATTTTTGGTGCATCCAAATGCCTGGAAAGAGATTATTTATTATTTATAATAACAGGTTAACTTTTGTGTCCCCTTTAGTTGTCGTTTCCTTTACCAAAGGGAAAGCAACATTTATTCCTTTAGTTGCCTTTGCAAGCTGAATCATACTCAGAGAAGACTGCAGTTGTTACGTAATACTATTTAGTATGTTTGTATTGAAAGATCAGCTCGGCGATAAAGCAATAAAAGTGATAAAGCGTTTACTAAATTTAAAGCATTAGAAGTATTTATGACAACATTAAATCCTCATTGTATCTGTATGTTCTATCAATATACATGTATATCTACCAAATCACTCAGTCATAATTATAATATGCATAGTCTCAGTACATCAAGTCATTCAGTATAACGTACTGCACTCAATTTAATTTTGGTTAGAAAGTTCTGTTACAGCTCACACATTTCCCATGATCCTTGTTAAAGTTTCTCTCTAGACTCTTATATACTGTCCATTGAATCCCAGATTTAGATTAAAACAGCCTATTTCACTGGAACCTGGTGCTAGATCATATCCAGTAAGTCACTCATATCACATAAGTAACTCATATACAGATATATCTTAGGGGGAAATGTATTACATGACATGTAAGTTAACAGTTTGTAACTGTTTAGTTGATTATAACAAGCAAGCAACACTTAGGAAACAGAAACATCTCATAGATCAATACCCAAATGTTCCCTGAAATAACCTTTCCCCACTGATACAGGCATAGATCTGAAATATACTGAACATGATGATTTTAACTTAACAGTTAACTTGATTAACGTCATAACAAATTTCAATCAATGAGAAATTTAGATCATTGAATTACCAATAAAATAGAGAAAGGGCACAAACATTTCTATGTGTCAATATAAACTACTTTCATTGTGAATGGCTAAAGGTACACCATACTTTCATATTTGTTTAGTGGTTACTGTTTGTAATGATAGCATAGTAAGAAATTACATTTTTTCTGTTTCCATTTTTATGACAATTAAACCTACTGTGTCAAAGTGAACATAATGATTTGACCAGGACCAATGTGTCTGTTAACCTGGGAAGTAAAACCTAATAGAAAACATTTGGTGCCCTAATATTTGCAATTTTTTTCTAAGCAAACATCTCAACAGCTATCTTAAGTGCATGTTCTAGTATTCTTAACCCAGCATATGAATTAACAGAATATTAAATCTACCCCAGAGATGTTGGACTCCTATAGTCTTTAAAATATGCATCCAGATTAAACGGTTCTATGTAAATGGATCACTAGAATTGGTTCCTGAACTCCAAGAGTGGAAGCCTAAACTTATTTTAAGCAAGTTGAAAAAAAATTTGCATCCACTTTTTGAATTCAAAATTTGTTTTTTTCAGTCTGATACCATTCCTTGGTGTGACTGCTGTATTCACTATTACACTGCTGTGCATCGGGTGCTGCAGTCAATTAAAGAGGTATTACAATTTTAGTAAACAAAGCTTAATCATTGTATATATTTCAAATATACTTACTGTTTTAATACCTCATGGTTTTCAAGATCTCTGCTTGTAGTCACTTAAGGTGAGCAATGGTTATTTCCAGGAAACATGAGTCTGTCCTGGTCATGTGATGGTTACAGAGGTGCACAGTTTGGTAGAGTACTGAACAGTTATCAGAGATCTGTTTTGCAATATGCTGAGAACCTCCGTAATCGTCCTATGACGAGGACTCGATGTTCCTATTCAAAGACTAAAAGCAGAGAGTTTGAAAACCATGAGAAATTGATGTAGTAAGTATATTTAAAAATTGTTTAACTTTTTTTTTTTTGCAATTAATGATCTTCATCATCAGGAAGCAACCAAAGTTCCCACTGAATGAATGCAAACAGAAATCTTGAAATATTGAGAAATGGATACAGAGAATAAACAAGAACAGTATGAATTTATTAGCTAAAAATGCCCCTTAAAGGAAATATAATTTGTCATTTTCTAGATTGGCTGTGCTAAATTATTTCTATGTACTAAAAGTAATCTTTATATCTAGTCTAAAATGTTTAATAGTATGGGGAAATCAAATAAAAGCATTCAAATGTTTGCATATTCTATATTGTCAAACAGGATGTAAGTACACAAGACAACTTCTAGACTTGCAGGTGAATGGTATTATCTCCTAAGCGCAGTGATATGCATGTTTGTACTTTGTTTTTTCATTGCTATAATATAAGCTTGAAACAGTTTAATAAAAGTTACTTAACTTACTGCCTTCAGTGTATCTTGAGAAACACTTATTCTTACTTATGAAATGTGTGCAATCGAATGTTAAACCTTTATTTCATGCCATATATATATTTCTAGTCCTCAATTTAAATGCAGGTTATAATCCTGTTTATTCTTATAGTCAATTGGACTGAGCTTGACACATTTGTGCAGTCAATTTTAACAACCTTTCATCTTCATATACCTTTATTCGAATCAATTTCCTCTAAAATCAAAATGAAATGACCTGTAAATGCAAGTCCCTGAGTTCTGTTGTGTCATCTTGTATTCACACTGAAATGGGAATGGAGAAGAACAGCTGAGAAGATAGTGCCTATAACCCATCCACATGTATGAACATTCAAGACAGGGCTGCATGTGCAAAAGGTAATGTTATGGATGCAATCAGTAACAAAAAAAGTAGTAAAAACGAGAGTTTTCCAGAAGGGAGAAGAGATGTGAATATTATAAAGGAAACCTATCGCTTTAAATATTCAGTCTGATCTGTGGGCAGCATGTTATAAAGCAGGAAAAGCTGAGCACATCGGTATATGGTTTTATGGGAAAAGATTCCATATAACTTCACATTTATTAATATTAATTCCTGCTTATTCTGGGCTTAGGAGTCCACTGGGCAGTCCTACTCACACAGAGAAGGTTGTCAGTCACAATTAGGATCGCCCACTGGACTCCTAAGCTCTGAATAAGCAGGAATTAACATTAATAAATGGCAAGTTTTTGGAATCTTTTACCATAAAACCATATACCAATCTGCTCAGCTTCTCCTAAACAGGAATTAAAATGCAAGTTAGAATCTTTTCCCGCAAAACTATATATCAGTTTACTTAAATACGCTACTATATAACACTGCCTGCAGATCACACACCATGTTCAATGTGAAAGGTTCCCTTCATGAATAAAAAAAAAACAGCTAATGAATTTGTTAGTGAGAAAATAATAAGAATGCACGAGTGAGCGGCACTGCGTCACTGGTCTCTTATGTCACGATAACCACTACGCACACAGTCAGAGTCTACTTGTATGTGAAAACGTGGTGCTCAGCCAAAGATAAATATAGTCACTTGAAGCACAAAAAAAGAGAAGAATAAAAAGAGGCGGCACTCACCACATACTTGCGCCTTCTTTATTAGTAAAGGTACAAAATAGTAAGACAGGCTGGGCGGGCAGCTACGGAGCGCTTAGCAGGAAAGCGACGGCCGTTTCGCGCCTAGTGGCGCCTCTTCTGGCCAATACTGACAGTATTGGCCAATACTGCCAGTATTGGCCAGAAGAGGCGCCACTAGGCGCGAAACGGCCGTCGCTTTTTCCTGCTAAACGCTCCGTGTAGCTGCCCGCCCCAGCCTGTCTTACTATTTTGTACCTTTACTAATAAAGAAGACGCAAGTATGTGGTGAGTGCCGCCTCTTTTTATTCTTCTCTTTTTTTGAATTTGTTAGTGATGCTAGGTTTACACATTGAGGTTTTTTTTTGCAGTGTTTAAAGGCAAAAGCAGATTTGAATCATAAAGGTAAAGTAAGTGTAAAAGACAGATACCACCTCACTGCTTTTTCAAATTCACTCCTGGTTTTGGCTCTAAGAGCTGCATCAGAAAACCTGAACATGGCAACCCAGCCTTAAGGCCGTGTTAGTAAATTGAACAACCCCTTTGACATTTGATAGTATAGTACATAAATATAGATAAGTGTTGTCATGAACTAAAGGTACCTTTATACAAGCCCATTATCGTGTAAATTATTGAATCGAGCGAAACTGCACAATGATCATGCAGTGTAAAAGCTATGAATGATAGAGTGACAACCGAAAGACGGTAGAGTTCTTGTTGGTTTGAATTTTTGTGTGGGCACAAAAATCATGGTTGGACGTTAACGATTTCATACGTGTAAACAGGAATCAGTCACTGCACACCACTCAAATGTCACTCTGTGTAAATACAACAGCCCGCTTTACAAACAATGGGATATGCGATCGAAATTACGATTTTTTGAATGGTAATCGGCGCGTCTAAAGGGCCATTGTTAAAACGTTTACTACACCAAGAAATGACTTGTCGCTCAATCGTACCGATCATTTCCTCGTGCAACGGAATATTAAGAGTAATTAGAATTCCTCCCTTTATGAATAGTAGGGTCACAATAAAAAAGGGGAAAGTGCGCTGTGGAACCAGTTCTTGATGCTAAAATTTTTCATCCTCAAGTGCGGGTTCTACTTTGCATTTTTCCTCTATTAGTGTAAAAAATTACCTATTGTTTAAATTAGATGGGTCATTTATCATTTGAGGTTGTTTTTGTGTCAGTTTTAAGTCTGTCTTTGCTTTGTGTGCCAGCACCAAATGGTGATCCTTAATAATATATGTGGTGTAAGTTCAATGTGGTTTACACCTTTAAATGTAAAAATACACCAGGGGGTTGCCTGGTGTAGGACTAGGTTGCAACTTTTTTTTTACGAATTTTGCAAAAGTTGCACATAGTAAATGAGCCATAATCCCGGTCTCATCTCACTTTTAGGGCTCATGCACACAAATGTTTCGCTCTTGCCGTGAACTGGGGACAGCAAACGTTTGGCCGGCACTAACGGATTCAGACCCATTCAACTTGAACGGGTCTGCACTGCAAAAGAGAGAGCATGTTCTATTTTTTTGCTGTGCGGAGGCATAGACCAAAATGCCACAGATGCGCTCCATAGTGCTCGGTGCCTCCGCAACCATATCTTTTGGATTGTGGACCCATTCACTTGAAACGGTGAACACATGGCAGATGCCCATATAATGCAGACCCACTGTTCGCGGGCCACAATATGGGCATGGGTGGCACATGAGCACATGTTCATGAGCCCTTACCTCTTAAATATAGACCTCTGTGAAAAATTGCGAGGATCACAAAATGTTGCACATTTAACCAAATGTCACAGAAAACCTCTCAGTTTCCATAACTTGCAATTTTTTTAGACCACAAAACTGACATATTTGATTTGATAAATGCCGCCCTATGTTTTCATGTTGAATATATTTAAAATAATTTTTGGTGATATTTTTAATTTTCCTTTTCAATATCTATATTTAAACAAAACACTGGCCAGTAAGCCTAATAATGTGCACCACATCCTGGTCTGTACAGATCACTTTACTGCAGTTACCTGCTAATCTGTAATTCTAATCCTGTCTATAATGATATCACCTCTGTGTACAGTTAAGACGGGATCTTCCATCCACAATAGGTGATTGTCAGAGCTTATCTATTCTTTCCTTGTACAATGACCTCTGCACATGGCACAGAGCATGCCTAGAAAACCTTTCCCCTTTAAGTCAATAGGGTCCTCCTGCCCATTGTTTTTTTTAGTTATTGTAGTGGTTGTCCAACATATTTTATTATTTTGGGCAATCCCTTTAACAGTAATTGTTGACTAGACAAACTGATATGTTAAAGGGAATCTATTACCCGCCTGAGGTTAGCAAAAACTTGGACAAATACCTTGATTGAAACACTGGGTCACTTACTTTTTGTAACCAGTTGTTTTCTTAAGATCCTTATTAATGCCTTATTCAAATGTCAGTGTTTTCCATCAGTAATTGTGAACTAAAACCAGGACTGAAGCCTTCACGGACATGAGGTATAAGGGAAAGATCTGCATCTGTTCTGTGTTTTGAGCTGCACCTGGTTATGGCTCACAATTACTGATGGAAATCACTGACCAAAACACTGACATGTGAATGAGGCATGAGGCATAAGAAGCTCCAGTTGGAGTCACTAGAGTCCGCTCAATGTAGTGCACAAACCAAGGAGTCCTTGGATTCATCAACCCACAACTTTCCCTGCCCCATCAGTGATTGAAAGATTTCTTTGTATACACCACATAAGAAAAGAACTGTGAATTATCCACAAGATGGTGGGGACAGCCACTGCTCATGAATATTAGGACCTTGGCATTTGGCTCACTCTGGAAGCTCTCGTCAGGGATTTTCAAAAATGAGCGGGTCAAAAAAAAGAGACTCAGCGTTTCACTATGGGTCTCTGTCACAATTTTACAGTGCCTTCAGATAGGGCAGCATAAAACTGGGCTACAGATTCCGTTTAACTGGTTCACAACCTTGGATTTACATGTAAGCCTTACGTGCATGAGTACAATAATTTTTATAACACCCAGCCACAATGATCAGAAAAAACTCTAATCCAAGTCATTTAACCCCTCAGATGCCATTGACAATAGCGACTGCAGCATATGAGAGGTTACACAATGGGAAGGGCTTATTCTGTCCTCCGCTCAGAGCCCCATGGTTGCTATGATGGCCTGAGACCTTGTGAAGGCGTCCAGGCCTGCCATAACAAACTGGAAGTGAGAATCAATATCCACTTGTCTGTGCTCAGCATCCTCTTCAAAGTTTACTTGCATGCCATCTAGTTTGTAGTGGTGGTGCAGTGTAAAAGTGTGATATTTGTCCTGTTCATTTGAACTATACACTGATACATTTTTTTCAGTACGTTTTATTTTCTGATTGTACGGAGTAAGCCACAAAAAACAGAACCCTCTTTCCCTTTTGATGTTTCTACAGGATAATGGAAGAATGATGTTGTTACCTATTACAGCAGATGCTGAAAGTGTTTCCATCAATGGCTATGCAAAGTTGTGCCTGGCTTATCATGTTCAGGAACACTTTCTGCAACACCTCACATTCGATATTCCGACAAACTTTTATTTGCTCTTTTAGTTCGGGCACCTTCTTGCCTTTAGGTAACCTTACATATAAAAGCATGAGCAGATTTACCATAGACCCTAGAGGGAAATTTCCCGGTGGGCCGATACCCAGGGGGCCACTTAATCCCTGCTTTTTTGCCGTCAGCAAAGTTATAAAAACCTTATGGTCTCTGCATTAATCAGCAAGTGGCCGCAGGTGCCCTCCTGAATTCAATGATATTGTCTTCCTTAGGACGATGATACAGCTTCATACTGTGGGGCAGGTGGCAGTATATTGTGCTGCACTGTGCTTTTTGGCTTCCTAGTGGCTATATTTAGTGCTGCACTGTGGTATCTGGTTCTGCTCAGACATTATTTTGTGCTGCACTTTGGTATTTGGTTTTGCTGGGCTGATAATTTGTCCTGCACTACGGTATTGCTGGCCATACCTAATTCTGTTGCCCCGCCTTCTATCAATTTGGCCATGCCTACAACACAAGCCCACTTTTAGTTTTCTTCCTTGGCCACTTTAAGTTCCTCTTCCACCCCTGTATAAAAGTCTCACATCATTAAGGCTGATAAATGTGGAGGCCACAACCTTTTGCTTGCAATATGTTCTTCAGTGAATGCCACATTAACTTGGCAGAGAGACGCATGCAACGTATGGTAAGTCATCCTGTCTTGCTAAAATAAACAATACTTGTGCTCATGATCAGTTAGAATTGCTCAAAAATGTCCATGTATACAGCTGTGTTCACATTTTCATTAGAGAATATTGCACGCACAATCCACATACCCACAGCAGCACACAAAACACAGATTGTTGGATCATGAAGTGGCTGTTGGTGCAGCTTGTATGAGTTTTCTGTGTGCCAGTACTTTCTGTTCTGCAAATTAACACATACAGTTACATAGAACCACCATCAGACACAATGTACTGCAATGGGTCCAAATATCTGTGTCACAAACTTTCCTGTCTGGGCCCCAGCGGTGAGATCTCCAGTGCTGGGAAAGACACACTGAGAGGCCACACCCCATGCTAAAGTAGGGAACGTCGACCAGTTGTGTACTTGCCGCTCAGGACTTGCGCTGCAAATAGTCAAGGAAAGCGGGCTGGGTTCCAGTTAAGGCTCACTGTCTGTGTGTTCCTGCCTACTGTGCTGACTGTCTGAAATCATATCTCCCTCCTTTAACTCTTGCACAAAGGGCAGTTAGTATGGAGACGCTATTGCATTACATGTTGACATATTGTTCTACTAATGTGTGCCTGCTGGGATAATTTTTTCTTCAATATGTTCAGGCTTCTCATAATCTTCTCAAGGATGTCTGCAACAGTGACAGGTGTCACTGTTTTTTGTTTGCATCGGTTTTGGGTCCTGTGTTGCACCACTTCCACATTAAACCATGCATACTGCTTTTTGCTGGAACGGGAAGGTCCGGAAATTGGCTATGAAAACAGTCCTGTAGTTCTATGATTTTTTCTCTATGAGGCTGTGCGTACATACAAGGCCTCATTAAATTGAATGTGGCATGTTGGACACTTATGCATGTATGGTGGGGAAGGATAAGATGGGCCTAATTTCTTAAACTGCTCTGGTAAAATGACGGTTGAGTAAGACCCGATACATTATCCTGTACAAACCAAAAAAGGGATACAGGGTTCTGTTTTTCGTGGTTCACCTTACATATTTTAGTGTATTTTCTGTACATAATTATTGGATTCAGCCAGTTTGTATGGTCTATCGGTTTGGGCGCATGCTCAAAGTTTCTAGGATTGTTTAGAATTTTCAGAGTAAACCCACAATTTTTACTTGTTCCTTCACAAAAAAGGATGGGGCCTACGTAAACCTTGAAGTGGAGGGTTACTCAGTGGATTTGGGGTATGCTCAGAGAGGGGCCTAAATGCCCAAATTTACCAACTAAAATGTTGGTATGTAGATACTAGTGTGATGTGCAGGGGTCACTTAGGGTGGGAGAACAAGTAACGCTATTACTTCTTGTCAATGGTGTGATCCTGTGTTATCTGCCTCTTGCTTAATAATAGAGGTCTTCCCTTTCTTTTTAAGGGGGCATGCTCCTGTGCAAAATGGCATTGGTTGTGTGTTGCATGACCAGCTACCACACCGCAAAGCCGCACATGGTGTACCATGAATTGCCACAGTTTAAAAAATAAAGTTTAACGCACTTGACTCCCTCCCCAATCCCTTATACACATTCACAAATGGTTAAGCCAAACGTGAATGTTTATTCTGTGAGAGGAGTGGAGAAAGCCACTGTCAGACACTTCTCGCAGCTGCCTATCTCCCAGGATAACAAAAGGATTGGACAAAAATATTAATTTTGCCCCATCCTTCTCTCTCCTCACATCATCTGCTAGAGAAGAGTCAAGTGCTCCCCACATACATTAGACTGTCAGCCAAACCTGCTGTTCTTGGTGGGTTCAGCTGACAATGCACTACTATATATGATGGCCCTAAACTTGCTCACAATTTCATTTCATTTAATAGAGAATGGTATAACTAGCAAGTTTCTGAATCAGTTTATTTAAAAAATATCCCTGTATCCACCTGGAAAAAAGCTGTAAAGTCATGGCCACTAGGGGTCTCACTTCCACCGTAGTTGCAGTCCACTGCCTGTTAAAATAATTGAGCCTGATAAAATAATTGCTTCTACACTGCTTCTGTATATCACAGAAACCTTCTGCCTTTCTGTAGGTGTGATTTATTCCTCATTAACTGTTCTGTGAGCTCCAGAGCAGAAAACAAACATAGTGGGAAATGAAGTCACTGCATATAGAGTTAGCAGAAAGGAGACTCCCTCTGCTTCTGAGTGAAATACATCTAGCTGTGCAGCTGAAACGGGGAATAATATAGCAATATAGCTGTAAAAATATAAGGGAAGCCCAAACATAGCTGTTCACTTCACAGTTATGATTGTATAAAGACGCACACCCATTATGCAAAGTTAGAAACTTAGGTGTGCTTAAACTCAGAAAATTAAAAACAATGCCACCATAATGTTAAAAACAGTGGCCGACATTTATTAATGTAAGTGCACCTAGATTCTGGTGTAAATTGGATGAAAAATATGGCGCAGTTTAGAGCAGTTTGACACATTTAGGTTTAGAGAAATTATTTGCGCGTAAGCCACCAAGGGGGCATGGCCTAAGATGCACCATTTTACGCCAGAAATGTGCCACAATTCTGGTGTAAAATTATGTTGCAAAGTAAACCAACCAGTAGTTGATGTAAAGATAGACAAAAGTGTCCCTGCCCTAGATTTATTATCCCATCTGAGCCCCTCAGGTTCAGGGAAAAATCTGGTGCAGTTCTAGAGAGCCTGTATAAGGCTACTTTCACACTAGCGTTTTTGTTGGATACGGCAGGGTTCAGCAAAAACGCTTCCGTTACTGATAATACAACTATCTGCATCCGTTATGAACAGATCCGGTTGTATTATCTTTAACATACCCAAGACGGATCCGTCATGAACTCGATTGAAAGTCCATGGGGACTACTTAAACTACAAAAAGAACTGACCCATCTGAACTCATATGACCTTACCTGGTGGGGCAGATTAGTACTATACAAAATGTTAGCGCTACCCAACATCCTATACTATTTCCGTACCATCCCTCTTTCTGTCCCAAGACAGCTAATACAAAAATTCCAGACTCAACTTAGCAGATTTATTTGGTCCAACAAACCTCCAATACTAGAGGAATTTTAACAAGGCATAAAAAACATGGAGGCTTAAGACTTCCTGACATAAAAACATACCATCTAGCAACTATACTAGACCAGTGATGGGCAAAGTGCGGCTCTCCAGCTGTTGCAAAACTACAACTCCCACCATGCCCTGCAGTAGGCTGATAGCTGTAGACAGTCTTTGCATGCTGGGAGTTGTACTTCTGCAACAGCTGTAGAGCCGCACTTTGCCCATCACTGTACTAGACCAATCTATTGCATGGTGGCCCCCATGGAAAGACAAATTATGGGTAGACATAGAAGAAAATATAAATAGACCACATGAACTTCATTCCCTACTCCTAGCCTCTTCAATTGGCAAAGTAAAAAAACCTTTACTCTCCATTCCTACAATAAAGATGACAACACATGCATGGAAGACGTACATATCAACATATTCCCTCTTCCCAACTTTAATAACACTAGATATTCCTCTACAATCATTAGAAATACTTATTCCTGATTTATCGCTTACATCGTGGATCAAAGCGGATATCAGCCATATCCAAAACTTATATAAAGAAAACACATTGCATAACTTCCTATACCTGCAAAACAAATACAACTTAAATAAAGCAGACATACAAATACTTACAAATTCGTACTTTCTTAAACAATACCACGTTATCACCTCCAGTGATTCCACCCCAGACAATTGTCTATTTAACTAATCGATTAGGTAAATCAGAAAAAGGAATTAAACTGTTCTATTCCCCACTTTCAGAACCCTACTTAGAATCTCACACTACGCATATTAAAAAATGGGAGAGAGACTTACATATAAAGATCTTTGTCCCAATGGAAAAAAATCTTTCACAATGTTAATCCACTGTTCATCCTGTACTGAACACCATGAAGCATATTCTAAACTTATATATAGATGGTACTACACACCATACAGACTATCTAAGATTTATGAGAACACATCTAACATATGCTGGAGAGGTTGCAACCAGATAGGAACTCTCACCTATATATTCTAGGAGTGCCCACTCATATCTAATTTCTGGCAAGAAATCAACAATCTTATTTTAAACACTATAGGAGTGAAACTCCCCTTCAGACCGGAAATATTTCTTTTAAGATTAAACTTAGATAACCTTTCCCTCCCCCAAAAAACTATACTATGTCATATACTTACAGCTTCCTT
Organism: Bufotes viridis; assembly: GCA_033119425.1. NCBI lineage: Eukaryota > Metazoa > Chordata > Amphibia > Anura > Bufonidae > Bufotes > Bufotes viridis. The sequence goes on along the minus strand of CM065593.1, from coordinate 324,616,261 downwards.
ACAAAGTACAGCACATCTTTGGAAATCTACATCTACCCCGCCCATCTCGCAGATAATTAGGAAAGTTAATACTAATTGCAGATTCGAAAAGATGATAGCAAAAAGCAATAATAAAAATCTGGGCACTATGGTGGACTACAACATACGCCACTCTACTAGACACATAAAATCACTTGAAGATAAACCTAACTTTTAAAGACAAGGTGGAATTAAACCCTGTTTTATGTTACCGTTTATATTTTTTATTTATTAATTTTTTTCTTTTATGGTCCATGTTATAAAGTGTCTTCTCTCATGTTTTACAATGATTAACAGGAAATACTGTACTCTACTGTGTTTATTGCCCTATAATATCTTTTAATTGATGTTAAAACATTAAAAACCTATTGAATGAGAAAGTCCATGGGGGACGGATCCGTTTTCTATTGTGTTTCTATTGTTTTCTATTGTGTCCGTCTTGCTCTGCATCCCATAACGGAAAGCAAACCGCAGCATGCTGCAGTTTTCTCTCTGGTATGGTAACAGAACGGAATGCATTTTGGAGCATACCGTTCTGTTTAGTTACATTTTGTCCCCATTGACAATGAATTGGGACAAAACGGAAGCATTTTTTTCCAGTATTGAGACCCTATGACGGATCTCAATACCGGAAAATATTAACGCTAGTGTGAAAGTAGCCTAAGCCTACGCCATCTTTAGTATTAGTAAATCTGCCCCAATATGTTTAGCTTATTAACCCTTATTTAGGCTAAAATATTATGGTGCAAGCATTGAGGCACTGGGTAATAAGACTTTGCCAGTAAAATAGTTCTTCCCACACTAGAGACAGTTCACACATGAAAAAGTCAGCAGAATACTCAGTCTGTATCAGACTTTGACTCTTTAAATTTCGTATGTGTTGTTGGCAAAATTCGATGTAAGATGTGCAAATACATGCAAATTCTGAGAGATTAAGAGATTTTTATGGAGTTTCCTATGCGGTAAAACTGACCAGTTACCTTCATTCTCCACGTCAGTATGATTGCATCAATACAATATTTTTTATAGGTTTTCTTGTGGTATAACGTGTAACAAAGTACAAAACTTTGAAAAAAGCCAATTTTTTTTTGCATTGTCTTATTTTGACCCCCATAACATTTATAGTTAAGTCTACAGGGCTGAATGAGGGCTCATTTTTTAGACGCGAGGCGCTTAAATATTGGGAATCGGCCATTTACATTTTTTTTACATTACGGTGTTGAATTTTTATATTTTTTTATATGTTTAAGAAAGTTTTAAACCCTTTTATATTAAATCACCCTTGCAGGCTATGGGAGTCTCATTATATTCCTAAAGGAACATATTGTTCCATAGGAACATATTGCTGTGATAGCTTCAGATCCTTCAGAGGGACACAACAAATGAACAGCATCCCGATTGCCACGCTAGGGAGCTGTTTAGATCTCGGGAGTGCATTACTCCCAAGTAAAAACTATAGCACTTAAGGGGTTAATGTCTGTGATCAAGGTTATCGCCAGTCACAGGCATAAGCTCCAGGTTTCTGCTGTTTAAAACAGCAGAATCCTGGTGGCTATGGTGCCCACTCAGCTTCTGAGTGGGAACGATCCAACTTCTGCCGTATATGTATGGCAGAGATCGGGAAGAGGTTCAAGGACATTGTTTTTTTGGCACATGTTCAGGATTTGACAAGTATGTGCACATTACATGTACAAAGTCTGTACACAAATATTCCCCAGAGTGAGGTGGTTAGATATGTACAGTAAATATTTTATTGTGATACTTGATTAGACAATAGGATGATCAGGTTTTTATCTACATTGTTGGAAATGATTTTGTCTAAGAGCTATTTTAAGATTGACTACTACTTGCATCTGCAGGATCTTCGATGGGGTCCCCCATGTCTCCAAATGTAGCCAACATATGGATATAATTGAGGACAACTGTGATTTCATCATATGCAGATCGAGGGATGATCCATAAGTGGTACTGTTATGTAGATTATGTATTCTTGTTATGGACTGGCACAGAGGAGCAATTATTGGAATTCTTGGCATACTTGAGTGGATGCTATTGTACACAAGTTTCTTGAGACGGAAGTAGCCTGACATTTTTATAAGTGTAAACTTCACGTCAACAAATTACATTGGCAAATTGTGGAATAAATTGAGATGAGTGAAAGTGATGGTGTAAACCACTAGCGTGAGGTGTTTTGGATAGTTAAGTTGGAGACGATGCAACCAAAGGGTTTGAACGAGGTCTACAATTTCAGGATATTTTTATGATCCAGTATAACATGATAGTAAGATTAAGAAGTAACACTGTCATATTAGTGATAACATCTAATTTCGTATGTGTTGTGTGTATAATATGTCTTTTAAAAATTGTATTTATGGGTATGCTTTGATATATCTGAGTAATATTGCAGGTGACTAATGTAAAACACATGCATGCAGAGAATGTGGATTATATTAGACATGGAGTATGACTTGGCTTTTGGAATACTTGACAGGCAGCAAGTCCACGCCAGACATCCCCAAGGCTATCTTTTATTCAGATAGGCGCAACTACATCACACTTGCGCCAAATTTATTACTGATGTGCTCTATTTTTATAATTTTGTATAGGCGCACATAGCAGCTCCAACCTAAGAACTAACCTCAAATAGACCTACAATGATAAATTCCCACTTTGGTGTTCTCTGCCTAATGAGAATGCAGACAAGATTCCTACTAAAGTTCCTCTAAACTGGAATCTTTTCTCCAAGGTCCTGCAAGGCAATCATTCTGAGGAGAAAGAGCACCCAGGCTTGCACTCTGTCCCAGACAAAACTTTCTTTGGCAGTCACACAAGCACCCTCCCCCTCTTTATACTTAAAGCTAGCAGGGATGGAGGGGGGAGGGGTGTGTGGTGGTGATGGGGGGGGGGGGGGGTTATTGTACTATGGTCTTCAGAAGGATTGTACTACCCATATAGAGCACTACAAACATATGGGGGGAAAAACTTTTAGAAATGCACTAGAAAACAATGTTTATGGTCATATGTTAACTATCAGCATAACAATTTACAATATTGTATATAAATATCTTGCCTAATTCAAGAAGTAACTAGCATAATGCATGTAGTATCAGCGCTGGTTGGACAGTGTCAGACGTTGTAGGGAATCACCTCCAACAACCTACTGCCAGTTTATTCATACATTTCTAAGAGAAATAACAAAGGAATAGCACAATACAGTTATGGGTGCTCTGTATATATTAGTTTTTCCCAGAATGGCGGTTTAACAATTCTGATATTTTCTAGAAGATTTACCTAATGTTATTTGATAGAGTGGTTGTGGTTCTCATGCCTTGTATAGGAGCTGTATAAGTACTGATATTTGTATGTTTTTTTCTTCTCATGTATTAGACAAAAGCAGGAGTGAAACTTACAGAGAAGAGAAAGATAATTCATTTTGGATACAAAAAAACTGCATGAAAAAATGCATCTAAATTCAAAACGTAAACTGGTGGAAGCAATGGACATTAAAAAGGACCAATAGGTAATAATTTTATGTTTATTTTAGTAAATACTTAGATTCTTCAAAAACTTCATATACCCTCTTTTCTTAGAGCTCTGTGTTGTGCTATTCCTCTATTATTCCTATTACCAGGGCCGGCTCCAGGTTCATGTGGGCCCTTGGGTGATAAAGACACAGAGGGCCCCCCTTGTGGTATTTTGCACAAATTACTCGGCAATGAAACTGCAGTGGAGGGGGCACTGGGGGACAATATACTGTGTGGGGGTCGCTGGGGGTCATTATACAGGATAGGGGGCACAGGGGGTCATTATACTGTATGGGGGGACACTGGGGATCATCATACTGTATAGGGGCCCTCACACAGTATAGTGCCCCCCCCCCCCCCAATGGCCCCCTTGCATACCTATCGTTGCTCAAGTGCAGGGAAGCCACAGCTCATCTCCCTATCAACTTCATTACAACCCGAAATCTTCAGATCTGGAAGTAATATAGACCATGCACTGTCCAGCAGAGGGGATCTCAGGGTCACAGTCTAGTCCAGCATGGTGGATCAGACTCCATGCAGAGTGTCCGGTGGGATCCAGCACCTACCTGCTGCTCCTATAGTTCCAGAGTATGGGGGAGCACAGCCCCTGGTGCCCAGCTCCTCTCCTCCCGCTCTACACAAACAGAGCGCTGGCCACTCAGATTCTCCCCCCCCCCCCTCCTGATAGCAGCTCCAATGTGTTGGGCATAGCATAACCACGCCTCTATGCAAATATTCAACACGCCCAACCACAACCCCCCCCTCTTGTATCATCAAACACGCTCCCTCTGCAGAACGTGTGTCTACTCTTCAGGGATTGGGACGGGAAGTGCCGGCACTTTCCCAGGTATGCCGGGTGCTGGCACTGGCCCTGCCTATTACAAATGTGTCAATAATTTGAAACTGGGTGTTATCATTCCCCTTGTTAACCACCTCAGCCCCCCTAGCTTAAATACCCTTAATGACCAGACCACTTTTTACAATTCTGCACTACACTACTTTCACGGTTTATTGCTCGGTCATTCAACTTACCACCCAAATGAATTTTACCTCCTTTTCTTCTCACTAATAGAGCTTTCATCTGGTGGTATTTCATTGTTGCTGACATTTTAACTTTTTTTGATATTAATAAAAAATGACCAAAATTTTTGCAAAAGAATGAAATTTTTAGCTTTCTGTTGTAAGTTTTTTAAAAAAAAACTACATTTCTATATAAAATGTTCTCTAAATTTATTGTTCTACATGTCTTTGATAAAAAAAAATGCATTAAGTGTATATTTATTAGTTTGGGTAAAAGTTATAGCGTTTACAAACTATGGTGCAAAAAAGTGAATTTCCGCATTTTGAAGCAGCTCTGACTTTCTGAGCACCTGTCATGTTTCTTCAGGTGCTAGAATGCCAGGATAGTATAAATACCCCCCAAATGACACCATTTTAGAAAGAAGACACTCCAAAGTATTCGCGGAGGGGCATGGTGAGTTCATGTATCATTTTTTTACAAGTTAGAGGAAAATGACACTTTCTGAGGAAAAAAATAATAATAATAAAGTTTCCATTTCTGCTAACTTCTGGCAAAAAAAAATAAAAAATCTCCCACGGACTCACTATGCCCCTCAGTAAATACCTTGGGGTGTCTACTTTCCGAAATGGGGTCATTTGTGGGGTGTGTTTACTGTTCTGGCATTTTGGGCGGGGCTAAATTGTGAGCAACCCTGTAAAACCTAAAGGTACTCGTTGGACTTTACGCCCCTTTACGCCCCTTGGCTGCAAAAAAGTGGCACACATGTGGTATCGCTGTACTCAGAAGAAGTAGGGCAATGTGTTTTGAGGTGTATTTTTACATATACCCATGCTGGGTGAGAGAAATATCTCTGTAAATTGTCATCTTAAAATTTTTTTTTAAAGTTGTCATTTACAGAAATATTTCACATGTGTTACACTTTTTTGCAGCCTGTGTGCGCAAAGGGGCCCAAATTCCAATAAGTACCTTTTAGGAGGGAATTTTTAGGCATTTTTCTTCTCACGCTTTAGGGCCCCTAAAATGCCAGGGCAGTATAAATACCCCACATGTGACCCCATTTTAGAAAGAAGACACCCACCTTAGGTATTCCATGAGGGGCAAGACACCCCAAGGTATTCCATAAAGGGGCATGGCGAGTTCATAGAAGATTTTTTTTTTTGGCACAAGTGAGCGGAAATTGACTTTTTTTTTTTTTTTTTATTACAAAGTCTCATATTCCACTAACTTGTGACAAAAAATAAAATTTTACATGAACTCACCATACCCCTCATGGAATACCTTGGGGTGTCTTCTTTCCAAAATGGCTTCACATGTGAGGTGTTTGTACCGCCCTGGCATATGAGGTTCTCCGCAATCATTACATGTATGACCAGCATTAGGAGTTTCTGCTATTCTCCTTATATTGAGAATACAGATAATGAGATTTTTTTTTCCGTTCAGCCTCTGGGCTGAAAAAAAAATGAACGGCACAGATTTCTTCATTCGCATCAATCAATGTGGATGAAAAAATCTCTGCCAAAAAATGTGCAAAAAAAAAAAAAAAGAGGGGAAAGGACATAGGAATGCTTGTGAAGTCAGGCCCCATTCACACGTCCGCAAAAATGTCCGCATCTATTCCGCAATTCTGCGGAATAGATGCGGACCCATTCAGCGTGAATGGGGCCGGCGGTGATGCAGAGAGCACACTATGTGCTCTCCGCATCAGCATTTGCGGAGCTGCGGCCGCGAACTTCCGGGTTTCGGCCCCGAAACATCAGGCCGCAGCTCCGCAAAAGATAGAGCATGTCCTATTCTTGTCCGCAATTGCGGACAAGAAAAGGCATTTTCTATATAGTTCTGGCAATGTGCGGATCCGCAAAATGCGGAAAGCACATTGCCGGTGTCCGTGTTTTGTGGATCCGCGGAAAACACATACGGACGTTTGAATGAGCCTTAAAGTGATTAGTGACAGGGGGTGATCAGGGGTGAATCAAGGGTTAATCAGGGGTAAATCAAGGGTTAATCAGGGGTTAATCAGTGACCGGGGGGGGGTGGTTATTGGTGCACTTACTTTAGCTGCCTGTGTCCTCTGGAGGTCCCAAGCAATAGGGACCACCAGAGGAGCAGGCAGCAGGCATATTAGACGCTGTTTACAAAACAGCGTCTGATATGCGATTTAGATGGCGTTTTTTTAAGATCTACAGCCTGCCAGCGCATGATCAGCGCTGGCAGGCTGTAGTTAAACTTCCTCCCGACGTGATCCTGTGAACGGGCATGCGTTCACAGATCTCGCCTCTCACGAGATGATGCACCGGCGCGTCAAGGAGGAATAACCCGGCCGCCGGCAGGACGCATCCCTGCGTTAGGCAGTCGGGTACTGGTTAAAGAGGTGTGTCCATTCACAGTATGACATTGTAATCATTGGTTGGATAGTGTTAGACTTTGTAGGGAAACCCCCCCAAATGCTAACATGAGTAATAAATTATCGCATAGCATAGTGGAAGAAACAAGAATAAATAGAGAAGGTTAAATGACCATAATAGCCACACCTGGGGAAAGAAGGTGTGACAAGCATCAGAAACAACACAGATGTCATTTGATCCAAACAGAAAACATGTCAAATCAAACCACGTGTTGCCAGTCTCACCGATCTCCTGCCACCTGTCACCGGAACGTCCGTGACAGTACCCCCCCCCCCCTCCTTCTATGGGTGACCTCCGGGCACCCAGGACCAACCTTATCTCTGGATGAGACCTGTGAAAGGCTTTCACCAAACGACTAGCATTCACGTCAGATGCCAGTACCCACATCCTCTCCTCTGGTCCATAACCCTTCCAGTGAACAAGATACTGAAGAGATCTATGGAAAACTCGAGAGTCAATAATCTTGGCGATCTGGAATTCCAAACTACCATCCACCATGACAGGAGCTTTGTGGCAAGGAGGACGACTCCAAAGGTTCAACATATTTCTTCAACAAAGATTTGTGAAACACATTATGAATTTTCAGAGCCTGAGGAAGTTCAAGACGAAAAGCTACAGGATTAATAATGATAATTATCTTATATGGACCAATAAACCTTGGATCCAACTTCCAAGAAGGAACCTTCAACTTAATATTTCTTGTGGACAGCCACACAAAATCACCCACACCTAGGTCCGGACCATTCATACGTTTCCTGTCAGCCAGCCACACGTTTATACTTGCTGCCGATATTCATCAAGTTATTTAGAATTTTCTGCCATATAGAAGACAATGATGACGAAAAACGTTCCTCCTCAGGGATACCGGAACTATCCGAACCAGAGAATGTGCCAAATTGCGGGTGAAACCCATATGCCCCAAAAAATGGCGACTTACCAGTGGATTCCTGTCTACTATTGTTTATGGCAAACATTGCCAAAGACAAAAATGAGGACCATTTCTCCTGGTTCTCAGAGACAAAACATCTTAAGTAAGTCTCCAGACTCTAATTAGTGCGGTTCGTCTGTCCATTCGTCTGAGGATGAAAAGCAGTAGAAAAAGACAGTTAAACCCCTAGCCGAGTACAGAACGCCTTCCAGAATCTGGACACAAACTGAGTCCCATGATCCGAGACTACATCAGAGGGAATGGCATAAAGTTTCACAATGTTGTCAACAAACACTTGCGCAATTGTTTTAGCATTAGGTAGGCCCGGCAACGCTATAAAGTGCACCATTTTACTAAAACGATCAACAACCACCAGAATAACTGTCTTTCCAGACAAATTTGGCAGATCAGTAATAAAATCCATAGACTAGTGAGTCCATGGTCTGGACAGTATGGGCAATGGAAGTAGAGATCCAGAAGATCGACTATGTGTCACCTTAGTGCGTGCACAGATACTACAGGCCGACACATAGTCCTCAACACACTTACGCAACCCTGGCCGCCAGAATCTACGGGAGATGAGGTCAGCAGTCGATCTACTCCCAGGGTGTAGGGACGCAATTCTGATGGAACAAACAATTTCCCAGAGGGGCAAGACTCCGGTGCATCTCCCTGAGCCTCTAACACCTTCACCTCTAGATAAGGGTATTGAGCGGATATCACCGACAGTATCGAACTCAGATTTTCAAAATCACCACCTCCAGGAAAAGTATGCACAAAGGCATCTGCCTTGACGTTCTTAACCCCAGGATGATAAATGACAATGAAATTGAATCTGGTGAAAAACAAAGACCATCTGGCCTGCCTCGGGTTCAGTTGACTCCAGGTAAGCCATATTTTTGTGATCTGTGAACACCGTGATCGCATGAATTGCCCCTTCCAACCATAGACGCCACTCCTCAAAAGCCAACTTAATGGCCAGCAACTCTCTGTTACCCACATCGTAATTTCTTTGCGGCAGAGAGTTCTTTAGAGCAAAATGCACAATGGGCGCCATTTACCAGGTGACAGGCCCTGCGAAAAGACTGCTCCTAGACCTACCTTGGACGCGTCAACTTCCACAATGAAAGGTTGTGATACATCCGGCTGCACCAATATAGGGGCAGAAGCGAAGCGAAGCACTCCTTAACCGCAGAAAAGGCTCCTAACGCAAAATCAGACCCTTTCTTAGTCATGTCAGTTAAAGGATAACTGTCACATTTAGATCCTAATTTCAATTTTCATATATGTAGTTACTAATAACATGATATTCCCGAATCAATAACTAGTAGACTTACTTACCCCATATTGAATAAGATTCAGCCCTTAGCAACCAGTCTGCACAAAACTGCAATCTCACTCTTTTGTTAAGATGGCCGCCGATGCCCTCACCCTGAGGCTAATCCAGCCTTCCCTCACTACCCACAATGCATTCAGTTCCTCTCATGAACAAGCTTCTGCACCTCAACCAATCGGTGCTCTCCCCACTTAAACACGCCCTCCTCCTCCTTCCATCACATACACTTTAGGAAGTGGCTGTATTGTGGTGCCTCACAGAAAAATAATGGTAAGCAAGTCTTTATTATATAATAGCGCTAACTTACTATATTTATTTTCATTATTATAATGTGGCTTCGGCTGGACTCGGCTAAACTAGGCTGCACTGCGCTATCGGCAGGGTGTCACTTCCGGGTTCTAAAGGGAGCGCGCACGCACCTAGCAGGACTGCCTGCTTGTACGTCCTCTGTCTTCTCTAAACTGGGAGACGGAGGACACATAGCAACAAGATTTTCGGGGCAGGTATGATTAACCAGGAGAGGAACATAAAAGCATAAATTGAGAGGTAATTGAATACACAGATACAAGTTTAAACAGGGGCACCGAGGTGATAGTAATCAGCCACATCCTATGCTCCCAATAAAAAATATTTGACAGTTATCCTTTAAGGGTCTCACCACTGTCGGATAGTTCTGAATACATTTTCGGTAATAGTTGGTGAACCCCAAAAACCGCATATGAGCCTTTAGATTTTCGGGTCGATCCCAGTCCAATACAGCACGGACTTTCTCTGAATCCATTCAAAAACATGAAGATGACAGCAGGTAGCCCAAGAATTGCACCTCATGTACAGCAAAAACACACTTCTCTAATTTTGCGTACAATTTATTATCTCTTAGGATCTGTAACACCTGTCTAACGTGATCCTGATGAGTCTCCACGTCTGGAGAATAAATAGTATGTTATCCAAATACACGACAACAAACCTCCCCACCAGGTGATGAAAAATGTAATTCACTAAATTCTGGAAAACCGCAGGGGCATTGGTCAACCCAAAAGGCATGACCAGGTTGTCAAAGTTACCCTCTGGGGTATTCAAAGCCGTCTTCCATTCATCCCCTTCCTTGATCCTGACCAAATTATATGCCCCCTTAAGTCCAAGTTGGGGAACACCTTGGCATCAACAATCTGGTTAAACAAATCAGGAATCAAAGAAAGGGGGTAAGGATCACTGACAGTAATCCAATTTGAGTTCACGGAAATCCAGACATGGCCTAAGAGTTCCGTCCTTTTTTTTTTCACAAAGAGAGATTTGGAAGGTCTTATGTGTTCTTTAGCCAAACTCTCGGTAATATACTCTCTCATGGCCGTTATTTCGGGCCCAGAAAGGGTATACAACCTAGATTTTGGAAACATAGCTCCGGGAATAAGGTTGATAGGACAATCATATTCCCCATGCGGAGGTAAATCCTGGCATCCACTTTCAGAAAATACATCGGCAAAATCAGATATAAAAGTGGGTAATGTTTTATTGGTTAAAGCAGAAAAAGATTTTTTTTCTTTTTGACACCAAATGTATGGACATACATCGATAAAATGTCCCTTTTGTCCGCAAAAAAAACACACTCCCTTCCTACGACTAATACGTTTAAAAGCAGATCCAGGAGTAGCTTCCCCTAATTGCATGGGTTCGTTCCCAGACATTCCCAGACATAAACCCAGGAGTATCTTCACCCAAAGTGTCAGAGGAAGACGATACGTTATGTGATCGTATGTCCTAAGAGTGGGGGCCCCTAGATCTCTCTCTCAGGCGTCTAATCATTGCGTACTGCAAGAAACATAGCGGCTTGCAAAGACTCAGGATTCTCATGAAAGGCCAAAGCGTCCTTCAGCCTCTCTGATAATCCCTGACAGAACTGACTACAGAGAGACAGATCGTTCCACTCAGTATCCGTAGCCCATCTCCTACACTCATAGCAATAGATCTCAGCAGAACGCTCTCTCTGACGAAAGCCACGTAGCTTGGTCTCGGCCAGGGAGGTACGATCCGGGTCATCATAGATGAGACCCAGAGCTTTGAAAAATTCATCCACTTACCGGAAAGACTGCGACCCGGTCGGCAGAGAAAAAGCCCATGACTGAGCGTCCCCTTTAACCAATGAAATAACCACACCAACTCCCCAGATGAGTGTGGACGTAGCCTAAAATACAATTTGCATGCCTCCCTTAACAAAATGAAATTATCACTTCCCACAGAGAATCTGTCTGGGAGGGCAACTTTAGGTTCGAGACAGGCCAGTAACTAGGACCAGCAGTCTGTGGTCTCTGGATCTGCGAGACAGTTGTGCGGAGGTCAGCTACCTCAAAAGACAGCACTTGCAGCTGTCCGTCCAGTGCAGCAATAGGATCCATGGCTGTACTGAAACAAGCAAAAAAATTACGATTTTGGTGTTTTATAATGTCACGCTTGGGTGTGGGAGGGAAACACCACACCGAACATAAGAGGGAAAGGGGGTAAGCGGTAAGTGAATAAGGCCTGGAAACTAGGGAATGAAAACACTTAACTTCAAGTGGCTATGGTAGCACCAGGAACTCAGCCGAGATCCACACACCAGCTATCCACAACTCAGACTGAAGCTATAAACCGCATAGCATAGTGGGAAAAACAAGAATAAATAGAGAAGGTTAAATGACCATAATAGCCACACCTGGGGAAAGAAGGTCTGGCAAGCACCAGAAACAACACAGACGTCATTTGATCCAAACAGAAAACATGTCAGATCAAACCACGTGTTGCCAGTCTCACCGATCTCCTGCCACCTGTTGCGGGAACGTCCGTGACAGTTAGTATACAGATTAGAGCTGATGAATGATGGTGAACAGAAATAAATGACACTGACACAAACTGACCTTAACCCCTTCACGATTGTGATATGGCTATATACGTGCTATCTGCACGGTGCAGCTAGTATGTATATAAACGTTCTGAGAGCTCTTTATTCCAAGCGCTGCAAAACGCTCAGATTACAGCTTCAGCCCCATGACTGCCGCTGTCACGGACAGCATACAATGCAGTAATGTCGGCAAGGGACCAATCAGAGTGGTCCCTTGGCGGAGATCGATCCGATTGGTTAGTCTGTGCAGTGTAAAAGTGCCTGTTTCAGGTAGTGTGTGCTCCGTGCCCCCCTGATCTGTGGGCCCCATCTGTGCCCCCTGCATCAACAATCTGTGCGCAGACCAACCACCCCCCCACCCCCCGTGCGCCGCGCCTACAAACTTTTTGCCGCTCTTGCGTACCTTGGTCCCGGCATGTGTCCCATCCATGCCCCCTCCATTCTTGCCGTAAGACCTTCCCTGCCCCTATTTGTGCACCCTGCCCCTGATGCGGAACTCCTGCTGTATGTTCCTGAGCTGCCGCCATCAGCAGCTAGTGTCAGCTGTATGCTGACACGCTGCTACAACCCCTTAGATGCCACGGCAGCGGCATCCATGGGGTTAATAGAGGGAGATCAAAAAGGTGTATGTCCCACAAAATCGTACCAATAAAACTGACACCTCGTCCTACAAAAAATGAGCCCCTACATAAGAAAATCGCTTAAAAAAACCCCAAAAAACGAAAGCTCTTAAAACATCATTTTTTGATTTAAATATGCTAATATTGTGTTAAAGTGAAATAAATTAAAAAAAGTATACATATTAGGTATTGCCGTGTCCGTAACAACCATCTCTATAAAAATATCACATGACCTAACCCTTTAGCTGAACACTATAAAAAATGAATAAAATAAAAACTGTGCCAAAAAAAGGAAATTTTTTGTCACCTTACATCCCAAAAAATTGCAATACCATGCAGTCAAAAAAGCGTATAGTACCAATCCAACCGTTACCTCATCCCGCAAAAAATTATACCATACCTAAGACAATCAGTCAAAAAATAAAAAAGCTATGGCTCTAAGACTATGGAGGCACTAAAACATCTTTTTTTTGGTTTAATAAAATGCTATTATTGTGTAAAACTTAAATAAACAAGAAAAAGTATACATATTAGGTATTGCCATGTCCGTAACAATCTGCTCTATAAAAATGTCACATGGCCTAACCCCTCAGGTGAACGCTCTAAAAATAAATAAATAAAAACTGTTCCAAAACTACCAATTTTTTGGTCAACTTGCCCCATAAAGTGTAATAATGAATGATCAAAAAATCATATGTACCCAAAAATGGTACCAATAAAAACATCAACTCTTCATGCAAAAAACGAGCCCCTGGACAAGACGATCGGCAGAATAAAAAAGGTATCTTTTTTTCAAAAATGCTTTATTATGTAAAACTGAAACAAACAAAAAAACAAAGTAAAGTAGACATATTTGATATCAATGCATCCTTAACAGCCTACTCTAAAAAAGAGCTCATGATCTACCCTGTCAAATGAATTTTGTAAAAAATAAAAAATAAAAACGGTGCCAAAACAGCCATTTTTTGGTTACCTTGCCTCACAAAAAACATAATATAGAGCAATTAAAAATCATATGTACCCCAAAATAGTGCCAAAAAAACTGGCACCTTATCCCCTAGTTTCCAAAACGTGGTAACTTTTTGGGAGTTTCTACTGTAAGGGTGCATCAGGGGGACTTCAAATGGGACATGGCATCTAAAAAGCAGTCCAGCAAAATCTGCCTTCCAAAAACCATACAGCGCTCCTTTTCTTCTGCACCCTGCCGTGTGCCTTAATATCAGTTTATGACCACACGTGGGATGTTTCTGTAAACCGCAGAATCAGGGTAATAAAAATTGAGTTTTGTTTGGCTGTTAACCCTCGATGTGTTGAAAAGAAAAATAGATTAAAATTAAAAATCTGCCAAAAAAGTGAAATTTAGAAATTTCATCTCCATCTTCTTTTAATTCTTGTGGAACACCTAAAGGGTTAACAAAGTTTGTAAAATCAGTTTTGAGTAACTTGAGGGGCGTAGTTTCTGCAATGGGGTCATTTATTGGGGGTTTCCACTATGTTAGCCCCACAAAGTGACTTCAGACCTGAACTGGTCCTTAAAAAGTGGGTTTTGGAAATTTTGTTAAAAATTTTAAGAATTGCTTCTAAAATTCTAAGCCTTCTAACATTCTAAAAAAAAAAATGACATTTACAAAATGATGCCAACATAAAGTAGACATATGGGGAATGTTAAGTAATAAATATTTTATGAGGTATCACTTTCTGTTTAAAAAGCAGAGAAATTGACATTTTGAAAATTGCGAATCTTTCAAAATATTTGGTAAATTTGGGATTTTTTCATAAATAAAGGTTAAATATATTGACTCAAATTTAAACAATCTCAGAATGGTTTGGATAAGTAAAAGCATTCCAAAGTTATTACCACATAAAGTGACACGTCAGATTTTTAAATTAGACATAGTCACGGGGGGCATCAATGACCCTTGGTCATGAAAGGGTTAATCTGCAATTCTGACTCCAGCAAGACAATAAGAAAAAATTCTGACTCAGAGACAAACAAACTGAGCAAATAGATAAATAACAGAAAGAAAAACATCAAACTTCAAGGCTAGAAGTAAGGTCTAGAAGGACTTAACTTTCAATAAGTTTTTTATTAGAGTAAATGCACATATCATAATTGGTACAACACATGAATCATATACCATGTAGACAGTACATCATAGCAGTGAGCAAAACTCCAAATTTTTAAGTATATAAAAGGAAACGAAATATTACAGAATAAAGTAGTAAAATTGAAAAAAACATAATAGTATTACAAAACAAAAGACCAAGCCGCGTCCAATTCGGGACCAAAATTAAATGCATAGATACATCAAGTGCATTCCTCAATGTGCTAGTACATGCCCACACCTCTATGCCCCCAATACGGTCACTCAGGTCAATACATACCCCGCTGCTGGTGCCGGGTCCAGACCACTGGACCAGTTGCGTATCAAGTGGATATGACTTATGAGGGTAAGCGAAGGGTTATCTGACAGTTGATGTCATATTTTAAAATAGGAAAAAACTTCCTTAGAAGGGATTTTATATATCTGTTGGATGGAGTCAAAGGACTTTAATTCAGAGCCTGATAGTATGTCTGCCACAGTAGATATCCCACCGTTCCCTCCAGACTCTCATGTTTAAGTCTTGGACTAGAAATTGAAGGGCCTCGATTGGAGTCAACGGAGCTACCAATAAAGGATTATTTCGACATTAGTTGTGATATAACTGCCATAAGGCTACTGAGGTAGAAACAAAGTACGGGGGTTGAAGGCGCATATAGCCATGAGTAAGGCATTTAAATTCCGGCCTGGAACCTGCGCTTGTTCTATGTGCACCCGATGTTTCCCATTTCTCCTATCCACCATTCCTTTCGCTGGTTGATTCTAGAAGCCAGGTAATAGTCATAATGACTAGTACCGTTTATGTCTGCACATGATACTTCTAGCCATTTTTGGTCTGGTTTTATTCCAAATGAAGGCATTTGGCATTTTGTTAGCTAGATTAAAAAAGCTATACGGCCTAACCAAGATAGTTCTGTTTTGGCCATACCAACTAGCTCTGGCTGTAGCGTTTGTAGGAGAGGGGGGAAATTCACTGTATAATTCCTGAGGGGTGGCTGTGACCTGAAATCCTAAGTATTGGACCATAGAGTCTTGCCAATCGAAAGGGAACTCTTGCTTCATTCTGTCTAGAGTCGCCTCCGATATCCCTAAGGGGAGCACCTGAGATTTACTCTCATTGACTTTATAGTATCATAAAGCCCCATAAGAGCGTATAATAGTCATCACCACTTTCAGGGATATCATGGGCTTAGTCAGGGACAGGATGATGTAATCAGCATACATCGATATGCAATGATGTCTGTCTCCGATTTGTATGCCTGTCACAGCAGTCGCCTGTCTGATGGCTTGAGCCAGTGGTTCAAAGGAACAAAATAAATATTAAGGGTGACAGGGGGCAGCCCTGTCTCGTGCCATTAGACAAGGTGAATGGGTCCGATAGCACCCCATTTGCCAGAACACGGGCCGAAGGGGCAGAGTAAAGAACCTGTAAAGCTCAGATCGTAGAATCCGGGAACCCCATCTTTTGGAGTACCGAGAAGACAAACGACCAATTGACCCGGTCGAATGCCTTCTCGGCGTCCAGAGTGACCAATACTGCCGGCAAGCGGGTGCGATTAACATAGTCGATCAGATTTAATACTCTCCTCGAATTATGCGCTGTAAAACGCTCAGGTGTGAACTTAGGGTTAAAGGAAGGGTAGCCAATCAAAGACTTATCCCCAATTAAACCAAACAGAGCAAGGTGATCAACTGTCCAGAGATCAGTTGTAAGGCAGTTACACAAACAATATTGGTAAACAGGAGAAGACAAGACAATAGGGAAAGTGCCTTCTGCTCGAAAGAATTAAGAATTTTTATTTTACGGAACTAAACATATTTACTAACCTATAGAAGATTGGCTTCAGATATTGTATATTATAGATGAAAAAATTGCTTTAGTTTAGAAATAGCCCTTGCACTGCTATCTTTACCTCTTCTACGAAAACCTCTATAGGGTTATAACAGAAATGATGATTAATGAGAATTTTGCACTCCTTATGACAGTCCTTTACCTGCAGCAGTGAGGAGCTGTGAATAGTCCTAGTTGTTATGTGGAACTGAACCCTGTATTGTAGGCAGTAGCATTTATTTTCCTACCTATACACCACTCCTCAATCTTCCTGCTTTGTATATTCTCAGATGTTTATGTCAGCACATACCATTAAAGGGGTTATCTAGAATTCAATTAACGGGTTTACTTTAATAATTTATATTTTTTTCTTTTTTTTACAGAAACAGCCCTCCTCTTATGATTCAATGTAAATAAACCACCCATCTCCTTTAGGCCTTTTGAAGACAAGCAACAGAAAAACTTGAGTTTTAAAATGACCCGCACATGGAGGGAGTCCATGTGAAGTCCATTTCTCCCACACACTCATTCATTTGAATTAATAAGTCTTGTGGTAAAACAAAAATGGGCAAATATAGAACAAGTCACAATTTTCTCTCCATTGCCCGTGCAGAAAATCACCCATGTGGATGTACCTATTCAATTGAATGAGTTAGTGTTCAGACTGGGTATTGCCTGTGATAAACCTATTGCAACTCTCTTTCCCCCCATATGAGTTTCTTTATCATGTAGAAATTTCCCTCAGGTGTATACTGCACTTTTTGTGTTGATGCATTTGGTCTCTATTTTAATCATTGTTTTTATATGTAGACTTAATAAAGATTATTTGAAGCCTGTTCAGACTCAGCTTTTTTTGTATAGGTATATTCGTTCCATGTTGAGTGGGCTAATATTGAGGGGTTGTGTTATGTTTCCTTTTATTTATTTTGGGTTTCTATGTTATTTATTAATTTGTAACCTGTGTTTACTAATTATTATATAGTGTGCCAAACCCCCCATGAACTGTGATTAGTACTGTGTATTATTATAGTGTGCTATGCCCCAAAACCCCCCCCCCCCATGAACAACGCCTGCTGCTGTGTGTTATACAGTGTCCCAAACTCCTCATGAACTGTGCCTGCTGAAGCATATTATATAGTGTCTCATACTCCCATGAACTATGCTACCTGCTGTGGACTATATAGTGTGCAATACCCCCATGGACTATGCCTGCTGCTGTTAGTGTATCACCCTGCCCCCTCCCAATGCTGACATACAGCGTTGCTGTCCAGCTGTCAATTTGGCAAAGTGCAGCAGTCATGACCCAGGGCAGATCTTCACAGCGCTGGACTGGAGTAGTGACACTGCTGACTAGGGTTCGGACTGGGCAAGTTACAGTGTGTGCACTGCTGCTTATCATGTAGTGTGCCATAACCCCTTCTGTAAACTGTGACAGCTGCTGCCTCTGCCATAACCCCCCATTAACTGTGCACGCAGCATATTATATAATGTGCCATCCCCCCATGCACTGTGCCTGCTGCTGTTAGTATGTGACATTGCTTTCTCCTTATGCTGAACTACTGTGTTCGGCTGTGTAGGGCAGAACTTCATAGCACTGGACTGGAGTGGTGATGCTGCTGGAGTGGTGATGCTTCTGCGGCATGGCTCACTAAAGTTCCTTTACTGGGCGCTAAGGTAGAAGCTATCAGCAGCAGGCTCTGCTAGCAGTGCTAATTCTGATTGGGTAGCCCTGCACCCAGCAGAGAACACAATTGTTTGTCAAGACTCATGAGGGTCAGCTATGAAGCAACTAATATGCTGGCCTGCTGTGTAAGGGAAAGTAGCCTGAGGCAGAGGAGCTGGAAGGAGGGGCTCAAGCCCTGGGCAGGGGCTCAGGTTGGGTTCAGGAGCTCTGTAGTGTTTGGCTATGATGAAGTTCTATACTTGGCTTCTTTAATCCCTTTTTTTATGGGGAACCATACCTTCTAGCTAGTGTTGGATGATATCTAAATAAAATATTTGAAGGGTGTTATGGCAGGGGGTGTGGAACAGATCTGACCTGGGTTATTCCTAAGAAAGTTATCCTGGCAGTTTCCTGATTTTCACCCTTTAACCCCTGTACAGGGATATGGACTTCCCCACTTTTCCTTCCCTTACATCATCTGTTTTCATTGACCCTCATCTTTTCCCATACATTTTACTCCAATATCTTATTTTTATCTCTCTGGAGCAACTTTAGTGGTTAGCTTTTTTCTCTGGCGTTTGATAAATCACACAATATTAGACCTGAATCTAGATAGTTTGTGTCCCCCAGTTGATAGCTGTAAAGCTTCCACTTTTGAATTCCACATACTGTAGCTGTCAACTGCTTCTTACAAGGTTTAACCCTTTCTACCCCGTGACAGTTTTCACCTTTCTGCCCAGGCCATTTTTTACAAATCCGACATGTGTCACTTTATGTGGAAATAACTTTTGAACACTTTTACTTATCCAGGCCATTCTAAAATAGTTTTTTCGTCACATTTTGTACTTTGTGACAGTGGTAAAATTTAATCAAATTTTTTTATTCCCTTACGTCCTACAGCAGCACAAGTGGGGATTTCTCCCCTGTGAACAAATAGGACAGCGATATTTTTGCTGAGACAAAAAACTCCTAGCAAGCAATAATTTAATTAATTAATCAAAACCCCCCCTATAAAGGGCAGCTCGCCCTAGGATCAGTGCTTTTTTTCTCTGTCCCTGTGGACAGTCAGGACTAGAGGACTTAGTCCTCTCCCTTATGCTGTTATTCCTAGCAGGTAGTTTATTGCGGGGGTTGTTACCCCCACTGGAGGAATTTTACTTAGCTCTCTGTAGAGCCTGCACCTGTGGGTCCCTGACCTTTTTTTCTTGAGCCTGGGGCTCTGGTGTGGCGCCTTTTTCTTGGCTTGCCCTTTGCGGCATGCTCCGTCACTACGGCGTTAGGTCGGCTTACTCTCCCCCTCCCTCCTGCCCTCCTCCTCCCGCCCGTACATTTGTCCGGGTATCTGGCGGCCGCGCTTGTGTAAGCTGACTCTTCGGCTTCTCGGGGAATCCCCGTTCTAGCCGCCGCACCGGCCTGCTATCGCGTCCCGGCTCCTCGGCGGTGAGTGAGGGAGGACTCAGCAGTCAGGGCAGGGGCGGGGCCTCCTCCCTCCTCTAGCTCGGCAGCTCGGCTGCTACTGGTTCTGCTCCAGGGCTTAGGAGCAGTTGTTAAATTCAACAGGAGTTAAAAAAAAAAAAAAAACTTCTAAAAGTTTAAAGGGGCAGTAGGTGATTTTATAATATATCTTGATATGGGAAAAAAAAAAAAAAGTGGGGAAGTGTTTCCTCACAGCCTGGGAGGAGTTGGGGTCAGAGGTGGAGCTCCACCTATTTAAACCCCCTCCAAACACTCAGCAGGTCTCTTTCTTACTGAAGAGCCGCTGGTTGCTGGTCGTGTGATCTAGTCTCCCAGAATTTTTTTCCCTCAAGAAATGACCTCTCCCAATGAGCGTGGGAAATCCTCCCACAAGCAAAGGCATCTTACGTGTGCGTCTTGTGAGACACCCATGCCTGGCTCTTATGAGTATAATCGATGCCCTCTCTGCCGACCACCTCAGACCCAGCCCACGATGTCGGACATGTTCGGCTGGATGAGGGACTTTATGGGCAACTCCATCCTGGAGATCAAGTCTGCCCTCGCCTCTAAACGGCCACGTGAGGACTCTCCAGGACCTCTCCCGATGTTAGAGGAAGTCATCTCCATCGACGACCAATCATCTTCATCTGAGGAAGAATCTGTAGGTCCGTGAGGTTGAGCAGGGGGAAGCTACTCCGTCCACTTCAGGAGGAAGTGTTGACCGTCTGGAATCGCAACCCCAAGGGGTTAGACAAGACGCACTCCCTGTCTGCTTCAGTCAGGTCCTCCCTCAAGTGGTGGAGGGACCTATCAGATGGGAGCTCCTTGATTCAACCTCGTTGGATCACGTTGACCACAGACGCCTCCCTTCTAGGTTGGGGAGCCCATCTGGTAGACAGTCCAGTAAAAGGGGTCTGGACTCTTCAGGAGAGAAGTCTCTCATCCAACATGAGAGAATTGAGAGCTGTGCGTCTAGCGCTCTCTCACTTTGCTCCTCTCATCCGCGGGAAGGCGGTGAGAGTCCGTTCCGACAATACGACAGTTGTCGCTTATATAAACAGACAGGGAGGTACGCGATCTCAACCTCTTCTTCAAGAAGCAGGTCTCATTCTCGCTTGGGCAGAGCATTGTCTATCTCACCTTTCCGCAGTCCACATCAGAGGAGATCTCAATACAGTTGCAGATCGTCTGAGTCGCGAGTTCTGCCAGTTCCAGGCGAATGGTCCTTGAACAAGGACATCTTCTCCCAGATCACTCTCCGTTGGGGCATGCCGGAGATCGACCTGATGGCTACCCGGATGAACGCGAAGGTGGACAGACAAGTTCTGCTCCCTTTACAAAGAGGACAACCCTGTGGCGATAGACGCTCTGTCCATACCTTGGAGGTTCAGGCTGGCTTACATCTTCCCTCCACTTTCCATGATACCACGGGTATTGACGAAAATCAAGCAAGACCAGACCCCGGTAATTGCAATAATACCCTTCTGGCCGAAGAGGTCTTGGTTCACCCAGCTCATGAGGATGAGTCAGGGCAATTACTGGAAGCTTCCCCCAGTGCAGGACCTGCTGTATCAGGACACAGGTCCATGCCTAGATCTGAGGAGACTCAGTCTGACAGCCTGGAGATTGACGGGACCCTACTAGAAGGTAGTGGGCTTTCTGCGGCGGTCTTGAGAACCATCTCCCACTCCCATGCGGAGTCTACAAAGAAAGTTTACTCAAGGATTCAGAAGAGATTTCTTCAGTGGTGTGCTGTCAAAGAGGTAGTTCCCTCAGATCCTCCTCTTTCAGCTGTTCTACAGTTTCTGCAGGACGGTCTAGACAAGGGTCTATGCCCGTCAACACTCAGAGTTCATACCAGTGCTCTTTCTGCCTTTTTAGGCAGATCACTTTCTCAAGACCCCCTACTCAGGAGGTTCCTTAAAGGAGCCGAAAGACTGAAACATAGAATCCTGAGGCCGATCCCAGAGTGGGATCTATCTGTTGTTCTTAAGGGGCTATCCTCTCCCCCCTTTGAACCCTTGGAATCGGTGCACCTTAGGTTCCTATCCCTGAAGGTCACGTTCCTACTAGCCATAACATCGGCTAAAATCGGGATTGGAGAGTTACAGGCGCTTGCAGCCGCAGAACCCTATACCCTCTTTCTCCAGGACTGTGTCCTGTTGAGATTTTTGCCGTCCTTCACTCCTAAGGTCCCAACGTTTGCCAACCGTAATCAGACCATCTCTTTGCCGGTACTGTGTCCCGCTCCATCATCTAAACCTACAAAACCTCATGCAAGGAAACATATATATATGACATGGCAGTACCTGACCTCATTAAAACACAAAACAAACTCCCATGTCTCATGAAAAAATATCAAATTTTATTATGTCACAATTTAATTTAATATATAAAAAATTATTATAGGATCTATAGAGAAAGACAGAATGGAATACAGGACACCCTGATACAAATGAGATATAACAGTAGAGCAATAGTGTGGGGCAATATACAACCAGTATAGGTCCTTGAAATCTAAATAGGACTCAAATTAGGAAGGATGTACATATATATATATCTCCCAAGGGACTAATGCATGCAAGGATACAAATAAACCAAAAAAGTATAGGGTATAGGACACAGGGGTAAAAAATCACTGACATATACAAAACTGTATCCCCCCAAATATGGCTAATACATGCATATCCCCTATCCCACTATCTGAGCCCACCGCCAGTCAATATAACTGGAAGGTAGACCCAAATAAGTGGATCCCTACACTGAAAGATATGGCATGTGAAAAAAATGCAAAAAACAATACATATCAATAGTGCTGGTAAGAATGAGGATAACACATACCCATATTGCACCCGAACACCGACCGCTCAAACTGCACTGAAAACACCCCTACACGTGTTTCACCGTCCAGGCTCCATCATCTCCTGAAGAAGAAGCTCTTCACTCGCTGGACATTGCCAGATGCCTAAAAATCTATCTGGACAGGACTGCGGACTTCAGAAGGACTGAACACCTGCTGATATCTTTTGCAGGACGGAACAAGGGCCTAAAAGCTTCCAAACCATCTCTGAGTAGATGGGTCAAGGAAGCGATCAGCGAAGCTTTTCTCGCTCAGAGGGTATCACCTCCATCCTTTGTTACTGCCCATTCTACAAGGGCAGTATCCACCTCCTTTGCTGAAAGGAGCCTAGTCCCTCTGGACCAGATCTGTGCGGCAGCCTCATGGAGCTCCCATAGCACTTTTTTTAGTCACTCACCGTCTAGACTCTAGACGCTCGGAGCGGACTGTGTTCGGGCGTGCAGTGTTGTCAGCCGCCCTCCCGTAAAAAAAAAATAAAAAATGTGTATACATATATATCTTTTTTATTTTTTCCTGATGGAAATTATTTTTCTTTCTGAAGTGGGCTAGTGCTATTCTGTACCCTCCCAGAATTTGTTGGGCTACTCGCTAAGTCCCCACTTGTGCTGCTGTAGGACGTAAGGGAAGCGTCAATTTTGACGTAAATTTGTTTTCCCTTAGTCCTATCAGCAGCACACAAATTTCCCCCCCTTCTTTTATGTTATTATATGTTCTTGATATAAAGCACTGATCCTAGGGCGAGCTGCCCTTTATAGGGGGGGTTTTGATTAATTAATTTAATTATTGCTTGCTAGGAGATTTTTTGTCTCAGCAAAAATTCCGCTGTCCTATTTGTTCACAGGGGAGAAATCCCCACTTGTGCTGCTGATAGGACTAAGGGAAAACAAATTTACGTCAAAATTGACGCTTTTTATTTATAAAAAAAATACTGAATTTACCAAAAATTGGGAAAAATTAGCAAATTTCCAAATGTCAATTTCTCTACTTTTATAATAGATAGTAATAACTCCAAAAATAGTTATTACTTTACATTCCCCATATGTCTACTTAATGTTTGGATCATTTTGTGAATGCCATTTTATTTTTTGGGGACGTTAGAAGGCTTAGAAGTTTAAAAGCAAATTTAGAAATTTTTCTGAAAATTTCCAAAACCCACTTTTTAAGGACCAGTTCAGGTCTGAAGTCACTTTTTGAGGCTTACATAATAGAAACCACACAAAAATGAACCCATTTTAGAAACTACACCCCTCAAGGTATTCAAAACTGATTTTACAAACTTTGTTAACTCTTTAGGTGTTCCACAAGAATTAATGGAAAATGGAGATGAAATTTCAGAATTTAATTTTTGTTAGCAGATTTTCCATTTTAATCCTTTTTTTTCCACTAACAAAGCAAGGGTTAACAGCCAAACAAAATTCAATATTCATTGCCCTGATTATGTAGTTTACAGAAACACCCCACATGCGGTCGTAAACTGCTGTACGGCACACTGCAGGGCGCAGAAGAAAAGGAATGCCATATGGTTTGTGGAAGGCAGATTTCACTGGGATATAAGTTGTCACACATGATGCACCCCTAGAGTAGAAACTCCCCAAAAATTACCCCATTTTGGAAACTACGGGATAAGGTGGCAGTTTTGTATTATTTAGGGTACATATGATTTTTGGTGGTTCTATATTACACTTTTTGTGAGGCAAGGGAACAAAAATTAGCTGTTTTGGCACCGTTTTTACTTTTTGTTATTTACAGTGTTCATCTGCCAGGTTAGATGTTGTGGTATTTTTATAGAGCAGGTTGTTACGGACACGACAATACCAAATATGAGATGACGGATTGATTAGTACTATTTTAGGGTGCATATGATTTTTTGATCGATGGGCATTACACTTTTTGTAATGTAAAGTGAAAAAAAATGGCTTTTTTGACACAATTTTTTTTATGGTGTTCATCTGAGGGGTTAACTTAGGTCATGTGATATTTTTATAGAGCAGGTTGATACGGACGCGGCAATATATAATATGTCTACTTTTTTATTTATTTCACTTTAGCACAATAATAGCAGTTTTGAAGCAAAACAAATCATATTTTAGTGTCTCCATTGTCTGAGAGTGATAGCTTTTTTATTTTTTTATTGTCTTGGGTAGGACCTCAGGGATGAGGTCACGGTTTGATTGGTACTATTTTGGGGGGCATACGCCTTTTTGATCGCTTGGTGTTGCACTTTTAGTGATGTAAGGTGACAAAAAAATGTAGTTTTTTAGCAGTTTTTTAGCAGTTTAATATATGCAAATAAGCATCTAAAAGCAACAGGGCATAGCCATTACACCTAGAGGCTCTGCTTTCTCTGCAACTGCCATGCCCTCAGGACTTTGATTGACAGGGCCAGGCAGTGTAAACGTCATCACCCATGGCCCTGTCAATCAAAGTGTAAAGGGCACAGCAGTTACAGAGAGAGCAGAGCCTCTAGGTGTAATGGCAACGCCCCTGTTGTTCCTAGAGGCTCATTTGCATATATCAAAACATATTCTGCACTTTGATTGACAGGGCCAGGTGTGATGACGTTTACACTGCCAGCCAGGCCCTGTCAAAGTGCTGAGGGCGTGGCAGTTGCACAGAGATCATCGAGGTGTAACGGCAATGCCCCTGTTGCTTCTAGAGGCTCATTTACATATATTCAAACATAATTTTTCTCAGCAATGCGGGCACATATTATTATGGGACCAACACAGGGTTCAAGTCCTGCAGGAACGTGTGGGAATGGCGTTCCTGCACTTTTTTCATAGCAGGAAGGCCGTTTCCTTTCAGCAGGGCCGCACATCAATTATTGTGCCCCTCAACACTTTCTAATGTCCTCAGGGCTGACGCATCCATGAGGGCGCACCGCCCGGGTGCAGCATGAAGAGAGGGACTGACAAGAGGGAAGCGCTTCTAGTGTATCGTGGCCGAGCTCTGTCCGGTCTGTGGTACAGGAGCTTTTGTTTCCTGTACCCGGCTGGACTGACAGGAAAGGCTTACTTAGTGTGCACTTCCTTTCAGTCCGGCCGGGTACAGGAAACAAATGCACCTGTACCGTGGACCGGACAGGAAATTGGAATGAGAGTGACAAGAGAGGGCTGATGGAAAGGCACTGGGGGCTGATGGAGAGGCACTGGGGGCTGATGGAGAGGCACTGGGGGCTGATGAAGAGGCACTGGGGGCTGATGAAGAGGCACTGGGGGCTGGGGCTGATGAGGGGGGCACTGGGGGCTGATGGAGAGGCACTGGGGGCTACTGGAGAGGCACTGGGGGCTGCTGAAGAGGCATTGGGGGCTCCTGGAGAGGCACTGGGGGCTGCTGGAGAGGCACTGGGGGCTGGTGGAACTGAGGGCTGGTGGAGAGGCACTGGGGGCTGGTGAAGAGGCACTTCGGGCTGGTGGAGAGGCACTGGGGCTGGTGAGAGGCACTGTGGGATGCTATGAGGCTACTGTGGGCTGCTATGAGGCTACTGGGGGCTGATATATGGCTACTGGGGGCTGCTATGAGGCTACTGGGGGCTGCTATGAGGCTACTGGGGGCTGCTATAAGGCATGAGGCTCTTATGTGAGGTCTGATTGGGGGTCTTATTAACATTGGGGGTCTGATTGGTGGTCTGACCTGAGGTGTAATGAAAAATATTTTTTCTTATTGTCCCCCTCTAAAACCTGCAGTGCGTCTTATTGGCCGGTGCATCTTATAGGGCGAAAAATACGGTACTTGCTTGCTCCTCCTCCCGACCTCCCCTGCCTTTTGCGTACGCTGCGCGGTGTGACGTCACGCGGGGGAACTGGATCTTGGGTGAGTTCCCACACTTTTTTTCCCAGGACTTGACCCCTGGACCAACACAGATGTCTTCAGCAGCCAAGTGTACATGGAAGAAGACAGCTAGTTTCATAGGTACAAATCAGCTGAGACAAAGCCTTTCCTTTTCTTTTCAATTGAAGAGATTTCAGTATGTAGATTTGAAATAATGAAGCATATTTACTAATACTTTTTATAAAGTGTAAACGTAAGCCCCCATTTACAAGGGCTGACATAGTGCGCAATTATCGGGAACAATCTGTGTTTTCTCAATAACTGCCTGCTCGTCAAAGGAGATGAGAGCTGCAATCACCTTTGCTGTATGGGGATGAGGGATCGCTGCAGCAGTCATTCATCACCATAGAGAATCATTGTTTCTGGAAGGCAAATCCCTGATTAGACAGCATGATTTGATTGCCAGGAACAATGATTTATGTGACAGCACCAATAATGCTCTCAGCTGATTGGTGGCATCTTTATACAGGGCAATTATCGGGAAGGAGCTTTCCTAGGAACACTTCTTTCCAATAATTGCTCTGGTCATTGGTCCATGTAAAGGGGCCTTTAAGCTTGACAGTCTTAATCTCGACAGATTTATCAAAGTGGGTGATGCTGGATGATAAATCTGGTGTACCTTTAGTCAATCTTCATTTCACCTAATATTTGGCTTACTTTGCATGAGAATTGTTTAGCACAATTCTGGTGTAATTTTGGCACATAATGTTGCATCGTAGGCCACACCTATTCCCTGCAAAGAAATACCCCTTGGACACTAGAAACTATTTGGACAGTGATGGCCCTTACTAATTGCTCTCTTGTTCTTCCACACTTGTGCCAAATATGAGTGTGTAAAATCAACTTGATAATAAATAGGTGGGCTTCCCATATGCAGCGGACTTGATCGAGCGTCTGGGGTGTCCCTTACCCTTTAGGAGGTTTTAACGATATATGTCCCTGTTACAGAGCAAGTAGTCGTGACGCCAGTTGCATTTAAGCAACGAGTACTTGGAGTCCCCTTTAAGGAGAGTGGTGTTGGTACCCAGGTGTAGGATTGCCAGAGTGGTGTAGAGTGACCTACAATGTCTCTGAAGGTGTTGTATGCACATGTCACGGTGCTCCTACCTGGATATCCTTGGATCCCAGACATGGTAGTTCGAAGCAGTGCAAAAGGGGTAGTTTAACTTGGTTGATGAGTAAGTAGAATAAACGGAGTCCAGACTTGTATTAACGTTAAACACAGCTTTTCTTGGGATAAACTTTATCAAGGAACAATCTTCCAACTTGATCTAGGTCATCAGCAGGTATTGGCTTAAATGGCAGGCAAACACTTCTGCAACAATCTCAGTTGTGCTATGCTGTAGCTTTTTCAGCTCTACTATGCTTGCTGGGTTAAATAGGAACCTTTTTCTCTTCTGCTCGAACTTAGCTGTCTGTAGTCTGTCTCTTACTTTATCTTTAATCCTAGGAACTTCTTCCTGGCATCAAGCTCAATTTGCTTGGCTGTAGGCAATGCAAGCCCAGGAGGGGACAAGCAACCATGAAGAACTTGCAGACAGGGCCCAGCAGAGCAGACAGTGCTCTGCTGGCCAACACACAACCTTCCCTTAGGAAGGGGTAGGCTAGACTGACTCACTCTAACTAAAACTCCTCCCTCTCTAGAGAGGGCTGGAATGGAAAGAAGGCTCCACCCCAGGCTTCGTCGCGTCTCCAGGCACGCCGGCCGGCTGTCTTCCCAGACTCGAGCAGGTAAGCCGCGGGGTGTTGGGAGGTTACCTGCACTCCCCCTCCACGCACCACTCGGGGCTGACATGCGTCATGCGGGCTACAACAGGTCTGCGCCCATTCCCCGCTGGGCGTTCCGCCCTGGGGCGCCGCGTCTCTTGGCCCCTCCCCCTCTGGTGTCCCGGCCGGCTCGGGACCCAGGGGTCCTGCGCCGCTGCGCATGTGTGGGAGTCTGTTTGGTGCCTCCCTGCTGAGAGCAGCGGGGGTCAGGGAAACAAGGGGAGGAGAGAGGGCAAAAGAAAGGAAGAGGAAAAAAAAAAGAGTCCTTTGAGGAAGTTGGTTTGCGTTTAATTGTAAAAAAAAAAAAAAAAAAAAAGGAAAAAGGAAAAAGGGGGGATATAATTAAAGGGAAAAAAAAAAAAAGACCGACATTCGCCGTTCTAGCTGTGGCGCAAGGGTCCGGCTTTCTGGGCATCCTAGGGACGAGGTTGCAGCACGGGTGCGACCAGGCGGTGGCTCGGCTCTTGCTGCAGGCTCCATTGATGTGTTTGGTGTTAAAAAAAAAAAAACTCCTTGTCCTTGTGGTTAGTTCTCAGGTCTGGTTAAAACTCCCCACCGCTGAAAACTTCAGGTTTACTCACGCTGCTTGTCATCCGTAAGCTGCAACCGGTTCATCCTCCTCCGCTAGTAAGGCCAGTTGATATTAAATATATATTTCCTTCAGGTCCGGTTGGGCACAGGGTCACACATCCGGTCTTTTTCCACGTCTACCTTCCGTTTTTCCTAAAGCAGCCTGGTGCGGCCAGGCTCGTGGCGGCACCCTAGGTTTCCTTCCTGCCTGCCTGAAGCGTTCAGGTCCGTGGCTTGCACCCTATGTTCCTTCCAGCCTGCCTGAAGCGTTCAGGCTCGTGGCTTGCACCCTATGTTCCTTCCAGCCTGCCTGAAGCGTTCAGGCTCGTGGCTTGCACCCTATGTTCCTTCCAGCCTGCCTGAAGCGTTCAGGCTCGAGGCTTGCACCCTATGTTCCTTCCAGCCTGCCTGAAGCGTTCAGGTCCGTGGCTTGCACCCTATGTTCCTTCCAGCCTGCCTGAAACTTTCAGGCTCGTGGCTTGCACCCTATGTTTCTTCCAGCCTGCCTGAAGCGTTCAGGTCCGTGGCTTGCACCCTATGTTCCTTCCAGCCTGCCTGAAGCGTTCAGGCTCGTGGCTTGCACCCTATGTTCCTTCCAGCCTGCCTGAAGCGTTCAGGTCCGTGGCTTGCACCCTATGTTCCTTCCAGCCTGCTTGAGGCATTCTGGCTCCTGGTTCGCATTCACCGGGTAGGTTGGTGGCAGATCACAGCGTCTGTTCTCTATGTCTTTGCTGCCCTCCTGTCCAGGGCAGTGCACTATGTTAAAAAAAAAAAAAAGAGGGGGTCCTCGGCCTGGCTAGGTCACATGCCATATTCAGTCGTCTGCCCCTTTCGTAGGGTTACAAGCCGGCCTGCCGCTCGGGCACAGTTGGAGTTGTCCGGCCCCGCTAGGCCAGTTTTGTCGTCTAGTCCTAACTGGTAAGTTTCCCTTTGTCCTTCATAGGTGGCACTCCTTCCCTCACAAGGAGCCATTGTTGTCCTGGCCCTTGCTCATTGGGTGGCAGGTCTTTCCCTCCCTCCTTCCCCGCACATAGTCGGGGTTGCCTCTCTATTTCACCGGGTGGTCACTATGCATTTAGTCTTTCCTGTTCACCTGTACTCGTCTCTGCCCAACAGGTGACCTCCGGGTGTCTGCCCTCGTTCAGGTACCCGCAACGATGTCTCGAGCCTCGGATATTGAAGAGTCCATGTCTATCCCAGAAACTCCGGCTTCTGGTCACGCCAGCAGCGGTTCGCTCAGAAACTGGACGATCCCGAAGTTGGTGGCCGAATTAAATCGGAGAGGCATCAGTCACCCGGCCTCAGCTAGGAAGGCTGAATTATATAGACTGCTGGTGTCTAGTCCTGGTCCTTCCAGTGTTCAAGTGGAGTCGCCATCAGTCCAAGCTTCACTGGCACAATTGCACGCCATAATGGAGACTCTGGTGTCCTCGGTGGCCGACGTCCAGGCCAGGATGCTGGACTTAGAATCTAGGGCAACCCCTACCCCTTAGGCGGTGTTTCCGGTGGCACCTTCCCCCTCGCCTCAGGCTGGGTCCTCAGGTACGTCTGTGCCGGCCCCTGTCATTTCCCCTGCTCATTTCGTGCCGGAAAATATTCGGAAGGACATCTTGGCCGGGAAGGAGGTAAACTTGGCTTCTATACTCATCGCTTCGCATGACGCAAATGATAACAAGACCATAGATTGCGGTGAGGTGTCCGTTGTCTTCAGAGCCAAGGATGCACGACTTAACCGGAAGCTGTCAATCGGGAAATTAGTCCTGGCTTTCAGCCTCTACAGCGATATAATTTTTTCCACCCAGCTGGACAGGAGGGAGGAACTTGACACGTACCTCTTCAGGGTCACCGACCTTGGTCATAAATATGGCAGCAGTGCTTTTTACGACTACCATCGTTCCTTAGCGGCTAAGGCAGCAGCCGCTCTGTCCCAATTTCAGTTCACGACAAATTGGGCTAACCTAAATATGGAGCTGTTTTGCAGACATTTTGCGGGGCTCAGAGCTCCCGTCTGCACTGCATGCCAGTCGATCTTTCATGCCTCAGAATGGTGCCCCAATTCGGCGGGTCCGCAACCAGATAGGGCCCTTCCTGGCGCATCCGGGGTCCCCAGGGGCACCCCCGCTGTTGATAAATTCGGCAGGCAAATAGTGTTCTTAGGGAAAAGCCAAATATGCAACAATTTCAACTATGGTCATTGCATGTTCAGTGGTTGCAGGGCTCTACATGTGTGCATAGTATGTTTCAGGGCTCACCCCAAATCCTCCTGTCCGAAGAAATTAAGTCAACAGGCATGACTAGCCGACATTAACATTGAGTTGCTTAGCACGCTCCTGGCGGAGCACCATGGCAGGCGTTTTGTGCACGAGTTGGTGGTAGGGTTCATGTATGGGTTCCACACGGGGTTGGTGGCCCTCCTGCAATCCAACTGGGAGTGTGACAACCTTCTCTCCGCCAAGAAAGTGTCGGTCCAGGAGTTGATCGACTCGGAGGTGGAGAAAGGGTTTATGATCGGGCCTTTTGCATCAATTCCCTTTGTTCACTGGAGGGTCAGTCCCATTGGGTTAGTCGTTAAGAAGTATTCTAATAAAAAAAAGATTAATCTACGACCTTTCTGCTCCTCATGATTCTGTTGTTCCTAGTATCAACTCCCTTATTCCGTCGGAGGAATTCGGGATGAAGTATTCCTCCATCGATGAAGCCATCTGTTTTATTTTGAAGGCCGGCAGGGGCGCGTGGTTGTCGAAGGCTGACATTGCTGATGCGTTTAAACTCCTTCCGGTCCTCCCACAGCTATGGCAATATTATGGCGTCAAGTGCGGTGGCAAGTTTTACTTTGCCAATCGCCTCAGTTTTGGGTCCAAAAGCAGCCCGGTGTTGTTCGACAGGTTTGCGCAGGCGCTGCATTGGATCCTGGTCAAGCACGGTGGGTCACCCATGAGCGTTCACTACCTGGACGACTTCCTCCTGGTTGAGCACCCGTCTGACCGTCCATCTGGGTTTGCTACTCTGCTTAAAATTTTTTCAGCCCTTCAGGTCCCTGTCGCCCACGCCATAACGGTAGGTCCCGCTAAAAGCATCACGTTCCTGGGTATCATTCTCAACTCCGACAAGTTGGAAGCCAGGCTTCCTGAGGACAAACTCGGGCAGATCCGCTCTGAGTTAGCAAAGGCTATGACGTCTGGCTGTCTGTCCAAGGCGGACCTCCAGTCACTGTTGGGCAGACCTAATTTTGCCGTGAGGGTCATGCCCCAGGGCAGGGCCTTCATGTCGCGTTTGCTTCTCCTTCTTCCGTCGGCCCTGGAACAGGATAGCATTATCCACTTGGACAGTCAGGCCATGGCACAAACCAGCACAAACGTAGCACTAACCAACCAGCCCGGTTTTGTGTTTTTTGGCTGTGATGGGGGGCTGGGTGACCTTTTATGACCTTTCAATAAATGGTTAATAACTCGAAAACGAACGGTGGTAGAATGGAGATTTAAACGGCACAAACCAGCAAAAACGTAGCACTAACAATACAGCAAGTTTCATGTCTTTTTGCTGTGGTAGGGGGGCTGGTGATGTCATCATGTTGAAACAAACAATTGCTATTATCTTTAAAATAAAAGCAGCAAGAATGTTAATTTTTGCGGCACAAAACAGCACAAACATAGCACTAAAGAAACACACTGGAGTTTTTGTATGTGCTGATTGAAGGGGGTGAGGGGGGAAATCATCATAAGAAAAGCAACAAAACAAAGCAATTGCTATTATCTTACAAATAAAAGCAGCACAAATGTTCATTTCTACAGCACAAACCAGCACAAACGTAGCATTAACCAACCGGCCCAGTTTCGTGTCTTTTGGCTGTGGTGGGGGGCTGGGTGACCTTTGGTGACCTTTCAATAAACGGTTAATAACTTGAAAACAAAAGGAGGTAGAATGGAGATTTAAACGGCACAAACCAGCACAAACGTAGCACTAACCATCCAGCAAGTTTGATGTCTTTTTGCTGTTGTAGGGGGGCTGGTGATTTAATAATGTTGAAACAAACAATTGCTATTATCTTTAAAATAAAAGCAGCAAGAATGTTAATTTTTGCGGCACAAAACAGCACAAACATAGCACTAAAGAAACACACTTGAGTTTTTGTTTGTGCTAAATTGAAGCGGGACCAGCTTCGCTCAGCTGCAGCCAGGTACCCCCAGCCCACCCTCCCCTTCTCCTTCCATTTCTCCTAGGGTATGCCCCCTTTTAGGCCTACCCGCGTACCTGGCTCCAGGCACCCTCCAGCCAGTGTCAATGTCATGCATGATACAGTCACGTCTACGCCCTCTCGCGGGCCGTCGCCATGAGCACAAATATATATTTATAACATTATATAATAACATTTTCTAATAATAATACATCTACACTAGCAAATCTCAAAATATCAAGGAACAGTAGCTGTGTCACAAAGCAGATTTTTGCTCTCATGTATAGTATATCAATTGACCGGCAGTCTGGAACTAAGCACCATTATTCAGCTTTTAAAAGCCATTTTTTTCTTAGCTGTCAAACATTCATGAGGCTGTATTATATTAACTAACAAATGCTGACACCAATATGTGTGAGTTCTACTTAGCCAGACCATCTGTGCTTTTCATTTTCTATGCACTTAGCTGTATCATGGATACTGTATATTTCTTTGTAGATTGCTATGTGGTTACAAGTGTCACTGCACTTCTAAAAATCAAAATAAAATTAAATGAACAAAAAGATTAACATTTCTTAACCACAGTTCAATCTATTATATTTATGCATATAGACATTTATATATTTATGCATATAGACATGCCACTGTTTTTTTCAAACTTTCCCCTTATAGTGATATTTAAAAACCCCTAAAAACAACTACAATACCTTGTGTTTTTAAAAAGAATGCAAAAAGACAAGAAAAAACCTAATTAACAAATACAAAAAAAATGCTTATGTGCTGAAATGCTGCAAAAAATGCCACTAAAATGAAAAAATGCTGAGAAATTCCACCAAGAACCCACACACACGGACATAATTGTTGTTACCCTTCCATTAAAGAAAGAAAAACCCACAATGGTTACTGAAATAATGTCAAACTGACAAAAGTTATAATAAATAAAAATTTACTGAAAAACAACTAATGAAAATCAGACATTGCTTTTCAATTGTGGTTCAACAGAATAATTTATAAAAGAAAATAATGAAACGGGCTTGGATAAAAATGATGGTACCATTAACTTAATATTTTGTTGCACAACCACAGTAGGTACTATATTCTTTTCTTTTTATGCTTCATTTTTGCATCTATAAACATAGATCTGATTTGACTTACAAAAAGCTTCAGTTTTGTCTCATTTGTCCAAAGGAAATTCTCCTAGAAGCTTTGTGGCTTGTCAACATGCATTTTGTCAAATTCCAGTCTCACATTTTTATGATTTGCTTTCAACAGCGGTTTCCTCCTCAGTCATCTTTCATTAAGTCCACTTTGGCTAAGACAGGATAGATGGTGCGATGTACCTTGAGGTTTACCTCTAATAATTTGGAAGTTGTCCTGGGCTCTTTAGTTACCATTGGTTTTAAAGGTCTCTTCACTTTGTCATCAATTTTCCTCTTGCGGCCATGTCCAGGGAGGTTGGCTACAGTCTCGTAGACCTTAAACTTCTAAATAATATGTGCAACTGTAGTAACAGGAATATCAAGCTACTTGGAGATGGTCTTGTACCCTATACCTTTGATAAGTTTGTTTATAATTTTAGCAGTGTGATAGAAGGAACAGCGGCTACACCCACCTATCGGCTATAGATATGAGGTGCTCGCCTCTATTGGCCTCACCCTAAGGCCTAAGTATTGGAACCAAAATATGAAAAGGAATTAAAGCAGCACTCTCTACTTAAGGGAACACATATGGAAATATCGATTCCCCCGGAAAAAATTATACTATGGTTTTAATAAATTAACATAATGGCACAATATACACGTAGTACTACTCAAAGAATCCAAAATACATTTATTATTAAACATAAAAATGTGTTCACTGAAAAGAAATAAAATAAAACCGCTAACAGTGGGAGCAGTCCTTTCAAGGATGGTTCAAATAGCCTGTCCACCACAGCATCCCACGTGGTGTTACGGGCCTTAGTGTAGCATCTCACATGACCCGGAGGGGGAGTTGGTTACCGATATGCTGGTAGCGCTAGTAGTGGTCAGGGTCCTGGTGTCCGGATTTCGCTGTAGATATTCACGAGCAGGCCTGTCGTTTTGTATTGTTCATCACAGTCTCTGTGTATGCATCAATGGAATAGCTCACTAACTGGAACCAAGTTAGTGAGCTATTCCATTGATGCATACACAGAGACTGTGATGAACAATACAAAACGACAGGCCTGCTCGTGAATATCTACAGCGAAATCCGGACACCAGGACCCTGACCACTACTTGCACTACCAGCATATCGGTAACCAACTCCCCCTCTGGGTCACGTGGGATGCCGTGCTAAGGCCCGTAACACCACGTGGGACGCCGCGTGAGTGGTGAGGTTTACAATAGCGGAGAACGCTCCACAACAGGTGGGGTCCGGAGAAACAGCATACCACACTGCCGCCAGGTTGGTGAAACCCTGTGACGGTTCATATGTAGCCGTGATCCAACTAGCTGTGAAATTGAGCTGTATCACTTGCTACATATTCCAATAGCCGGACTGTATACTTTAGTTGATCACTGCAACAAAGTATATTCCTAAACTGTATCACACAGAGTGTCTGGTCTGATTCTATATTGCACTTTACTATCATTGCACTTTATAATCCTACTGGAACAAACAATACTGGAATGCATACTTTGGAACTGTATTGAAATGTATGCTCTATAGGAGCGGACAGGCTATTTGAACCATCCTTGAAAGGACTGCTCCCACTGTTAGCGGTTTTATTTTATTTCCTTTCAGTGAACACATTTTTATGTTTAATGATAAATGTATTTTAGATTCTTTGAGTAGTACTACATGTATATTATGTTAATTTATTAAAACCATAGTATAATTTTTTCTGGGTGAATCGATATTTCCATATGTGTTCCCTTATGTAGAGAGTGCCCCTTTAATTCTTTTTCATATTTTGTTTATAATTTTCTTTCTAATCTCCTGAGACAACTTTCTCCTTAGCTTTCTTTGGTCCATGTTCAGTGTGGTACACACCATAATACCAAACAGCACACTGACTACTTTTCGTCCTGGAATGACTGGTTACAAGCGGATACACCTTAATTTAACATGTCCTCATAGTCAAATTATATTCACTTTCTAGGAGTACCGTCATTTTGTCCAGGTCAGTTTCATTAATTTGTTTTATAAATTATTCTATGACTGATTTTTATTAGCTGATCTTCAGTCATTATTTGTAAATGTATTATTACTTGTTGCTTTCAAGTTATTCAGGCGTGATGACGTTTTTACTGCCTGGCCCAGTCAGTCAAAGTACAGAGGGCAAAGCAGTTTCAGAGAAAGCAGAGCCTCTAGGTGTAACAGCAATGCTCGTGTTGCTCCTCAGGGCTCATTTGCATGTATTAAAACTTCATTTTTCTCAGCAATGCAGGCATATATGAACATGGAACCAACATCGATGCCTTCAGCCGACAAGTGCACATGTAACAGGTCAGCCAGTTTCATAGGTACAAATCTTCTGACAGATGCTCTTTAACAAAAGTCCAAACAGCTACAGAAAAAAAAAAAACAGGAGACAGTACGCTGCCCACAAGGGTGCAATTTATATTTGAACTGAATGGTTAGTTTGACTATTATTATACATTACTATAAACCTACAGTAATTTTTTTGTAAGATTGAGTCAAGCAGTGGCAAATATTTTTTATATTTTTCTTATCTTTCAATGGAAAGTGAAAGAGAGAAAAACGTTTAAAAAATGTCTCAGTATTTGCATGGCTATAACACTTATTCTTTTGGTGTTTTTGTTGTATATGGTTGCATGACTAGGTAATCTTATTACAATATACAGTTCCCCTTTGTTAGTGTACGGCCACGCGTTCAGGTTTCTGCATGCAGTTTTGGAAGCCAGAGGATCTTAAAAGGAGAGAGAGGATACAGGACAGATAAAACTTCTCCTCTTTCTTGAATTAATTTCTGATTTTGGCTTCCAAAGCTGTTTGCAGAAATCTGACTGTGTGGCTGTACCCTTAAAATAAAGTAAAAATTTGTACTTTAGTACTTGTAATGACTAATAAATATTACTGAGAATCAGAAGAAATTTTTCCATTATTTTTTTTAGGACCCTAAGGGAACCACTGTTTGAAAATACCTTTACCAATAAAAGCATGAGTTTTTACATGCAATAAAATTAGTTCTATATATAAGCTTCTGTTAGGGCATTTAACACCTTCCCTCACATTATTCATTTAATGTGGAGAGTCTCTCTAGACCTTACTAGACTCAAGGGCTCCCCTTCATCTCAAGAAATTCCATTGATGACTTTACCAGAGTTTCCAGAGCAGACATAAAAGAGGGGCACCCCCACTGCATACCACAGTCTATACATACTGCATTATAAAATGACTTTTAACAGCATAAAATTGTTTTGATCTATGTGTTACCACGAGAGGACCTTGACGAAATGGGCAAGAAAGCAGCTGTGTGTGAGTTCACAAGGAGGGGTGCTAGCCATGAAAATCCCAGTTGAAATTCCCTCATAGCAGACGATTGCAGATATATGCAGCACTATATTTTATCATTAAAAGAATATTCTAGGATTTCAACATTGATGGTCTATCCTCCAAGATAGGCCATCAATATCAGATAGGCTGGGTCCAACACCTCGCATTTCTGCCACATGCCAGAGCTACACCTTCATACATTAAAGTGAATGGGAGCAGCAGTGCAATTAACAGGTTCTCTGAAACAGCTGATCTGTGGAAAGGTCATCAGCTGATCCTGCGGATATGCCATCAAGATTACAATTCAACAAAACCCCTTTAAGACTGTTCTGTCTTCCTACACGTTCACACAGTGTGCAGTCTGACATCCAGCATAAACCATCCTTGCAGGGGCGTAGCTATAGGGGGTGCAGAGGTAGCAGTCGCTACCGGGCCCAGGAGCCTTAAGGGGCCCAAAGACACTTGTGCCGCATAAGAAGACACACAAAGCACTGAGGGAAGGGGGCCCAAGCTGAACTCTTGCACCAGGGCCCATGACCTTTTAGCTACGCCCCTGCATCCTTGTCTTCCAAATAAGAGGACTGTTTTCTGTAGTCTAAGTTGTTTATTAGCAAAACAGGAGTATCTGAGGAAAAACTATAAGTATATAGCATGTATCAAGCAGAAAGCATGGCACAGCATGTATTCTAACATTTGCATAACACTGAGCATATGTCCAAAATGGCTGCCTAGCATCTAACAATAGCATCTATCAATAGCATCTAACAATATAACAACTTCTTCCCTGAGTAACACTACAGCTAGCTAAACATTACTGCATAACATAATATCCCTGAGGCAGAGGTAGATGTCATTCGCCAGATAAACTTGCACAAAGATGATGGAGTTTAAGAAGATATGCAGGAGACAGCTCTGCTGATGTCCTGTAACATGGAGGCTGAAGACTGGGCTTCTCTTTCCTAGAATGCATTACACTCCCACAATGCTTTGCACCTCCCACAAATACAATAATCTTTATTAACAAGAAAACAAAGTGCAATACATTTTTACCACCACTAGATGGTGCTGTTACCTAACTAATCACTACAGAATTACATCAGATGTGAT
The DNA here is from genome assembly GCA_033119425.1 of Bufotes viridis. Lineage (NCBI taxonomy): Eukaryota > Metazoa > Chordata > Amphibia > Anura > Bufonidae > Bufotes > Bufotes viridis. Next base: position 324,577,695 of record CM065593.1, on the reverse strand, counting down.
CTATTATGATACTGAAATGAATCTCCCAGTGCTGGGACAGAACAAAGACATTAAAAATGATGTCAGGGCTTGTCTTAAATAATTATATAATTTGGAATGACATACAATAAGACAAACAGTGCTTTCAAAAAGCCTTCAAACCCTTTCACTTTCACATTCTTTTATGTTGCAGCCTTGTGCTAAAATAAAAAAAATAGTTCAACATTTTCCTCATCAATCTGCACTCAATACCCCTTAATTAGAAAGTGAAAACATGTTTGAAATCTTTTCAAAATTATTAACCACTTCAGCCCCCCTAGCTTAAACACCCTTAATGACCAGGCCACTTTTTACAATTCTGCACTACACTACTTTCACAGTTTATTGCTCCGTCATTCAACTTACCACCCAAATGAATTTTACCTCCTTTTCTTCTCACTAATAGAGCTTTCATTTGGTGGTATTTTATTGCTGCTGACATTTTTACTTTTTTTGCTATTAATCAAAAATGACCAAAATTTTTGCAATTTCTATATATATAAATTTTTCGCAAAATTTATTGTTCTACATGTCTTTGATTAAAAAAAAAATCCAATAAGTGTATATTTATTGGTTTGGGTAAAAGTTATAGCGTTTACAAACTATGGAGCAAAAAAGTGAATTTCGGATGCAGTAATCACCTCACTCCAGAATCTGTCTAGCTTGCCAATCGATGGTTGGATTGTGCTTGCTTAACCACGGTAAACCCAGAACCACCGATGCAGGGAGAGCCTCCAATACAAAACACGAGATAAATTCTTGATGAAAGTCACCCACTCTTAATATGATATGCACCACTTGAGATAAACACTTCTTAGCTACAGGTGCAGAATCAACAGCAAAAACAGAAATGTTTTTTTCTAATGCACACGGTGACAACCCGTGAATACGGACGAACTGAGCATCAATCAGGTTCACCCCAGCCCGCTGTCGATAAACACCTCAATCCCCACAGTTTTTGACTCTAGCGCCACCTCAGCAGCCAGGAGAAATCGGGTACTACCAGTCAAAGACAAATGCACATTTTCTGACTTTCCTCTTACCCCTCCAAGAGTCAGATGGGAATTAAATGTCTCTTTTTTTTCTTTTTGCCGTTGAATGCATGGACATACTCTGATAAAATCTCCCTTTTGTCCGGAGAAAAAACACTTTCTTTCTATTACCAGTATGCTTAAAAGCAGATCCAGGAGTAGCTCCCCCTAATTGCATGGGTTCATCCCCAGACATAAACCCAGGAGTATCTTTACCCAAAGTGTCAGGGGAAGACGATACGTTATGTGATTGTACGTCCAGAGAGTGGGGGCCACTAGATTTCTCTCTCTCAGGCATCTATCAATGCGTACAGCAAGAGACATAGCGGCTTCCAGAGACTCAGGATTCTCATGAAAGACCAAAAAGGCCTCTCTAAATATCCCTGACAAAACTGACTACGGAGAGCCGGATTGTTCCACTCAGTATCAGTAGCCCGCCTCCTAAACTCAGAGCAATAGATCTCAGCAGAACACTATCCGTGATGAAGGCCACGTAGCTTGGTCTCGGCCAGGGAGGTCCAATCCGGGTCATCATAGATGAGACCCAGAGCTTTGAAAAATTCATCCACCGTCCGGAGAGACTGCGATCCGGTCAGCAGAGAAAAAAACCATGACTGAGCGTCTCCTCTAAACAACGAAATAACCACACCAACTCTCTGAATCTCATCCCCAGATGAGTGTGGACGTAGCCTAAAATACAATTTGCATGCCTCCCTAAACAAAAATAAATTATCACTTCCCCCAGAGAATCTGTCTGGGAGGGCAACTTTAGGCTTGAGACAGGCCTGGTAATCACCACCACCACTAGGACCAGCAGCCTGTGGTCTCTGGATCTGCGAGACAGTTGTTCGGAGGTCAGCTACCTCCAAAGACAGCCCTTGCAGCTGTCCAATAAGATCCATGGCTGTACTGAAACAAGCAAAAAATGACGGTTTTGGCGGTTTATAATGTCACGTTCGGGTGTGGGGGGGAAACACCACACCGAACATAGGAGGTAAAAGGGGTGAGGGAATAAGGCCTAGAAACTACGGAAAGGAGATGGGCACCTCCTAGTAAAACCCTATTTAAAGTCCTGACTAACTACCAGTATGAACAGACCCCAGAGGTAGGTGAGTTCATACACAGGAATACCTAAGGTTTAATGACGACTTTAGCAATACCTGACACCTATTGATCCACAAGGAAACCTGTCAGATCAAACCACGTGTTACCAGTCTCACCGATCTCCTGCCACCTGTCGCGGGAACGTCCGGGCAGCAGCATGTTATGTTATAGAGCAGGAGGAGGTGAGAAGATTGATATATAGTTGTAATGTAATGTAATCCAATAGAAAGAAAGAAAATAGTTCCACAGCACCCACCAGTATATTAAAGTTTCTTTTATTTCAATCCATTAAAAAGCGCTAAGGGGTATCTCAAGTGGTACAATCAGATACAGCCATCTGATTTTATCTGATTGTACTGCTTGAGCTACCCGTTAGCACTGTTTTATTGGATTGAAATAAAAGAAAATGGTGAGTGTCATGGATCTATTTTTCTCTTTCTATTGGATTTTGTTTATGTTCTCTTTGTTCCACTGAAAACCATCAGAGTGAAAACCAAATACAGCTTTGCTGCTCCACCTGACATGTAGTGGTGCCGCCCGTGGTTTTTGATTTAACTAGTTACTTATCTGTGCTCATTCTAAGATCACTTAGATCTGTGCTCATTCTAAGCTTTGAAGTCAAGGAGGCGGTCGTATCAGTGATTGACAGCCTTCTCTCTATGACTGTGTATACAGAGAGAGCTGTCAATCACTGATAGGACTTTAATGTCCAGAATAAGCAGGGATTTTGTTGCATTTTTGTGACCGTACATAATTAGGTAAATTATTACAGATACTTACAGGGACACAAGAGCAGATACTTTGTCACAACTGAAACAAATCCTGTGGATAATAACTCCTATTTGGGAAACAAATGAATGATGTTTGCATTGGCCCATGTACAAGTCAGTAATTTTTACTAAATATTACAGTAAAGTATTTTATGCCATAATATTAGATGTAATATTAGCCAGATTAACATTTGGATTTATTGAAAATTACTTAGATTTTGTTTTTCTATCTAGTCCAGAATGGAAGCATAGGACTTGTATAAAATAACATATAGCTTTTTATCCCTAATTACTAAAACTTTATATAGGAATTCCAAAAAGCCACATTTTTAACTAGAATATTAATAACAGTTACAAAATGACACACTCTATTCAAATGTAAATGCTTATGAATGTTATCGAATGTATACTGCCTTACAAGGTGCATAATTTGACCATAATGAATTACCCTTTACATTTGAAACTAAAAAGTCACAAAAACAATGTAAAGTACCATTTAATTTAAAAAACTTGTGTTCTGAAATCGAAAAAAAAAAACTATTCAAATTGTCTGAAAGTGTATTTATGATATAAACAGACAAAAATTACAATTTGTCAAAAATGGTAAAACATTTTATAAATAACAAATAATAATAAATAATAGATTTAGTACATACTTAGATACATACTTACATTATTTTATTATATTTATGTGCCGTACATGAAACGTAAAACGATTGTAGATATCCTCAAATTTTTGTTACGTTTGTTTACAAAAGATTTATTTTGGCTCTCATAAAACAATCTTTTGATTTTGTTTGTATGTGAAAAGGTTCTTCAATACCACAAGGAAGCAAACTGCACATTTTCAATGGAGCAGCTTTCACCCCCTTGTAATGGTTGCTTGCAATCATCAACCAGAAATGGGTTCATTTGATTCAAAGGCAGAGAGCTACTCCTGTTTGTCTCATTATACCAGCAGGTGTTTTTCATTGAAATATAGTTTAAGAAGTGTCCGAAAAGTTTGGAAACCACCCTGCAATAAACTAAAAATAAAAACAATGGTAACTTAATACTAACATTAGTAGTAGTACCCTTCTTTATCTGCCTACCTTTTAGATACTGTAGGTGAGATTTTAGGAAACTGCAATTTTGTAAGATATGATCAGGTACAATTACTGGATTAAGTGAAGATTATTTCCTCTGGATTATTTATTTTAATTTTGTTTTTATTTATTTCACTCAATTTCTTAATGAAATATAAAACAAGCAATAAACTGTGTACATCAACCATTAATCAATTTATTATAAAAATATTAAGAAATTTAGTGAAATAAAATAAATAATCTAGGGGGACATGATCTTTACTTGATCCCAATGCCTTGTGGGGATACTCAATCTTTTTACACACTTCCAGTGTTTGCATACACTTTGAAGAGTATCCAGTCAAAATCTGGATTTCCTAGACACTACTGATTCAGCCATTTAACCACATAACCGGTGTCTTCCCTTTACTTTTATGTGGAGGCTATTTGAATAAAGAGGACCCGGAACCTTTTTCTCCCTGCACAGTCTGTCACTGGCAGCACTGATTGAATAATATCAGACTGTGGAAGGACACGCGCTCATCGGGTAACACCCATCTAAACCCTCAAAAACCCCTTGTAAAAGCTTAGCAATCCATTCATAACTTCTAGCAGGAATAATAAGGGATGGCAGATCCTAAAGTCATAAGAATAGATGCTCAAGAATTGTTATTACATGGGGATGCAAGTAATTAAGTAATTAAAACAGACATGTCAGGAGAGGAGACTTTTTAAAGAGGTTGTATTAGATTAGAATAAAAATCATCTTTTTTTCACCAGTAAAAGCGCCACTATTATCTATGGTACTCACACCCTGTGGACCCATGGACAAAAATGACTCAATTTTAGCATATAGCATGTTTTTTTTGTCAAAAGCGGACTTTTTTTTAATATATCTCATACCACTCTTATTACATTTCAAATATAACCAACAATTCTATTATATCATTTGTATGCCCTTCAAGCATATTTTATTCACACTCAATAAAATCTTGGTTCCGTGTTCTTTACATTTTCCAGTACCATTGCATTAGCTGCACTGGTTACCTGCTCCAGTTAGCTGTTTAGTATGCATTCTTCTTGCACAATGTGATGTAAGTGGCACAAAACAGTGAAGCATGTATAGTTGGTTCAGTTGGACCCCTGGACAAAGGATCGCCGAAATGCGCATCAGGGCTTGCCCCATCCTGGATGGAGACACATTATGGGTAATTCATCTTTCTAATATTCATTGCGCTTACCATTTGGACGTGCACTTTTTATGGTATTTTCATGCCAATTGGAAATATGTTACTGCCTGTGTGATCCCCTTCCAGTGATGCCACCATTTTTTCTGCATTGTTGTTTTTAAACTTTTTAAAATTGTTTTGATTAATGTGTCTAATAAAGTACTTTTATGATTATTATGCGGACTGACAATTTTTGTAGGTTTAATTATATGATCTTTTATTTGGTCATGTATATCCTATATCAATCGCATTATTAACGTTGTTTTACAGTTTATTAGAGGTTTATTACAGGTTTATGACGTAGCTGTAACAACTGGGACTCTACCAAGGGCATAGATTTCAATGCTATATATAAAAAAAGAAAAGATTGTATGAAAGCATGATAACAAATTGTTTATGGTATATTTTGCTATGTAAAGAAATACTTCAATCTCTGTGACCCTCCGTTTCCATCCTCCTGCCTGATCTTACATCAGGCATGGGGAAGGTGGGGTGGGCAGGGAAGTTGCTGAGATGCCAGGAGAATCTCATACGTTGGTCCTATCCAAATTAATAGGACCAGACTCTTTGGGACATTGTATGGTTAGCTTGGCATCCTTACTGACCAATGTGTACCCCACATCCCTCAACACCTCACCGGATTAGACGGAGAGTGGAAATGGTGTAATAGCTTATTTTTACATGAATGCTTTACAGAGTGATGTCATCTCATATAATAGAATGGAAATTTATCCTCTTGGGTGATAGGTTAAAGATTTTAAATTGAGGTTCAACACAAAAGCAGGTGCACAGTAGAGCGTCTTTTCTCTTTAAAGCAAACAAGATTTAGGGAGGTCCAGTCCATGTCAGTCATTTATATAATTATAAGTCATTGAGGTAATTATTACGAGTTTCCAAATTTATTTTTTCCCCCACAAAAAACATGTTCTTGTTCTGTCTAACAGAAACATTTTCCTCATTTTGCAGGAGATAGAGTTTCAAAACCTCCAGAATTAGACCTTCATTAATATGGGAACAATACTGTTTAATAAGCATCTGCTAACAATCTTTCGGGTCAGGGAAATAAGGACGCTTGATTATGTATGAATGTTCCCTGGACTAGAGGACATTTGGAAAGGGATTTACGCTTTCACACTTTGCAATTATTCTTACACTATTTAGGTCCAGTGACTATTCTTTTAGGAATTCAGTCATAATACTATTTTTAAGATACAAAAAATTGTGTAAACATCATTTATGTCACAACTGGTTTGAGATATACAATATTCAACAGAGCAATTGTTCAAAAACATTAAAGGGGCTCTTGAAAATGATTTAAAATGGCCTAGTATGGGAGGAGGACTGTTTTCCTCCACTTGCAGAGTTACCTAGTGGGGTGAGGGAATAGGGACTCACTACACGGCTCTACAGAAGATGGTAATGATGTTATCCTGCCTACGATATGCCATCATGTCTGAGCAGCCTGATAGGAAAACTCACCAATATGCTAATTCCAGAGTGTAGTGTGTAGTGAAGCCCTGTCCCGTCACCTTCCTGGGCAGCCTTGCAAGTGGAGGCAAAATTTGAAATAATTTTCAGAGAACCCCTTTAAATCAGTGCATACATGCAGAGTCTTCTTTTCGATGGTTAAAGCATTTTTTCCTACTTGCAATTAGAAAATCGTTACTATTACTATACGCATGGTACATTTTCCAGAGAATAGCATTCATATCTGAGCCCCACTGGAGACAGCTGGTGATGATAATGTCTGTATAGCACTGCAGAGTTTTTTGTTTTTTTTACGTTAGTACATGTATTCTATTTTCTGTACTGTCCCTTTAACTTCCTTGCTGTCTGCCTTCTCAGCAGGACAGGAGGGATTTCTTTGCTTTTGAACAGGCACATCAACTAAGGGAGTAGTGGAGGGTGGTCAGTTATTGCACCACACCTCCATTATAAATACTTTCCACATACACCTTCCCAGCTTTATGGAAAGAGGGAAAAAGCAAAGAGACTCTGCCTTGTTAGTACATGTAGATGCTGCTGCTGTCAGATAAATCTAGCAGCAGCAGGAGTGGAGCTGGGACCCGGGAAGCAGGAACAGCAGAGTACTGTATATGCAGAGCAGACTACTAGCAGCTTGGGCAGCTGATCAGTAAAGCATCTTCTCAACGTCCCTGTTCTGCATCTTATTCAGTGGTGCCTGGGTATACTGGTCAGTTGCACGCAGCTCTTTCACTTTCTGCTAAATATATGTATGGCTGCTATTTCCATACATTGCTTAGCCCTGTCTGCTGGTTCACTTCCCCCTAGCACTGTGTCCATACCTCCCAACTTTTGAAAAACACAGAGGGAATATATATTAGGCATGCATAGCACACCACAGAAATTTTTTTCATACTAGGTCATGCCTCTAATGCCACCCAAAACATAACTATACACACCTAGTCCCACCAGGTCCCCTTAATGCCCCCACATAGTAATTATTCCCCCTTTGTGCCAGCACACAGTAGTAATGCCCACATTGTGCCCCCTTCACAGTAGCTATGCCAGATGCCCCCTTCACAGTAGTTATGCCCACATTGTGCCTCTCACAGCAGTTATGCCCACATTGTGCCCCTCACAGCAGTTATGCCCACATTGTGCCCCTTCACAGGAGTAGGTATGCCCAGATATGCCCCATTCACAGTAGTTATGCCCAGATCTGCCCCTTCACAGTAGCTATGCCCAGATGTGCCCCTTTACAGTAGGTATGTCCAAATGTGCCCCCTTTACTGTAGGTATGTCCAGATGTGCCCCCTTCACAGTTGCTATGCCCAGGTGTGCCCCCCCTTCATAGTAGTTATGCCCAGTTATTCCCCCCCTCACAGTAGTTATGGCCACATATGTGCCCCCTCACAGTAGTTATGCTCAGATATGTTCCCCCTCACAATAGTTGTGGCCAGATATGTGCCCCCTCACAGTAGTTGTGGCTAGATATGTGTCCCCTCACAGTAGTTGTGCTAGATATCTGCCCCTCACAGTAATTAAAGTATGTATGGGTTCAGATGAGTGCTCCTGTATTTACATGTATCATGATGTAAAAGGCTTGAAATAGGTTGATGCAGATCCAGCTTTAGAAACTCCTAGTGGGGAAAATTGTGCTTGGCCATACTACAGTGTATTATTACCTGAGTGTATTGACCCAGAATCAACACTTAAAGGTGTTCTCCAGGCTTTTTTTTCTTGATGACCTATCCTCAGGATTTTTCCAGTCCTTAAAAAAAACTCTGAGTGCAAGGGGCTGTCTGAAACAGAGAAGCATTTGGCTGCTCTGTTTCTGGCAGCCCCCTATGGTCGGAGGGACAACTTTTCTCTCCCTCTGATTGCAAGGGGCTGTCTGAGACAGAGGAGCGTTTGGCCCCTCTGTTTCTGGCAGCGCCCTATGGTCGGAGGGACAAATTTGTCCTGCATCCTTTCCTGGGGCCGTCATTTTTATTCAGGCTACACGGACAGGGGGAGACAGTCCACACCCAGCAGTTAAATTTTTTTTTTTTTTTAATGATATATACCGTTGCAAGAAAAAGTATGTGGACCCTTTGGAATGATATGGATTTCTGCACAAATTGGTCATAAAATATGATCTGATCTTCATCTAAGTCACAACAATAGACAATCACAGTCTGCTTAAACTAATAACACACAAAGAATTGAATGTTACCATGTTTTTATTGAACACACCATGTAAACATTCACAGTGTAGGTGGAAAAAGTATGTCATCTCCAGGAGCTAATTGGAGTGAGGTGTCAGCCAACTGGAGTCCAATCAATGAGATGAGATTGGAGGTGTTGGTTACAGCTGCCCTGCCCTATAAAAAACACACACCAGTTCTGGGTTTGCTTTTCCCAAGAAGCATTGCCTGATGTGAATGATGCCTCGCACAAAAGAGCTCTCAGAAGACCTATGATTAAGAATTGTTGACTTGCATAAAGCTGGAAAGGGATATAAAAGTATCTCCAAAAGCCTTGCTGTTCATCAGTCCACGGAAAGGCAAATTGTCTCTAAATGGAGAAAGTTCAGCACTGCTGCTACTCTCCCTAGGAGTGGCTGTCCTGTAAAGATGACTGCAAGAGCACAGCGCAGACTGCTCAATGAGGTGAAGAAGAAACTTAGAGTGTCAGCTAAAGACTTACAAAAGTCTCTGGCATATGCTAACATCCCTGTTAGCGAATCTACGATACGTAAAACACTAAACAAGAATGGATTTCATGGGAGGATGCCACAGAGGAAGCCACTGCTGTCCAAAAAAAACATTGCTGCATGTTTACAGTTTGCACAAGAGCACCTGGATGTTCCACAGCAGTACTAGCAAAATATTCTGTGGACAGATGAAACCAAAGTTGAGTTGTTTGAAAGAAACACACAACACTATGTGTGGAGAAAAAAAAGGCACAGCACACCAACATCAAAACCTCATCCCAACTGTGAAGTATGGTGGTGGGGGCATCATGGTTTGGGGCTTCTTTGCTGTGTCAGGGCCTGGACGGATTGCTATCATTAAAGTAAAAATGAATTCCCAAGTTTATCAAGACATTTTGCAGGAGAACTTAAAGGGGTTATCCGACTTATATAGGCTAATGTGCATTATATTTATATATTAAACAACTTTGTAATTCACTTACATTATTAAAGATGCCCTGTTTATCGTCTGCAGATTAGTGTGTTGTTATCTCTGACGTCATCCACCCTGCTCCGGCGGTGACGTCTTGTTTACAGGCTGCTCCCTGCTTGAGGGAGTGGCCCCGCACTGTAAATGAAACATCAGAGCCGTTGGTTCACACCCCCCTCTCGCTTTAGTCTCACAGCATCGGCTCAAGTAAGGGATCGCGCATGCGCAATCCTTACCAGAGCCGTGCTGTGTCATAAGAGAGAGAGAAGGGGCGGGCACCAAAGTTTTTATGACTGTGTGGCTGAATCTGTCAGCACGGCTCTGGTAAGGATCGTGCATGCGCGATCCCTTACTGGAGCCGATGCTGTGAGACAAAAGTGAGAGGGGGGCGTGAACCAACGGCTCTGATGTTTCGTTTACAGAGCGGGGTCACACCCTCAAGCAGGGAGCAGCCTGTAAACGAGACGTTACCGCCGGAGCAGGGTGGATGACGTCAGAGATAACAACACACTAATCTGCAGACGATAAACAGGGCATCTTTAATAATGTAAGTGAATTAAAAAGTTCTTTAATATATTAATATAATGCACATTAGCCTAAATTTATATAAGTCGGATAACCCCATTAAGACCATCTGTCTACCAGCTGAAGCTCAACAGAAGATGGGTGATGCAACAGGACAATGACCCAAAGCATAGAAGTAAATCAACAACAGAATGGCTTAAACAGAAGAAAATACACCTTCTGGAGTGGCCCAGTCAGTCCTGACCGCTACCCGATTGAGATGCTGTGGCATGACCTCAAGAAAGTGATTCACACCAGACATCCCAAGAATATTGCTGAACTGAAAAAGTTCTGTAAAGAGGAATGGTCAAGAATTACTCCTGACCGTTGTGTACATCTGATCTACAACTACAGGAAACGTTTGGTTGAAGTTATTGCTGCCAAAGGAGGTTCAACCAGTTATTAAATCCAAGGGTTCACATACTTTTTCCACCTGCACTGTGAATGTTTACATGTTGTGTTCAATAAAAACATGGTAACATTTAATTATTTGTGTGTTATTAGTTTAAGCAGACTGTGATTGTCTATTGTTGTGACTTAGATGATGATCAGTTCACATTTTATGACCAATTTGTGCAGAAATCCATATAATTCCAAAGGGTTCACATACTTTTTCTTGCAACTGTATATACACATTGTTATTTTTTCCAGTAACAATTTTTTTTTTAGTTTATTTGACTGTGTGTGTGTTTTAATTGTCCAATACAGGGGATAAACAACCTTGGGCACTCCAGCTGCTGTGAAAGTAAAACTCCCATCGGCTCACTATTCTGCATTTATGATAACGCCCTTGGGAGTTTTATTTTCAAAACGGCTGTAGTGCCAAAGGTGGCTGAACCCTGAACAATTCATGTTGCATGATCAATAATGGGCTATCTTTTAGCTCCTTATTGATCATAATACCCCCGATTGGCACATGAACAAGCAAATGCTTGTTCATCGGTCAATCTTGTGCCTTTTCACATGAGCCCTTGTGGGAGTCACGGTCCATGTGAATCAGCATCATCACAAATTAATTAACTACAGAGCGCTAAATTTAAATCTCACTCTTTAGTTAATGATTTCCAGCTGACACTCTTACATAACTAGCGTGATTAGCACAAGGGACACGCAAGGGACATGCTGCTATTATAGGTGTTGTCCGGGTTCAGAGCTAAAGCCGGACCTACACAGAACTTCACCCGGGCAGCTGCCCAGCGGAGCTTTTCAAGCTCCAATGCTCTCCCTTGCCCTGCGCAGGATCGGGCAGGGCAAAGGCTGAAAATAACACACTGCAAGGTGGAGCATTCCGCCAAACAGTGTGTTCGGTGACGTCGACGGCTCTAATGGGCCAGTTTTAGCACAGCTCTAGCCGTTTTACAGGCTAAGGCAACGCTAAAGCCAGCCCATCAGTGCTGGTGATGCCATGGGGCTCAATGATGGACGCAAGCCTCCGCCTGGCAGCGCTATGGAGACCCCAATACGTCACCGAATCTCCATAAAATGCCTTTGCCCTGCGTGATGCAGCTCAGCTTAGTGGGGCAGTCTGGGTAAAAATATGGGTATGTCCGGGTTCAGCTCTGAACCTGGATAACCCCTTTAACCCCTTAAGGACACATGACATACCAGTACGTCATGATTCCCGAGTCCTTAAGGACCCATGACGTGCCGGTACGTCATGAGTATTTCCAATTACTGCTGGTCAGCCGGCAGTGATCGGAACAAGGTACCTGCTGAAATCATTCAGCAGGTACCTTGTTACAATGCCCGTATCGGCGATCGCTGCAAACCACAGGTCAATTCAGACCTGCGGTTTTCAGCGCTTTCTGCGGTCTCTGATCCGAGACATACAAGGTGCCTAAACTGTTAAATTTTAACCCCCCCTGCAGCCCCTAATCATATTGTGGCGGGGGGGGGGTGCAGGGGGGGTGGTTGCGGGCGGTGTGGGAGGCCTCCTCTGTAATGATCGTTGGCGGTATAGTGGTTTTAGCAGAGTGTCAGCACATTGCTGACACTGCTAAAAACTGCTGACATCTGTGCTGCAGATGTCAGCAGTTTAACCCCTTCCATGCCACGGTCTGTACGGACCGCTGTATGGAAGGGGTTAACAGGGAGGGAGCTCCCTCCTTCTCCCATCGGGGCCTGCTGTGCCCTTGCAGCCCCCGATTCTTGATGGGATCGTAGAGGGAGGGAGCTCCCCTCCCTCCCCATCACCCGCTGCTCTGTTCTGGCAGTGGGTGATGGTTACCATGGCAGCAGGACGCTTTCAGAGGCTGCCCAGGTAACCATTCTGTAAGTCGGATCTGACTTCTGCTAAAGGCAGAAGTTTGATCAGACTATGTAAAGTAAAACTATATAGTGTACTATACTGTATTATACTGACATCAGACCCACTAGATCTTCAAGAACCAAGTGGGTCTGGGTAAAAAAAAATGTAAAAAAAATAAATAAATAAAAAGTATACATATTATGCATCGCCGCGTCCGTAACAACCGGCTCTATAAATCTAACACATGATCTAACCCCTCAGAAGAGCACAGCAAAAAAAAAAAATATATGTAAATACCCAATCAAAAGACATTTTTGTCACCTTACATCACAAAAATTGTAATAGCAAGCGACCAAAATGTAATATGCACCCCAAGAGAGTGCCAATCAAATCGTCATCTCATACCGCAAAAAATGAGCCCATACATAAGACAGTCGCCCAAAAAAGAAAAAAAAATATGGCATCCAGAATGTGGAAACACTAAAAAAAGAATTTTTTCAAAAATGCTTTGTTATGAAAAACTGAAACAAAAAACCCAAAAGTAGTCATTATTGGTATTGTCGTGTCTGTAACAACCTGCTTTATAGAAATAGCACTCGATCTAACCTGTCAGATCAATTATGCAAATAACAAAAAATAAAAACAGTCCCAAAAATAGTTATTCCTTTACTTTCCCCAAATGTCTACTTCATGTTTGGATCATTTTGGGAACGCCATTTTATTTTTTGGCGACGTTACAAGGCTTTGAAGTTTAGAAGCAAATCTTGAAATTTTTCTGAAAATTTCAAAAACCCAATTTTTAAGGACCAGTTCAGGTCTGAAGTTACTTTGTGAGGCTTACAAAAAAGAAACCACCCAAAAATGACCCGATTCTAGAAACTACACCCCTCAAGGTATTCAAAACTGATTTTACAAACGTTGTTAACCCTTTAGGTGTTCCACAAGAGTTCATGGCAAATGGACATAAAATTTTTTGCAAATTTTCCATTTTAATCCATTTTTCCAGTAACAAAGCAAGGGTTAATAGCCAAACAAAATTCAATATTTATTGCCCTGATTCTGTAGTTTACAGAAACACCCCATATGTGGTCGTAAACTGCTGTATCGCCAAACGACAGGGCATAGAATGAAGAAAACGCCATATGGTTTTTGGAAGGCAGATTTTGATGGACTGGTTTTTTGACACCATGTCCCATTTGAAGCTCCTCTGATGCTCCCCTAGAGTAGAAACTCCATAAAAGTGACCCCATATAAGAAACTACACCCCTCAAGGTTTTTAAAACTGATTTTACAAACTTTATTAACCCTTTAGGTGTTCCTCAATAGTTTATGGCAAATGGAGATGAGATTTCAGAATTTCTATTTTTTATTACCTTGGAGAAAGCGCTTGGTGGTGGCCAGACCGGACTCCTCCAGCAAACACCTTGTGTGCCTATGTCACTGATATAGGTGCGTATAAGGGGGGAATATCCTAGCAATATGGACCCAATGTTTAAGATGAGACACCCCCTTTAATAACCATATATGTGGCTACTACCCTTCACGTTTATTTCACAAAATCTAATGCCACCCATGAGGATCTGGACCATGTGCATGTTCACAAGAGTGATGCTTCAACGTGAACTATGCCATGCACAAAATCCAGACGTCATGGCATTAGCTTGTGTGAAAAAAATAAAACATATCACCAGTGTAGCAGAAGCATTCTTGGGGCTGACTACAAAAGAAGAATACACAAGATGTATACCACAAAAACTTTGTTTGACTAGAAGATCAAACAGTTTAAACAACAATTAAACAACATTATCCTGTCAACTCACTCTGCCTGCTTCAGAAACAAAATTATTGGCGAAACTATCCCTCATTCGGGCCACGGCAAGGGTTGAACGATATCCGAGATGTTGCAGCCTGGTGAGTGTGCAATCAAACCCTTGCGGGTCCAGACGCAGTAGTTCCTCTGATAAAAGATAGTTATGTAGAACTACACAAGCTTTAACTATATCGTCTATGGATTCAAACCTTAAGATTTAGGGTTTTGGTGAGAATACGCTATTTGGCAACTAAAATGCCAAAGGCACACTCCACCAGTCGTCTAGCTCGTGTCAGTCTGTAGTTAAACACGCGCTTTACAGTGTTCAAGTCACGGCTAGAGTACGGATTGATAAGGTTCTCGCACATTTGGAATGCCTCATCTCCTACTACCACAAATGGCAATGGAGGTCCATCAGTACCTGACAAAGGTCTCGGAGGTGGCAATCCAAAGTCCTTTGAATACAGGAGGCGTCCCATTGCCCATAAGCTCCAATGTCAACGGCGACAAACCGGTAATCAGCATCTGCAATGGCCATCAAGATTATTGAGAAATATTTTTTGTAGTTGAAGCATTCGGAGCCAGTTCCAGAAGGATTTACACTCCGTATATATGTTTCCTATCCACAGCGCTGACACAATTAGGGAATAGGCCGGTTTCCGGGAACTTGTCTGCAATCTGAAGCAACTGTTCTGTAGTTGGATGTGGGATGTAATCCCCGTGCAATACCTCCCACAAGGCACGGCAAGTATGGCGTACTATACCGGAGATCGTCGAAATTCCTATTCAATACTGGGAGTGCATCGATGACAGACTTTCTCCCGTAGCAAAAAAAACTGTGAAAAAATATAAATATATACATAAAAAAAATCATATATACAGCTGTACCAAAAAAACATTAGGACAATCTTTACCTTATTGTCACCATTAGATGGGTTTAAAATGCGCTGCAGTAGCTGGTCATAACTCTCGACAGTCATGTGCATTTAGTTGAAAATATTTTCTGGATGAGCACAAAGCTCCAAATACAAGACGGAAAAAAAGCCTCTCGTCATCCGTTTGGCATGGCCGGTTTTAGACAAAATATGGCCCTGGGCAGGGGCGTAGCTAGAAATGACTGGGCCCCACAGCAAATTTTTGTATTGGGCCCCCCCTACCCGCACGTTTCGCTCCCCCTCTATAATGTGCCAGCCATATAGCCCCCCTATAATGTGCCAGTAGTCAGCCATATAGCCCCCCCAGCCCCCCTATAATGTGCCAGTAGCCAGCCATATAACCCCCCTATAATGTGCCAGTAGTCAGCCATATAACCCCTCCTATAATGTGCCAGTAATCAGCCATATAACCCCCTATAATGTGCCAGTAGTCAGCCATATAAACCCACCCTATAATGTGCCAGTAGCCAGCCATATAGCACCAGATGCCCCCATAGTGCTCCTCTCCCCATAGTGCCCCCTATAATGTGCCAATATCAAGTGCCTCTGTCTTCCCCCATCCCAATATCATAGTGCCATCCTCTCCCCCTGCCCCCTAATGTGTGTGCCAATATGAAGTGCCTATCTCTCCCCCCATTTGCCAATATTACAGTGCCAATAGCCCCTCCTCCCCTGTGGCAGTAAAGTAAAAGTCCAGTATTAAAAAAAAAAAAAAAAAATCCTGTCTTTCAGAAAAGTTTGTGAAGGGAATCGAACCTGTGACCATTAGGATGAAAGGCAAGACACTTAACCACAAAGCCATATGAGCTGCTTAGCCAGGTAGCTAAAAAAAAAATATAAGACCTCTAGATAAGGAAAACTTTGATAGTGTATCTATACACATTACAGCTGCCCCAACACACCAAGCTCTGCTACATCCATATACAATGTGCTGGTGCAGCTGTAATGTGTATGGATACACTATCAAAGTTCTCCACATCTAGAGGTCTTATTTTTTTTTTTTTTTTAAAGCTATCTGGCTTATCAGCTCATATGGCTTTGTGGTTAAGTGTCTTGCCTTGAACCTAATGGTCGCAGAGTTCGATCCCTAGAGCAAGTTTTTCTGAAAGAAAGAAAAAATAAGTTTTAAGTAGACAAGGGCGAGAGTACACTGCGATTCACTGAGTAATTAGCGAAGGGAGAGGAGTGAGGACAACACGTGCTTGCCGGGCCCCCTGTAAGCCCGGGCCCCGAAGCAGCTGCTTCCCCTGCTTCCCCGGTAGTTACGCCCCTGGCCCTGGGCAAAATCAAAAGGGGGGGCCCACATCTTGTAATAATGTGCTAAAAACACAGTCCGACACCCCTGCGGATCAGCTGTTTGAGGAGACAGCATGTGCTGTTCACTGCTGCTGTCCCATAGACCTACAGCAGCAGAGCGAGAAGGGAGACGGCACGTGCGCACATCGCACGCTGTCTACTCAAACATCTGATTGTCGGGTAGTGCCGGGTGTCAGACCCCTGCCGATCTAATATTGATGATCTATCCTAAGGATAGAGAAAAATAAAGCAGCAATGGCAGCATTCCTCATCTCAACGGTAGAATAGTAGTAGCAGCACGTAGGGGTATACTGGCCTTGTGTGTGGTGGTGCCAGTCCGCAGCATCCCTCCAAGCAGGCATCCAGGGGTTAAAGAAACCGCAGCAGTCTCTTGTCTCTTTGTATCCTTTATTCCATCAAAATAATGCGACGTTTCGACCGGAGCGGTCTTTTTCAATCAACTGATAATAGCTCATTACCAGGCTTAAATACCCTCCTTGTAGGAGGGGCTACCACATAAGTCATAACAAATCACAACAATGCAAAATGATACAGAGTAAAGCATCCTTTCCAATCAACAAATCAGCACTTACATTAGATCACCCAGAGGATTGCTGGTGGGATGTAGGATCATCATATCTCAAAGTGTCACGCCAGTAAGCTAGCGTCTCCCTAACACCTGTGCGCATGCGCATCAATCAATGCACTTTCGTGCGCGCGAAAGTCTTAGTTCAAATTACTCAGGTGTGACGGGACAGAATTCGCGCGTCTCTGGGTTCATAGTGTGCACGCGTGTCGGGACGGAACTCGAGCATGCTCACTATCGTGCGTGCGTTCATATTGCCCACCCGCTTGCTGCTCGTCAATGGTCCTATTGTGCAAGCACTCCAGAACGGGGCTTATGCAGGCGCACAAGAACAATATTAGGCATATAGGTAACTCGGCTCTGTTATAAAAAGGACTATAAGTTGGAAGCAATATGATATTTTGTATATATTATGTCATTAGGGGCATTATCAAATAAACAATGATCTGTCTCTTCACACTAGTTGGATTATCAAATAACAGAGATAAACGTTCACAAAATGATACTTTCAATTTCACACTAATGCATCTCTTGTCGACAGTCCTACTAGTTCTTATGGAGAAAACTCTGGTGATTGTATATGTGCGTTTCACTTAAACTGAGAGGTCGGCTGTCAAACATGTACACGGACAGAGGCAGAACCACACTGCCAAATGTGGGACTACCTTCCAGTCCAGAGCCATTCAACGCTTATGGTCACACTAGGACGAGGGCACCACACGGGGAACCGGGGGATATCCCTTTGTCCTAAAAAATCCCCCTATCCACTGGTTTCACCTGACGTCTCCGTCTCCGTATCGTGGAAGCCCCTGTTCCTCTGCTTAAGCGGTTTCCCCCGTCTTTGTTGTCTTCTCCTCTGTGGTCTTTCATTTTGGTAGGGCCCATAGATGTCGCCTTTTAAGTAGTCATCCTGGTTGCGGAACCATTTCTGTCTTTTAGAATTTTCTATATCCAGTCTATATCCCTGAAGGTCTTTCTCTGTTTGTTCCTTTATTTCGCTGAATTCTTGAGTCATCATAAGGGTCTTGAGATGAGATATTAATCCTTCTATAGTTTTTTTTACGCTCGATCAGTTCTTTTTGGAGATATTCCATGTTAAGTAGCATCAAGTCCATTGAGTATCTATTTGAGATCTGTGCAAACTTCATACAGAATTCACTGTTTTTAGGTAGTAGAATAGGCCTCAGATGCGACCTAAGACCCCGCGGTATACTCTCCGCTTTATAGTATTCTCTCAGAGTGAATATATGCAGTTCATAATTAATGTATTGCTTCATCTCATTCTCCCACTTCTTTCTAATCAAATCCTTTGTTGGTCTGCTCAGGAATGATCCATCTCCCTCTGCTCCTTCCAGAATCCTTGTAACTTCTTCATCCGAGTAAACTGATTTATTTGATGTGTCCAATGTGAACTATGATTATTGAGACTAAGATATGTCTTTATTTTAACAGATTGGACCCCGAGTGGACGTCTGGTGGGCAGGGATCACAGCGACAGAATTCTCCCTTGTAGCTATAACACGATCATATAATTGGACTATAAATGATAATAAGCTGATTGCTATTAGAACTAAAACTAACTGGGTAGTCAAGTTTGCTGCCCTTACACAACATAGGTATCAACAAGTTTATACACACCAATCCCCCAAGACAGTCGATTTACCTTATTGGGCATTAATTATATTATTATTTTTTTTAATATTGTGCGATTTCACTACAGCTAGGTTTCTGAGCTGGTGTGAATGGCAATCCCTTGAGGGAGTGGGGGACCCAGGGATGGGTCTCCCCACAAGCCCCCCCCCCCTTTTTTTTTTTTTTGGAAGACGTCAGATGTACATGGTAAATTGTTGCCTCCTACCGGTTGGATGGAGGAGACATTTAACATGCGCAATGGCGGTCGCGTGGGACAAAGGGATGTCCCCCGGTTCCCCGGGGGTGCCCTCGTCCTAGTCACCGGAGTTTTCTCCATAAGAACTAGTGGGACTGTAGACGAGGGATGCATTAGTGTGAAATTAAAAGTATCACTTTGTTGACGTTTATCTCTGTTATTTGATAATCCAACTAGTGTGAAGAGACAGATCATTGTTTATTTGATAATTCCCCTAATGACATAATATATACAAAATATCATATTGCTTCCAACTTATAGTCCTTTTTATGACAGAGCTGAGCTACCTATATGCCTAATATTGTTCTTGTGCGCCTGCATAAGCCCCGTTCTGGAGTTCTTGCGCAATAGGACCATGGACGAGCAGCAAGCGGGTGTGCCTGCGCGAGCTCTATCCCGGCACACCTGCGCACTAGGAACGCACTCACGATAGTATGCATGCGCTAGTTCCGTCACGGCATGCGTGCGCACTATGAACCCAGAGACGCGCAAATTATCTCCCGGCACGCCTGAGTAATTTGAACTAAGACCTGCGCGCGCACGAAAGTGCATTAATTGACGCGCATGCGCACAGGAGTTAGGGAGACGCTAACTTACTGGCGTGACACTTTAAGATATGATGACCCTACATCCCACCAGCAATCCACCGGGTGATCTAATGTAAGTGCTGATTTGTTGATTTGAAAGGATGCTTTACTCTGTATCATTTTGCATTGTTGTGATTTGTTATGACTTATGTGGTAGCCCCTCCTACAAGGAGGGTATTTAAGCCTGGTAATGAGCTATTATTAGTTGCTTGACAAAGACCGCTCGAAATGTCGCATTATTTTGATGGAATAAAGGATACAAAGAGACAAGAGACTGCGGCGGTTTCTTTAACCCCTGGATGCCAGCATTCCTCATCTCCTTCTTTATTTGGATTTTATAGCAGACATACACAGAAGCGAAGTTTCGGCTGTTAACCAGCCTTTATCAAGCACAAGTACAAAGTGGCTCACAGACATATATATATTAAAATGTGGTACCTCCCTGTGTATCAAACATCAATCAGCCAACACTCCACAGCCCCTAGATGCCCTGTTGACCTAGGTCGAGGACCGTTTGGTGTATCGCTCTATATATATGGGGAGGGTCCTCTGCTGGTGGTGCTACATTGACAACATTTTTGTCATCTGGTGTGGTACTCAGGTGGAATTGGAGGAATTTCATCAATACCCTGATAATGGTTTTTCCGGGATTGCAGTTTACACTGACATCGCCGACTAGTGAATTACAGTTTCTAGATGTACGTGTACCCATGGTAGATGGGGAGATCAGAACTGATCTCTTTCAGAAACCTACGGATAAAGATACTCTGCTTACATACAATAGCAACCATCCTCGCCGTATGGTTGACTCCTTACCCTGGAGCCAATTGCTACGGGTGCAGAGGATTGTATCTGAGGAGGAGAACTTTCTCACTCGAACTGATGAAACGTGCAGAAAATTTGCCCAAAGGGGGTACCCCTGTAAATTGTTAAATAAAACCAAAAAGAAAATTCTGACGGTCGGTCAGGATTCTGTCCTTAATACACCCACGGTTAACAAAGCGGAGGACAGGATTCCTTTTGTGTCCATCTTTGGGAGTAAAAGTGGTGAGATTTCCTCTATATTGGGAAAATAATGGCATATCCTCCAACGGGGTTTGCCTAATACTAAAGAATTTGTGTCACCTCCCATAATGGCTTACAGTAGGAGCCCTAATCTTCACGATAGTATTGTGAAATCAGATGTGGGCGGGACAGACACAGAGAGGCAGTTACTTTTGGCCCCAAGGAAGATGGGCAACTTTACTTGTCTGTCCTGATGTAATTTTAGTGGAATAATGAAGGGGGACAGCTTTACTCATCCGTACAGTGGGAACGTTTTCAAGATTAAGGGATATTTTACGTGTAGGTCCAGGTACGTAATATACAGTCGTGGCCAAAAGTTTTGAGAATGACACAAATATTAGTTTTAACAAAGTTTGCTGCTAAACTGCTTTTAGATCTTTGTTTCAGTTGTTTCTGTGTAGTGAAATATAATTACACGCACTTCATACGTTTCAAAGGCTTTTATCGACAATTACATGACATTTATGCAAAGAGTCAGTATTTGCAGTGTTGGCCCTTCTTTTTCAAGACCTCTGCAATTCGACTGGGCATGCCCTCAATCAACTTCTGGGCCAATTCCTGACTGATAGCAACCCATTCTTTCATAATCACTTCTTGGAGTTTGTCAGAATGGAGTTTGACCACAAGTTCTCAATGGGATTAAGATCTGGGGAGTTTCCAGGCCATGGACCCAAAATGTCAACGTTTTGGTCCACGAGCCACTTAGTTATCACTTTTGCCTTATGGCACGGTGCTCCATCGTGCTGGAAAATGCATTGTTCTTCACCAAACTGTTGTTGGATTGTTGGAAGAAGTTGCTGTTGGAGGGTGTTTTGGTACCATTCTTTATTCATGGCTGTGTTTTTGGGCAAAATTGTGAGTGACCCCACTCCCTTGGATGAGAAGCAACCCCACACATGAATGGTCTCAGGATGCTTTACTGTTGGCATGACACAGGACTGATGGTAGCACTCACCTTTTCTTCTCCGGACAAGCCTTTTTCCTGATGCCCCAAACAATCGGAAAGAGGCTTCAATCGGAGAATATGACTTTGCCCCAGTCCTCAGCAGTCCATTCACCATACTTTCTGCAGAAGATCAATCTGTCCCTGATGTTTTGTTTTGGAGAGAAGTGGCTTCTTTGCTGCCCTTCTTGACACCAGGCCATCTTCCAAAAGTCTTCGCCTCACTGTGCGTGCAGATGCGCTCACACCTGCCTGCTGCCATTCCTGAACAAGCTCTGCACTGGTGGCACTCCAATTCCGCAGCTGAATCCTCTTTAGGAGACGATCCTGGCGCTTGCTGGACTTTCTTGGACGCCCTGAAGCCTTCTTAACAAGAATTGAACCTCTTTCCTTGAAGTTCTTGATGATCCTATAAATTGTTGATTGAGGTGCAATCTTAGTAGCCACAATATCCTTGCCTGTGAAGCCATTTTTATGCAACGCAATGATGGTTGCACGCGTTTCTTTGCAGGTCACCATGGTTACCAATGGAAGAACAATGATTTCAAGCATCACCCTCCTTTTTAAACAAAATTTTTATTTCATTTAAAAGATTTTACATACATCCACGTGTAAAGACAAAAGGTTGATGGTTTACATGAGTAGCAACACATAGATGTCATCACATAACATCGAAACAGCAGTAAACACCTGCCAATACAAACAAAATATTCTGCAAAAGAGATAACATTCTGCCTACTATGCCTTATGAGATATGATACCCGAGATAACATTCTGCCTACTATGCCTTATGAGATAAGATACCCCGATGACTTGGCAAGTCCCAGCCCAATAGGTCTGGATCATGTACGCAGCTGTAACCTACCTAACGAGTTTTTCAATTGTTCTGTTAGATACCACTGGGTCAGTGAAGATGGTCTAATTACTCTGTCCAGCTTCTCCCGGGAGAGGAAGTGAAGAAGAAAATTGCAATTGGATTCACACCTTAAAATCGTTACAGCCCTATGGACTTAATTTGGAGTTCAATGTAGCTAGCATTGATTGATCTATATTTCGGTGATATGTCCCATTGGTATTTAACATATGCTTGTGGATATTAATATTGTTTTTATATGTTTTTGGTACCTGCCTTGTTATGTATGAGGATGACCCAATCAATATAGATGGTAGATACCATTGGAATCTGTGTAAAGTGTTTGACCACAGAAATTTCATGATGTAATGGTGAAATGGAGTAATTATATGCACGGTGTCCTTTATATTAATAGGGTAATATTGATAAAGGTATGAAAATTGAAAGTAAACCAATCTAGCCACCTCACACCAATAGATTGCCGTTTGACATTGTCAATAGTGCGAAATTTAGGAATGGATGTCTGGTTATATACTAGTGGATATATAGGGTTATTTCATCAGATTGGGTCCTTTGAATACATTGCTTGATGCCCTGTACATAACTGCCATTGGAAAATGCGCTATGTTTCAAATTTGATATATGTGATCAGCGCTGTATAATGTGCATTTGCGTGCACTACTTACGCGTCTAGCGCTGGGTCTCCATGGCTGCGCGATGCTTGGTTTCCTTGGTTTTGGAGGAGCGGTGTGGGTGTGAGTAATACGCAGTGATGATCGGCGGTGGTGCTGACGTCATCTCTCGCGAGAACTCACATGAGATCTCCGTCCTGGGAGGCCGAGCCAGCGTGAGCCGCGTGGGAAATGCGCAGAGCGGGGTGAAAGACGCGATGTACACCATACGGCATGGAAGGGCATTTTCTATGTCTGGAACTCACAGGTGAATTATTAAATATAATTATGCAAAAAAGGCATTGGAATAAAGTCATTTTGGATGGTTCAACAGGGCATCTGGGGGCTGTGGAGTCTTGGCTGATTGGTGTTTGATACACAGAGAGGTACCACATTTTAATATATATATATGTCTGTGAGCCACTTTGTGCTTGATAAAGGCTGGTTAACATCCGAAACGTCGCTTCTGTGTATGTCTGCTATAAAGTCCGAATAAATAAGGAGATGAGGAATGCTGCCATTGCTGCTTGATTTTTCTCTATGCTGAGTGACCGCTTGGATCCGTGGTTCACCGCAAGGCTGTTGCATCCCTTGGGGTCTTTGGGACCAGTGAGTGCTGCTCTCATCCACAGATTAAGCTATCCTAAGGATAGGTCATCAATATAAAAAAAAAACTCTTGAAGCTACCCCCAATACTGTGCCTACTGTGCTCCCCCCATGTCCACAAACACTATACTATACACCCAGACCACACTCGTTGGTAATGGTGCCCCCAATAGTGATAATACTCCCCAAGATAGCCCGCATTAGTAGCAATGCCCTCCATATTGCGTCAAATAATAATAACACCCCTACCGTACCCTAGTAGTAATAATATAACCATAATGCTCCCAGTGGCTCTAAAGTCCCCCTGTAGTGCCCCCCACTAGTTCCAATATATAATGCTTCCCCCCATTGTGCAATATATATATATAATGTTTCACCATAGTGCCAGTATATAATGCTCCTTAATTCCTCCCAAGTGGTGCCAAGTATAATAATGATCTCCTTTCCCCCATCCCTGGTGCCCCCAGCAGTGTGGACATTAAGTATAAAAAAAAACCCGCCTCCCTCCCGTCCCCTCGCCGCTGTCTGCTAGTGATGAGCGGCAGGTGCCATATTCGATATCGATGAAATTCGCGAATATTCGATAGAATATTCATTTCATATTCGTCAAAATCGAATATTCGTCATTATTCTAGTTATCGCGATTAATATGCGATTTAAATAATCGCATATTGCGATTTTAACTTAAGGCTACTTTCCTATTGGTTTGATATCTAGAATTATAGCGAAGATGACGAATATGACGAATGTATTCGTCATATTCCTCAAAACGAAGATAACGAAGTATTCTCCATCTTCGTTTTAGCAACCTATTCGTCAACTTCGGTAATTCTAGCAATCAAATAGGAAGGTTGACTATAGAGACATCTGTGTTTAATTCGCTATGCGATTATATTACTTAGCTTTTTTTGAAAGTAAATAGAATAATTATAATACTTGATAATTATTATACCGTATATACTCGAGTATAAGCCGACCCGAGTATAAGCCGACCCCCCTAATTTTACCCAAAAAAACCTGGGAAAAGTAGTGACTCGAGTATAAGCCGAGGTGGAAATGGATGTCACTGTTATGGGGGATCTGTGGATGACGCACTGTTATGGGGGGGATCTGTGAATGACGCACTGTTATGGGGGGATCTGTGGATGACGCACTGTTATGGGGGATCTGTGGATGACACTGTTATGGGATGGGGGGCTGTGGATGGCACTTATGGGATGAGGGGATGTGGATGACACTGTTATGGGAAGGGGGATGTGGATGGCACTTATGGGATGAGGGGATGTGGATGACACTGTTATGGGAAGGGGGATGTGGATGGCACTTATGGGATGAGGGGATGTGGATGACACTGTTATGGGATGGGGGATGTGGATGGCACTTATGGGATGAGGGATGTGGATGACACTGTTATGGGAAGGGGGATGTGGATGGCACTTATGGGATGGGGGCTGTGGATGGCATCCACAGATCCCCCATCCTATAACAGATCCCCCATAACAGTGCCATCCACATCCCCTCATCCCATAACAGTGCCATCCACATCCCCCATCCCCATAACCGCTCATGTATAGTTTTTAAATTTGATTATACTATACACTTATTACAATTCTTGCCCCCACTGTACCTCATTACATGCGGCAGGCGGGCAGTGAATCCTTCAGGCCGGGCGGGAGAGCGAGCGCAGTGTGACTGGCGTCACGTGCCTGCGCCGCCTGCTTCATTCATAAAGCAGGCCGGGCAGGCACGTGACATCAGCAAGTCACGCTGCTCTCGTCCGCCCGGCCTGAAGTATTCACTGAACGCCTGCCGCATGTAATGAGGTACAGTGAGGGCAGAATTGTAATAAGTGTATAGTATAATCAAATTTAAAAGTATACATGGCGATGAGGCGGAGCGCAGTGAGCGCATCGGCCCTGCCGCAAATGCCCGCCCCAGCTCCTCCCCGCTCCTCCTCCCACTCCGCTCTTCACAGTTTTAATTTATGACTCGAGTATAAGCCGAGTTCGGGTTTTTCGGCACAAATTTTGTGCCGAAAAACTCGGCTTATACTCGAGTATATACGGTAATTATTCTATTTATAAAAAAAGAATAATAATAATATAATTGCATAGCGAATTAAACACAGCTGTCTCTATAGTCAACCTTCCTATTTGATTGCTAGAATTAGCGAAGTTGTAGCTAAAACGAAGATGGAGAATACTTCGTTATCTTCGTTTTGAGTAATATGACGAATACATTCGTCATATTCGCTAATTCTACCAAGCCAACCATACTCATGGAGCGTCCCCATCACCATGGGAACGTCTCCATACTAAAATGTACTGTCGGATTTAAGAATTACGTTGAAATCGCAATGCGAATAATATAACTTGAATTAATCGCATTGCGATTTCTACTTAGACCTAGTTTACTATGGTTGGCTTGGTAGAATTAGCGAATATGACGAATGTATTCGTCATATTCCTCAAAACTAAGATAACGAAGTATTCTCCATCTTCGTTTTAGCAACCATAGTAAACCATGTCTGTTGAAATCGCAATGCGATTAATTCAAGTTATATTAATCGCATTGCGATTACAACTTAGCACTGCTATCTTACATATTAGGTTAGAATTAACGAATATGGAATATAGCAGCAGTGCTAAGTAGAAATCGCAATGCGATTACTTCAAGTTATATTAATCGCATTGCGATTTCAACTTAGAGCTGAGTTTATAATGGGTCAGCTTGCTAGAATTAACAAAGTTAACAAATATGGAATATAGCAGTGCTAAGTTGAAATCGAAAGGCGATTAATATAACTTGGAGTAATCGCATTGCGATTTCTACTTAGCAGTGCACTGCTGCTATATTCTATATTCGTTAATTCTAGCCTAATATGTAAGATAGATTGAATTAATCGCATTGCGATTTCAACTTAATTCTCAAATCTGACAGTACATTTTAGTATGGAGACGTTCCCATGGTGATGGGGACGCTCCATGAGCACGGAAGTCGGCAGAAGCGGCAACGGGCACTGACTGGAGCAGCCAGGAAGCCAGGAATCCTCAGGACAGGTAAGAACTACTTTTGGGAAGTAGGAAAAAAAAATATAACAAAAAAAAAACAAAAAAAAACCTGAATATTCGAAATAGCGAATTTATAGCGCTATATTCGAAATATTCGCGAATTAGTGAAGTGCCGATATAAAAAAATTTGCTATTCGAGTATTCGCGCTCAACACTACTGTCTGCGATGCAGACCACAGTTTTAGGCCTCTTGCACACGACCGTGGTTTGGTTCCATTAGACCCATTTACTTAAATGGGGCCTCAAAAGATGCAGACAGCACTCCGTGTGCTGTCCGCATCCATTGCTCCGTTCCGTGGCCCTGCAAAAATTATAGATCATGTCCTATTCTTGTCCGTTTGCGGACAAGAATAGGCATTTCTATAATGGGCCAACTGTTCTGTTCTGCAAATTGCGGAAGGCACGAGAGCGGCATTCATGTTTTGCGGATCCGCAATTTGCAGACCGCAAACACAGCATGTTCGTGTGCAAAAGGCCTTATCTGTAGCTTGTGTTGCTGCGTCCTGATGCATGCAGTCCCAATGACATTGCCACTCCTGCTCCGGGTCTCATGTGATGACGTCATCATGCGAGACCCAGAGCAGAAGGTTGCAGTGATGTCATTGTGGCTTCTTGCACTGTTCTAACGCCTCACAGGCTTGAGGCCTAGCGGCCTGAGGCTTGTGAAGTTGGACGGCAATGAGTACGCCCCCTTTTATGGGGCGAAGTGGCGCCCTAGGCGGATGACTACCCTCCCCTAGCCATCGTCCCAGGCCTAATTAAGACCACATTACTGCAGGAGGTATAACAGGAGAGGACTATAACTACCAGCATATCTAAACTATTATTATTTAATATCAGAGCACATTACAGGGGACGTATAAGAGGATGGGCCTATAACTCCCGGCATGTCCAAGCCGTTATTATGTAATATCAGAGTACATTACAAGAGGAGATATAAGAGAAGACTACAACTACCAACATGTCCAAGTAGTTATTATGTAATATCAGAGTACATTATAAGAGGAGGTATACAACTCCCAGCATATCCAGGGTATTGTAATGTACCCTGATATTATATAATTATGGCCTGGACTCTTGTAAAGGCCTCCTCTTGTAATGTACTCTAATATTACATAACAGGAGGTATAAGAGGAGAGGACTACAACTCCGATCATTTCCCTTACACTTACATTGAATCCATACTTCTTCACATGCATGGATGGTCTTCTTCTTGATTACTTCACTGCACTGTTGAGCTCCGCCTCCTGTTCTGGTCACATGATGGTGAGGTCATCACAGGTCCTTCATCCCCTCTTCTCTGCTGAGCTCCGCCTCCTGCATCTGACATTATCGCAGGTCCTGTCAGCACTAGGGTAATGATTTCTCTTATATGTGAGAGAGGGGACCGTACACTGCATTGTAAAGTGCAGCTGTTCAGCTGTCCACCAGTTTGCTTCCTCGGACGTTCAGCTGAACAGCAGCACTGAAGCAGTGGGCCCCTTAGATAATGGGGGCTCTGGGCAATTGCCCATTTTCCCTTCCCCCTACTGCCAGCCCTGCCATTTGGAAGTTCTCGGGTGGACCCAATACCGGCATCTTCTTCTTTCCTGGGCACGTCTTCTCCATCTCGCTTTCAGGATTACTAACCTCAATCGCAGACGTAAGTGTGCAGGCAACATGGTCCCAAAACACAAAGAGCCTGAATGGAGGTTTCCCTGCTTGAATACGTAAAAGTAGGTGGACACTTTGAGACACGCCTCCTCCTTAAAAACGGATCCGCTAAACGGAAGCCAAAACGGAAACAAACCTGATGAACGGATCTGCTTTACAGACGGATCCGTTCAAGAGGATCCATTTAAATGGTTTCCGTTCGCCTCTGTTTTGTCATTTGTGTGACGGACACGTTTCAAACGGATCCGTGAAATGCTAGTTTAAAAGTAGCTGCACTGGGGTATCAATTTGATGCTGCTGGGGAGGTGTTTTGCTGACTGGTTAGGGAGAGCGGAATCTCCCTCTCTCACCCCATTACTACCCCTGTGTTGTGATCGGGTGCTGAGGGGTTGCTAGGGCAGCCTGAAGCCTGTCATCGAACCTTAGGCCTGCCATGTAGTGATGGGCCTTAAGCATTATGTCAGATTTTACAGTAACTTTTTACAGTAATTGACATAATACACTGCATAAAGAAGTATTGCAGTGTGTTATATAATGTAAGCGATCAGAGGATAACATGTTTAAGTCCCCTAGTGGGGCATATAAAAAAAAAGCATTTGGAGAAATAAAAATATCAAGTAAAGAAATATAAATAGCCTTACTTTGCTGACAAATCCCTTTATGTACTAGGGTTAGTACTTACCAGAGGCATGCGCAGCAGTAAAAATGGAGACAGAAAGGCAGTTCAGGAGCAGGAGAACGGAAAGGACGGATTCGGCACATAACTGAGCCCTAACGGAGCCGAACGGGGCCTAAAGACCCCATAGACTATAATGAGGTCCGTTAGGTGTCCGCTCAGAAGATGATTTTGGCGCAGAGACAAAGGTAGTGCATGCAGTACTTTTGTCTCCGCTCCAAAATCATCTTCTAAACGGACACCTAACGGACCTCATTATAGTCTACGGGGTCCTTAGGGCTCAGTTATGTGCCGAATCCGTCCTTTCCGTTCTCCTGCTCCTAAACAGAACAGGAGAATGGAAAGGCTGAACGGTGATGTGAATGAAGCATACCCTCACTAGTGCTATTTCCTAATCACAAAGTTAGGCTCTGCACTAGTTAGGCTAAGTTCAGAGTCTACACTGTAATTTCATTTTTCCCTTTTACAGTCTAACAGAAACAGGAAAATACTAGCAGTGCAGGTTCCATTATATGACAGACACCAACAGCAGCGCCCAGCAGACCAACTGACTATATTGAGGTCCATTGTGTTTCCACTACAGTGTCAATCATTGTGATGGACTGTACTCAGTTTAAAAAAAAAAAAGAGTTTGGAGGCACTTTTGGAAGTGTACTCTTCTTTCCAGCTGGGTCAAGCAGCCTGGCATGTTACAAAGCTTAGGGTACTTTCACACTTGGTTGGTGCGCACCTATAATGCAAACGTTTGTATCCATTCAGAACGGATCCGTTTGCATTAGTTTTAAAGAAAAATGACCATCCGTTAGGCTCCGCTTCTTCAGACGGACACCAAAATGCTGCAAGCTGCGTTTTGGTGTCCGTCTCCAAAACGGAATAGAGGCGGAACAGATCTTTAACCATTCAGATTGCATTGGGGCTTAACTGATCCGTTTGGACCGTTTGTGAGAGCCCTGAAACGGATCTCACAAACGGAATCCAAAACGCTAGTGTGAAAGTACCCTAACCTAGGAGTAAACATGGCTTCTAGGCATCTTTTTGGACCATTTCATAGTTAACCCTTCACCTTATTTCTGTTCCATGCTGCGTGCTTCTCTCTCAGGGTACTTTCACACTTGAGTTTTTCTTTTCCGGCATAGAGTTCCGTCATAGGGGCTCTATACCGGAAAAGAACTGATCAGTTTTATCCCCATGCATTCTGAATGGAGAGAAATCCGTTCAGGATGCATCAGGATGTCTTCAGTTCAGTTTTTGACATTTCAGGACGGAGATAATACCGCAGCATGCTGCAGTATTTTCTCTTGCAATGCATTTGTAAGACGGATCCGTCTTCATACGCTTTCCGTTTGCATGCAGATTGATGGATCCGGCAGGCAGTTTCGGCAACGGAACTGCTTGTCGGATGACTCTGCCGCAAGTGTGAAAGTACCCTTACTTGCAAGGCTCCTTGGCTCATTTTTTAATTAGTACACGGAGATGTCATATGGCTCTTACCACACGCGATCACAGATACGAACAGTTTTCTGGAGTCCATGTCTTTTTTCCCCCATTAGAATCCTAAGGAAATCCCTAGCTGCTCTCTCCAAGATGGAGACAGATTCCCAGGAGTCATCCTCCTCTTCTGTCCAAGTCTGTTTAGACAATACATATTTATACACAGTTCAGAGAAAGCTGGGTGACAAGCAATATGAACTGACACTCAGCTGTCCCTTACCCCATAATCTACCATGTTATGTGAGAGCACAGTACTGTAAGTATTTATGTGAGCTGTGATGTCAGCCATAAGTGTCCTTAGTATTACCCGGCAGTCCCAGAACAAAGGACGTACATCCGGACGGTTGGCACTTATCTCTGCACAGATGTTTCTAAATGTCCGTGCAGAGATGGCAGCTGCATGCTAATTGCGCAGCTGCGGGAACGTGAGCCCGCTATCACTGACAGAAGGGCTCCCCATAGAGAAGTCAGGGACATTTTTTTAAAGTCCCTACCTACCCTAGCGCTGCACACACAGCGCTCAACAAGCACTGTGTATAGAGATCGAGGAGAAGCAATGAAACCTATGTGGAAGTACAACCGTGTGCAACAATGACATCATCGCAACATCCTGCGCCAGGTCTCAGACAGCACAATGATGTTATCATGATCCCCTTCACCAGGAAGCAGGCATCTCAGGCTACAGTCCAGAAGAGGTCTGCAGCCTACATCAGAGAAGGCGTTATGTAACGGGACAGGTGAGTAGAAGATTCTTTTTTTCTTAGAGTACTTTCACACTTGCGTTGCTGGATTCCGCCGGGTAGTTCTGTCGCCGGAACTGCCTGCGGGATCCGGGAATCTGTATGCAAACGGACAGCATTTGTAGATGGATCCGGATCCGTCTCACAAATGCATTGCAATACCGGATCCGTCTCTCCGGTTGTCATCCGGAAAAACTGATCCGGTATTTATTTTTTCCCATTTTTAGAGGTCTGCGCATGCGCAGACTGGAAGACCGGATCCGTCAATGCACTAATACAGGCATGCTCAACCTGTGGCCCTCCAGCTGTTGCAAAACTAGAACTCCCATCATTCCCGGACAGCCTACAGCTATCAGCCTACAGAAGGGCATGGTGGGAGTCGTAGTTTTACAACAGCTGGAAGGCCGCAGGTTGAGCATCCCTGCACTAATACGTTTCAATGGAAATGAATGCCGGATCCGGCATTCCAGCAAGTGTTCCGGACTTTTGGACAGAGACAAAACTGCAGCATGCTGCGGTATTTTCTCTGTCCAAAAACCGTACAGTGACTGAACTGAAGACATCCTGATGCATCCTGAACGGATTTCTCTCCATTCAGAATGCATTAAGATAAAACTGATCAGTTTTTTTCCGGTATTGAGCCCCTAGAACGGAACTTAATACCAGAAAAGTTTAGCGCATGTGTGAAAGTACCCTTACTTGGGCACTATGCAGGGCAGTATAAGAGGCACTTTAACAGAGTTTATTCACTTGGGGCACTATAGGGACTATTACTGGAGCACGATAGGGGGCATTGCTGCTAGCACTAAAGGGGGACATTACTGGGACACTATAGAGGTTATTACTGGCAGCACAATAGGGGACATTACTGAGGCACTATAACCCTCATTACTGAGGGACACTATGGGGAAATTTTAAATATTGAGGACACTACAGGGGGCATTATTGGCCATTTTTTTATACTGGAGCCCTATAGGTGGCATTACTGGTGGCACTTTAGGGGAAGTTTTACTACTGGGGATATAATTATTACTGGGGACACAATGAGGGGTGTTAATATTGCTAGATGCAATATAAGGGACATTATGTATACTGGAGGTATAATAGGAGGGTATCATTGCTCGATGCACCATTTTGAAAATTTTTCATTACGTGGGGAATTTTAGCGGATAAAGCTTTAGTCGGGCACAACAGGGGACATTTATATTGGAGGCACTATACAGTATTATATTATAACTGGGAGCAAAATAAGGGGATTAATATTGCTGGAGGAACTATAGGGGCATTATTAATTCTGGGTGCACTATAGGGGCATTTTTGCTACTGGATGCACAATTTTTTTCTGCAGTACAGTATATGGCGGCTCTGGGGAGCTAGTCAAGCATTTATGGGACCAGCTGGGACACCAGCTTTAGCAACCTATGAGTGTGCAGGATCTACAGGCCCAGCTGTGACATCTGTGGGCAAATGAGCTACGGGATACCATTAAAACCTGTATGTCCTCATGCACAACCGTATCTCATCTTGTATCCAGGCTAGAGACGAACCAACAGGGTACTAGAGCCTCCTATCAGTTGTACTGTTTTCCCTAATAACTCTTTATTTATCATCATTACATTCACACTGTGGGGAATTGCTCTGGTAGACAGGCTTGCGGACGCAGTATAGAGGCAAGGTATACAGTTCTCTGGGTAAAGCAGAAGTGTTTTATTCACACTCGGCAAAACAGAAACAGTCTTTAGTGCTTGTTCACACAAGGCAAAACAGAAACAGTCTTTAGTGCTTGTTCACACAAGGCAAAACACACGGCAAAAACATCAGTCCCACAGCAAGGTCACCTGAGTGGTCGGTGTTAGTTCACACCTGGCAGTTAGCTCGGCCACGCAAAGTTTCCACCAGCGGCTTCCAGGTAGACTGCACGCCTGTTTGCAGACTCTTGCTCTCAGCCCTGAGAGCTCCACAGCAACACCAGCAGCTTCCAGGATAATCACCTCCCACCTGCTGAGGTGGCTGCCTTTTTAAAGGCCCGGAAAGTCCGGCCTGGACCGTGGGGAATAGTCTCCCACCCAGCACTTGACTATTCCCAATAAGAGCCGGCCCGGATCGGCTTTGTAGCCATACTAAATATCAATGTGTCAAGCAGCACTAGCTGCTGCTGACACATAAAAAAATCCGGCTCTTATCTCACCGAGGCCAGGAACCTCGGTGACACGTACCTTCCGTCGACGACGGAACCTTGCGCCCTCTTACAACACATATAAAGTTTCATTTGATTCCAACAACTTCTTCTTGGTGCATTATTTTTTTTTTGCCAATGAGTGTATATATACACACAGTATATATTTATATATATATATATATACACACACACCTGATTTTTTGCTTTATAAGACGCCCCCCCCCCCCCCAAAAGGTGGGGGGAAAGTGGCCTTGCATCTTATAAAGTGAATAGAGCAGTATTACATGATTACATGGCCAGCACATCGCAGGCCATGCTCTGCTGCATAGGCATAGCGGCCTCATATGTGCCAGTGACATATAAACGGGGGCGCTATCAGAGTAGTAGCGGGGACCGGCGCAGTCATTGAACTTCATTAATCATGGCCCCGGTCAGAGCAGTCATCACATATAAAGTGTATGCAGCAGCCCCTAGCAGTGCTGCTTTGCTAAACTAGCTGTAATAGCTTCTCTGCAGTACTCACTATGCATGCTGCGGGCAGACTCACTCAGTCACGTTCCGGCCCCGCCCACTGAAGTGACCTCCACAGGGGCCTGCCCCATTAACAGTGACCTCTACAGTACCCCGCCCCTTAATACTGACCTCCATAGGTTACATTCCCTTTAACTGTGACCGCCACAGTACCCTGCTGCCTTCAACAGTGACCTCCACAGCGGGCTGCCCCTTTAATAGTAACATCCACAGCGCCCGCCCCTTTAACAGTAACATCCACAGCTCCCACCCCTTTAACAGTAACATCCACAGTGCCCGCCCCTTTATTAGTGACCTCCACAGTACCCCGTCTCCTTAACTGTGATTGTGGTTGCTATATGTAACCTGATAAATATCCAGGCTATCTGCCACAACAGACAATGGCTTGGCGGTTAGGTTACTAAGCGTATTTTTTGGCAAATAATTGGAAAGCACAGGGTTAACACTTCCACTCAAAACATAGTCTATGACGTTCCCCGAGTCACAGGAGGCAGCTGTGCAACATTTCGTGATTATAAATGCGACGGTGCGGATTCCTTTAGCGGACGTGCATACATACATACACTTTATATGTTAGATATATAAATATATATATATGTACACAGTTGTGTTCAAAATTATTCAACCCCCACTGAAATTGAGTGTTTTGGCCAGTTTGACATTGGTTTTGATCATTTCAGTCATCTTGTTTACAATTAAATCAAAGAGGCACTTGTAAGTCAGACAAATATAACATAACATTTATAATGAAATAACCACAAATGTCTTTTCTGTGCTCACATCATTATCAGTTTTATTCAACCCCCAAGTGACATTCAATCTTAGTACTTAGTACAACATCCTTTTTCAGTTATAACAGCTTTTAAACGTGAAGCATAGCTTGACACAAGTGTCTTGCAGCGATCTACGGGTATCTTTGCCCATTCTTCATGGGCAAAAGCCTCCAGTTCAGTCACATTTTTAGGCTTGCGCGCTGCAACTGCTTTCTTTAAGTCCCACCAGAGGTTCTCAATCGGATTTAAGTCTGGTGACTGCGATGGCCACTTCAAAATGTTCCAGCCTTTAATCTGCAACCATGCTCTAGTGCAGCGTTTGTCAACCACTGTGCCGCGGCACACTAGTGTGCCGCGGGATCTTGTCCGGTGTGCCGTGTCGCCGTGTCTATGAGAGCCGCTCTGATCAGCGCTGCAGGGCCCGGGCACAGTGGTAGGAGTAATCTCGAAGTAGCAGCTGGTCTCGCGGGATTTCGGAACAGCCGCCCCGCGCGACAGCAGAGTCCTAGGAGGTGGAGCAGAGCCGGAGAAGTGAAGGAGGACGGGGCTAAGTGTCATCCAGAGAGTCAGACAGAGCCAGGACAGGAGTAGGTAAGTTCTTCCACAGGCCAAGTGCAGCACCACCCGGTCCTGAGAGGAGGGAGGGAGGAGAGAGAGAGAGAGAGAGAGAGAGGTGAGGAGAGGAGAGGAGAGGAGGGAAGGGGGCTGTGAACTTTACATTTTCAGATGCCCCTGAGCTGATCAGCCCAACGGAGGGAAGGGGGGATGTGGCGGAAAAGCACTGACTTGAGTGAGGGCCCTGCGCTGAGCAGCCGGGAGTGGGGTCTTTGGGCTGATGATTGATGTGGGGGGTTTGATGGGGGTTTTTGGGCTGATCTGAGGTCTGGGCATGGGGTCTTTGGGCTGATGATTGATGTGGGGATCTGATGGGAGGTTGTTGGGCTGATCTGAGGTCTGGGCATGGGGTCTTTGGGCTGATGATTGATGTGGGGATCTGATGGGAGGTTGTTGGGCTGATCTGAGGTCTGGGCATGGGGTCTTTGGGCTGATGATTGATGTGGGGATCTGATGGGAGGTTGTTGGGCTGATCTGAGGTCTGGGCATGGGGTCTTTGGGCTGATGATTGATGTGGGGATCTGATGGGAGGTTGTTGGGCTGATCTGAGGTCTGGGCATGGGGTCTTTGGGCTAATGATTGATGTGGGGGATCTTCTACAATGTCATCACCCAATCTCTCCTCTGTGTTTCCACGGGATTTATTATAATTTTTGGTTTCTAGTTACGATTATTGTGAACACGTGGATCCGGGACATAATAAAAAGTGATCCAGGACGTGATTTAAGACGTCATCAACACGACTCATCGACTGGAACCAACTGACCTCTTCGGATCTTTCCACTTTCCAATTACTCAACTAACCGTGAGTGGTAAGTAAATTATCCTTAATACTTACCAGCTGATTTTTTAGGATGTTTTGGTTTTCATTTAAAAATTCACCTTTTCCCACTTTTGACCAGGTGTGAGGGATCAGATCCAGCTATTACCAATCATACAGGACGCCAGTAGAAGAGCGCTGAGTGACAGTGACACAGGAGCAGATACAGAGACAGTGATGGACAAGTTTTTGAAAAGAAAAGATGCTGAACTGGACCCTGAACAAAATTCGAAGCCAGATGAGAGCCCAAGTATGAGTGGGGATCAAAAGAAAGCAAAGACGCTTAGCTCAAGCAAATTCTCTGGCACAAGGCAATATAGTGAAAGCTATATTTCATTTGGGTTTACTTTCAAAGAAACCGACTCCACTGTGCGTGGTGTGTGGTGAAAAGCTATCTAACAGTGCTATGGTCCCAAGTAAACTTAAAAGCCATCTACAGACGAAACACCCTACGCTTCAAAACAAGAATAATAATTATTTTGTTCGCCTGCGTGAAAACACGGAGAAACAGGCAAATTTCATGAGAAAAAACGCAAAGGTAAATGAAAGAGCTCTTAAAGCTAGCTATCACGTTGCTGAACTTATAGCTAAGTCAAAAAAGTCGCACACTGTGGCAGAGACCTTAATACTTCCCACCTGCAAAGCCATTGTAGAGAAGATGCTTGGGCCTGAAGCAGCTAAGGAAATAGCCAAAGTCCCTCTCTCAGACAACACAATTTCCAGACGTATTAATGACATGTCAGCAGACATCGAAAGTGTGGTTTTGAAAAGATCCATATGAGTGAGAAATTTGCATTGCAACTTGACGAGTCTACTGATATCAGTGGACATGCTCAGCTCTTGGCCAATGTGCGTTTTGTTGATGGTGACGCAATTAGAGAAAACTTCTTTTTTTGCAAGGCATTGCCAGAAAAAACAACAGGAGGAGAAATTTTTCGGGTCACATCAGAATACCTTGAACAAGGAGGACTTAAGTGGGAAAACTGCACAAGTGTCTGCACCGATGGAGCTGCAGCCATGGTCGGGCACACCAAAGGCTTTGTAAGCAGAGTGAAGGAAAGAAATCCAGATGTGATTGTTACGCATTGTTTTTACACCGTGAAGCCCTCGTAGCCAAGACTTTACCAGCAGACCTAGTTCCTGTGTTGGATGATGTTGTGCGCATGGTAAACTTTGTAAAGTCACGACCCGTGAAAAGTCGCATATTTGCAGCTTTGTGTGAGGAGATGGGAGCGAAGCATAAAGCCTTGCTGTATCATACAGAGGTCCGGTGGTTGTCGCGTGGCAAGGTCTTGGTTCGTGTGTATGAGCTGCGGGAGGAACTTAAAGTGTTTCTGACAAATGAGAGGCCCGATTACGCAAAGCTGCTTGCAAGTGATGAGTGGTGTGCAAGGCTGGCATACCTGGCAGATATTTTTCATCATCTGAATGAACTGAACACACGAATGCAAGGTCGAAATGAAAACCTGCTTACAAGTACAGATAAAATAAATGGATTCCGTTCAAAGCTGCAACTCTGGCATCAACATGTGGAAAGTGGCAATCTTGAAATGTTCCCACTCACCAAGCAATGGCAAGGTGTTCACACTGCTGCACTGTGTGAGATAATAGTTAAACATCTGAAAACTCTCAAGGAGAAGATGTCATTTTATTTCTCTTCAGTCTCCACTGAATGCCTTGACTGGGTTAGGGACCCTTATAGCTCAGCATCAGTTGGTGGAAAGGACATGACTTTACAGGAGCAGGAGGAACTAACTGAACTGAGACAAAATCGTGCTTTCAAGTTAAGATTTGATGATCTACCTTTGGACAGTTTTTGGTTGGATACTGCCGAGGAGTTCCCCGTTCTGGCAAAGAAAGCTATTTTGACATTGCTCCCATTTTCCACAACATATTTGTGTGAGATGAGCTTTTCAAGCCTGACTGCTATAAAAACTAAAGACAGAGAGAGACTGAGAGCTGTTGATGAAGAGCTACGTGTGTGTCTTTCTTCGATTCCTGCCAGAATATCAGCTTTGTGTTCAGCCAAACAGGCCCAGGTTTCGCACTGAGTAAGTAGTCAGATATATGAACAATTATAAAATACTTTATTATTTCATAAAGTAAGTATACTAATTTCTTTTTTCATTCCGATTCAAGACACTTTGATGAGAATTTGAGTCCTGCCAGAATATCAGCTTTGTGATCAGCCAAACAGGCCCAGGTTTTGCACTGAGTAAGTACAGAAATTCATAAATTCATTTCTTTGTGTTTATGTGATTCCTAGTCAAGACACTTTGATGAGAATCACTTAAACTCTGTGCCTACAAGCCCTATATTGACTATATTAAGTTTATGGCACAGAGTTTAATTTTTTTTAACATTTTCTAATGGTGGTGTGCCTCGAGATTTTTTCCATGAAAAAAGTGTGCCTTCACACAAAAAAGGTTGAAAAACACTGCTCTAGTGGACTTGGAGGTATGCTTGGGATCATTGTCCTGTTGAAAGGTCCAACGTCTCCCAAGCCTCAGGTTTGTGACGGGCTGCATCACATTTTCATCCAATATCTCTTGGTACTGAAGTGAATTCATGGTACCTTGCACACGCTGAAGCTTCCCTGTACCTGCAGAAGCAAAATAGCCCCAAAGCATGATTGACCCCCCGCCATGCTTCACAGTAGGCAGGGTGTTCTTTTCTTCATAGGCCTTGTTCTTCCTCCTCCAAACATAGCGTTGATCCATGGGCCCAAACAGTTCTAATTTTGTTTCATCAGTCCAAAGAACACTATCCCAAAAGTTTTGTGGTTTGTCCACATGACTTTTGGCATACTGCAGTCGACTCTTCTTATTCTTTGGAGACAGCAAGGAGGTGCGCCTGAGAGTTCTGGCATGGAGGCCTTGATTACGCAGTGAGCTGAAACTTCAGTACCCGCATCTGACAAATCTTTTTTCAGTTCCTCAGCAGTCACACGGGGATTTTTCTCCACTTTGCTCTTCAGGTAGCGCACAGCAGTTGAAGTCAGCATCTTCTTTCTGCCACGACCAGGTAGCGTTTCAACAGTGCCCTTTGCCTTGAATTTGCGAATGATGCTTCCTATGGTGTCTCTTGGTATGTTTAACATCTTTGCAATCTTCTTATAGCCATTGCCCTTCCTGTGAAGAGAAATCACCTCTTCTCTTGTTTTCCTGGACCATTCTCTTGACTAGAGATGAGCGAACACCTGGATGTTCGGGTTCGAGAGGTTCGGCCGAACTTCCGGAAAATGTCCGGGTTCGTGATCCGAACTCAACCCGAACTTCATCCCGAACCCGAACCCCATAGAAGTCAATGGGGACCCGAACTTTGGGTACTAAAAAGGCTGTAAAAGACACCCAGAGGGATAATATACCGCAATAAACGCATTGCGATTACAACTTTGAGCTAACGATCACCATGGGAATGCCTCCTCCAGTAGAATGTACTGTCGGATCTGAGAATTAAGTTGAAATCGCAATGCGATTCTTATATATTTGCTTAATCGCATTGTGATTTAACTTAGCATTGCTAATAATTCCATCCATATCGTTAACTTACTGAGTCAGTAAGTTAACGAATATGGATGGAATTATTTAGCAATGCTAAGTTGAAACGGCAATGCGATTAAGCAGATATATAATAATCGCATTGCGATTTCAACTTAATTCTCACATCCGACAGTACATTCTACTGGAGGAGGCGTTCCCATGGTGATCGGTAGCTCAAAGTTGTAATCGCAATGCGATTAAGCAAATACATAAGAATCGCATTGCGATTCCAACTTTTTAGTACTCAACTTTTAAAATCGTACACCACTTTAAGTTCCAAAGTTGCAATCGCGTTCGAATAGAACTTAAAGCTGTCTCTTAGTCAGTTTTAGTATTGGTGTGTTGTAATAGAAGTTACATTCGTACGCGAATATAACTTAGAGCAATACAGTCAACTTTACACTGTTAGTTTTATTATCGCGATAATACAACTATTCAAGAATCGTGTACGTGCGTCTGTACGTGTGTGCGTACTCGGACACTATTCTATTTTGCCAGCCACAGCTGAAACCACTGATTTATGGTATTGCTATTTTGGCAATTGAATTTAACCCCAGAAAATAATCTATCCTTTGCCAGACAGCAGACAGTATTATACTTGTCTAGCCAAAGCTGGAACACCAGATTTAGGGGATTGGTATTTGGGCAATTGTATTTAACCCCTTAATAAAATATAGAAATTTCTTTCCTGAGTTTCTAGGGGTGACAATTAGCACAGCCAAGCCCCTGATGTAGGATATAGCAAAAAAAAAAACTAGTATTGATGGATTGATGGACTTGGTGGCAGCTTCTTCTGGCGCACCACAAGTCACAAAATGGCCGATCAACCCAGAAAATAAGTGACAGAAAAACGCCTGTGCAGCCTAAAAACCAGCGAGCAAGTAACTAGCAGAAGTTCAATGATTCTCAGCTGTAAATTGATCCGTTCATTAGGTGCTGTTGCTGACTTTAACCTGCCTAATCTCGCCCTGACAGAAGCTGCGTCCTCTCCCTACACTAATCAGAGCAGTGTGACGTGCGGCGCCACGTGACTCCAGCTTAAATAGAGGCTGGGTCACATGCTGCACTTGTCCAATCACAGCCATGCCATTAGTAGGCATGGCTGTGATGGGCTCTTAGGGCAAGAAGTAAAACGCTAGCTGATTGGCTGCTGTGCAGCCCTTCAGAAAGCGGGAAGTAATCGACGAACCCCGAACCCGAACTTTTTTGAAAATGTCCGGTTCGGGTCCGGGTCCCGGACACCCCAAAATTCGGTACGAACCCGAACTATTCTCGAACTGTTCGCTCAACACTACTCTTGACTTCACCATGTTTGTAAACACACCAGTAAATGTCTAGAAGGAGCTGAGCATCACAGTCATTTTACATCTGCCTAATTGGTGCTTATTATGCTTGATTGCTGCTCCTTGACATCCACAGGTGTTTTTAATACCTGATAGAAAACACTTGAATGAACCTCTGTTCTTAAGAGTGGTAGTCTTTAAGGGGTTGAATAATTGTGTCAATGAAGAAATCACAAAAAAACATTTAATACTGTATTACAAAAACAATTGATGTCATTTTAGTTGCATTTGGTTTTTTAAAAAGTTCTTGTAAGATTTCATTCTGAACACATTTACAAATGTACACTAAATTCCCTAAAACCCTTTACAGCATTGGGGGTTGAATAATTTTGAACACAACTGTATATATCATTCACAAGAACAATACTTCACCTATTATCATAATGAATCAGCAATATATAGTTATTGGGCACTCCTTATCCAGATTATGCAGATAGATTAATATATACTATGGGTGAATCAATAAGTTGAAAGTCATAGATTTATTCATTCATTAAAATCTCCCTAAATAGGGAAAAAACAAATAAAGTGAAATAAAAAATAAAAAATAAATAAAATATAAAATAAAAAATAAAAAAATATGAGCTGTGTGAGGTATAAAAATACAAAAATATACAAATACATAAAAGTATATGGTTGATTAGCAATATCCTATGTAAAACCTGTACTGTTGGAACATGAGGATAAAGTCCATTCCATTACATGTGTCTGCTTAATTTGTGAATATTAAATGGTATCCAACAGCGATTACCTATTTGGTACACAGATCAGTGTTCATTTGTCAGATATTCTTGCCGCAACCGTTGATGAATATCACTTTATATTTGCGGGTATTCGTCACCATAAACGCTCACTCGATGTTCATACAGGCTGGTGGTTGTTGTTAAATTAGTTGATTATTATAAACTACTATGAGTAGTTTCCAACCTTAGCCGTTTACTTGATGCTCATACAGGCTGGTAATTGTCGCTGGTATTTGATGATGGTTGAGCAATTTTCAGTTTCAACGGTTTGCTACAATTTCCTTCACATATGTGTGTAAAGACCCTCAAATGTTGCCAACTTTTAATAGCTTAGTGCATTATTGTTGCGAGTACTCACTGTTGCCAATTGCCCGTTCGGAGATGCTATGGCGTCCCACGCTAAACTCCGCGTTGTTGTGTTGTGGATGATTCCTTCGTGATCTCGCGAGAGGGTCTGTGATGTCCGTGTCACGTTTCTAAGTCCCATTGATGGAACTAGTAGCTACTGTTCCTAAGTTGGAAGTCCTCCTTTTGTCGGCAGCTTAAGCGTACCTTCAAATGACTTAGTGGGTACTAGTTAATAGACCTCAAAATGTTCTTTACACCAGACGCGTTTCGGGACTTTTGTGTGTCTCGTCCCTTCCTCATTGGTACCAAATGACAAATGGCAAATAAATGATGGCTTGGGACTCTCCGCCTCGGCTGGGCACAAGCCATCAGTTCTCTGAAAGGTGCAGAGTCCACCACTTGGGAAGGGAGGGACCGCAGCACCACCAACTTGGCCAGGAGCACATTCAGCTTCTGCGCCATTGGATGAGTGCACGCATACTCTTGTCTCTTGGCAATTGCTTCGGTGATCGATTGCTGTGGGAATGACTGACTAGGAGTAGAAGGAGGAGCAGGAGCATAAGGACCAGCAGATGCTGGGAATGACAGACAGCTCCCTTCGGCTGAGGTGGTGGGGCCTTGACTACCTGAAATTGGCTGGACCACCACATCGGAGCCACGGTTCTCCAACTTTAGGGTGACTCCACATATGTTAGGTAACGTGTAGGCATGGGCGCTGTTTTAAACTATGGTAATCCTCTGCAGCAAAAAGAAATCCATGTAGTACGGTACTCACTTGAAACTCTTGCAGGGAGGCCGGCCGGGCGAAGGCAGCGTGACGTCATTCACTACATCACGCTCCGGCTTCGCCTGCTTCATTCATAAAGTGGGAGGAGCAGGCGCGTGACGTAGTGAGTGACCTTACGCTGCTGCCGCCGTCCGTCCGGCCTGCCTACAGGAGTTTCAAGTGAGTACTGTACTACATGGGTTTCTCTATGCTGCAGAGGATTACTATAGTTTAAAACAGGACCCATGCCTACACGTTACCTATTAATACTACAGTGAGCGGGCCAAGTGTAATAGAATACAGTGACTGCACCGGGCCCCGCTGCCATTACAACACCAGTTCCCGCCCCCACCCCCTGTATTGGGTGTCATTCACTATTTTACACAGGGACACTGTTATGGGGGGGGGGGATCTGTGGATGACACTGTTATGGGGGGGGGGGCTCTGTGGATGACACATATATAGCATAAGCAGTGTCATCCACATATCCCCCCCATAACAGTGTCATCCACAGATCCCCCCATAACAGTGCCATCCACAGATCCCCCCATAACAGTGCCATCCACAGATCCCCCATAACAGTGCCATCCACAGATGCCCCCATAACAGTGTCATCCACAGATCCCCATAACAGTGTGTCATCCACAGATCCCCATAACAGTGTGTCATCCACAGATCCCCATAACAGTGCGTCATCCACAGATCCCCATAACAGTGCGTCATCCACAGATCCCCATAACAGTGCGTCATCCACAGATCCCCATAACAGTGCGTCATCCACAGATCCCCATAACAGTGCGTCATCCACAGATCCCCATAACAGTGCGTCATCCACAGATCCCCATAACAGTGCCATCCACAGATCCCCATAACAGTGCCATTCACAGATCCCCCATAACAGTGTCATCCACAGATCCCCCATAACAGTGCCATCCACAGATCCCCATGACAGTGTCATCCACAGATCCACCATAATAGTGTCATCCACAGACCACCGTTAGTTCAAAACCCACCAAAAGCACATCTTTTGGTTAAAAATTATTTTTTTCTTATTTTCCTCCTCAAAACTCTAGGTGCGTCTTATAGGGCAAAAAATACTGTATATATTTTTTTGCCACTAATACATGCCAAAAAGGGCTGCAATTTTCTCACTTTACCACACAAGGGCAAATACTTTTTTTTCTGCCACTAATACAAGCCAAAAAGGGCTTTAGAACATAGAACTGCACCGCTGAACAGAAAATAGACCCTTACTTTTTACCACTTATACACGCCACAAAAGGCTTTACCCTGGGTTCAGACCTGAGCGTTCTTAAAACGCGCGTTTTAGTCGTGCG
This sequence comes from Bufotes viridis, assembly GCA_033119425.1. Lineage (NCBI taxonomy): Eukaryota > Metazoa > Chordata > Amphibia > Anura > Bufonidae > Bufotes > Bufotes viridis. The sequence continues at coordinate 324,533,172 of CM065593.1, read as the reverse complement.
TATTTCAGCGCGTTTTTGCAAATAGGAAACGCGCGTTCGTACGCGCGTTCTTGTGATTGACTACTGTGGTGTCAATCACATAACGCGCGACAAACGCCCCAAAAAAGCTCAAGTACTTGCTTATGCGTCGGGCGTTTTACAGCGCGTTCAAACGCGCTGTAAAACGCTCAAGTGAGAACCAGGGCCATAGGGAAGCATTGGTTTTTATGTGTTGAGCGTTTTACAGCGCGTTTGAATGCGCTGTAAAACGCTCAGGTGTGAACCCAGGGTTAGAATATATAACTGCACCGCAGAATGACAAATACTATATATTTTTTTGCCACTAATCCACGCCAATAAGGTATTTAGAACATATAACTGCACCGCTGAACGGCAAATAATATATATTTTTTTGCCACTAATACATGCCAAAAAGGGCTGTAATTTTTTCACTTCAAAACACAACGGCTAATAAGCCCACTAATACAAGCCAAAAAATGTTTTAGAGCATATAACTGCACAGCACAAGGGCAAATAAGACATAGAAATATTTCCTTAAAATAAACCCTGTTAATGGCTGTATCAAAATACACTGGCACCCCAATAATAAGAACAGTTTGCTGGAATTACAGAGCTGTATAATGGCAATTTTGGATGCCCAGTCGGTGCAGCAAGGTGTAATAGGATTGTTCCTATTACCCAGGCTGTACCCAGGCTGTAAACCCCTACTGAACCCTGTTCTGTTTCCATACTGTGGAATGATTCCTCCCTATCCTTTCCATGAAATTCTATACAGCAAAATAAAAATTTTAAAGTCTTTTCTAGCACTGTCCCTAGCGCCTGCTGATGTCTCTCCCTGCACTAAGTACACTGGAAAATAGCTGAATCCAAGATGGCTGAAGCTATTTATAGAGCTGTGACATCACAGGGCTGGCTGCTGATTGGCTGCATGCATGGCATTGTGGGTGATCCCTCGTTCCCAGAGTTCCTTGCTCCATGTCCTAACATGTGCAGCAGCCATTTTAGGAAAAAATGCGATTCGTTACCACGATCCGTGAGGAAATTAGGATTTGGTGCAAATCGAATTTTTAGTGAAATTCAGATCGAATTCCACTTCATCAACTTTGATTCGCTCATCTCTAGTCCTATACCAATGAACACTTTCACAATGAAAGGACTCATTGGTTAATTGCTCTCGGCACCCCACCCCAAGTTAGTGAGGTGACGCTGTCGCACCCCTTGCCTGGTGCTGGAAATTGCTCTGGATAGGTGGTATCTGCATCCCTGGATTTAATGGAGGCCGTTATGGCATCAAAAATGGTTAGAAAGCAGAGTGGACCCAGCATGCATGGGGAAACTGCACTCCCTGAATTATAGCACATAACAGGTAGTATTTAGTGTTATGTTCCCGTCTTGCAGAGATCGCCCTGATGTTTGGCAGACGGGCCCAAATAATTTAGTACAAAACGTATTTGCCAAGAATATCAAATTTGCAAAATAAGAGTAACATTAGCACCAGAATACTTTCTATAATTATGGCATTATTGTACTTTGTGTTATTGGCAGCGTGCACCTGCACATAGGGATGTGCTGACCCCTTTTTTTTGCAGTTGTTCCGGATAGGTGGTCCTACCTATCGCTATGGGACTGCTAAGTATTTGATCAATTGATATGAGTAACTGCCAACTGTCAAGCAGAGTGTTGCTCACAATTTACTTGTGGGGCCTGGCAATCAGGTTTATTCTCTCAGAACTCCCCTGTAATTTAACCCCCATCAGCTTCATTTGCAATACCTACAGGGTTTGACTTTGTGGATTAGATGGGGTCAGGCATGGACTGGGAACTTAAAGTGCCCCGAAAAAAATACTAAAAGTGGCCCTGTTTTGTAGTCAGGTCCAAATTGATGGAAGGCAGGGCCAGCAATACCATATTGTGCCACATTATACCACTCCAACAGAGCCAAATACCACAGTCCATCACTAAATACTGCCAGCAGAACAAAATACAACCCCAAAAACTTCCCCTGGCTGGCTGTGAGGAGGGCCCAGGCGGCCCCTTGGGCATCGGCCCACCGGGAAATTTCCCTGCATGCTCTATGGCCAATCCGCCCCTGGATGGGTTGTTACAGTTTTGACTCTTCACCTTTAGTTCTGTACTTTTATCCTTTGAAGAAATGAGAGAGAGATATGGAGTTGCACACATTAAGTTATTATATCTTCAGTTGCATCACTCCCCAGTTTGTACATTAGCTCCTCAAATCAGTTGCTTCATGGTTGAGACCCTATTGGGCTCCTTTGACTTGCCAAAGCCCCTCATACAGGCATAGTCACTTTTAGGCCTCTTGCAGACGAGCGTTCTTCCCGCAGAGAGTCTGGATCGCAGCTCCTGGCCCAACCTCCCAGCACTGACGGGATTCACATAGCATTATATTGATTTATGATGCGATGTAACCCTTACAGTTCTGGAATGTATTGGATAACACTAGCAGCATGATGCCAGTGTTATCCAATACATTCCAGAATGGTAAGGGTTATATAGCATCATAAATCAATATAATGCTATGTGACCCCCGGCAGCGATGGGAGTTCAGGCCGGGAGCTGCGTTGAGGACTCGCTGCGAGAGGAACACTCGCCTGCAAGGGGCCTTACAGATTACCAGTGTAAGGTCCTTTGAGAATGCTCATGCTGTTGACCATGTACTTGCCTGAATTACCTTCTAAAGACTGGAAGAAAAGAACTCCTATTATGAGTAATGAGTGATAGGGACTTCTTAAGTCCTGGTCCTTGATAGGGTATATTACACCCTGGTTAGGTGCCAAAAATTAGAGCTTTTTATGTCAGTCGGAGCTTTCAGTCAGGGGGTGTTAACTTTCTTCACTGTGTACGTTTTTTTTTTCAGATTTGTGCTGTTCTGTTAAGTAAGGTGGTGTTCATGGTCTGGAAATAGACTGATGTTTCTGCTTTGGCAGGTTGGATTTAACTGTTAAATAAGTATATCCCTCTGTATAAGATGTTGTGTAGGAATAGGAGATATGCATACAAATGTGAGAAGGTGCAGTCATACTTTAGTAGGCCTCTTTGTTCCATTAAGTTGTTTTGAGAGATAGCGTTATTTTCTTTTGTTTGGCTGGTATGGTAAAACGGTGGGGGTGTATGGTTGTGTTGGTATGTTTTGATGGTTTGGTGTAGTGATCTATGTTGGACAAATTTACCCTAGGGACCTTCTGGGCTGCAATACTTGTAGCCTTTTCTCTTGTTTTGAGCCTATTATACCGTATTTTGGCATTTGACTGTATTTACTGAATGCCTAGAAATTGTTCACTGTACACTGAATTGTCTGACAATGTTTTGCTTTTTTGTAAGTTATGTTTAGTAAAGCCTTTTAAAAAGAGGGGTACAACAGTATGGATCATAAACTCCTATGGAGGGAAATGATGTGTGGAAAGATGTAAACATAAAGGAGAGAAGACTTTCTTAATTTTAACTATGAATCCGTGAAATGTCCTGGGGTATTTAATTATTCCGGAGTTCATCAGAGGAAGAAATCCAGCATACCTGGAGGAATCATTTAGGGCAACAAAGGTGATTGATCTCTTGTTGGGTGTTAAGTGGGTCACAGGGGAAGGGGGGATGTTGGCAATAGAGAGATCACATATATGGGCTATGGACCTGGGTGTTCTACTTTTAGGAGGACCTTTTTGGTATCAATAATATTTTATTCGTTTTTCAAAACAAATTTTACAGATGTACAACAGTATAGTATGCACATTTGCAACAATGCAAGTAATAAGACATCGTGGACGCAGCCACTGTGATATATACTTAACGCGAGGAATACAAATGAGATGTACCGGAAAGTATGGATACATTCGCTGTTACAATATGTCAGGGCACCCGCACGGATGCTGCCAACCTGACTACATAATATTACCGGTATCACACAACGTCACAGGAGCAACGAAAAACCCCCGTGTGCCTTAGTTCGTGTACAATGGAAATAACAACAAAGTAAACAAAAGAAACACAGGAAAAAAGAAAAGAAAAAAGAAAAAAGAGCAAAAGAAAACAGTGGTGAAGCAATGGGATTATAGACGATGCGGATTCACCATATACCTTATTCTTCATTAGGAGACATGTGAACATAGAGCCTTACAACATTTTTCCGTGCTTGCAGCCATAGGCATATACACTTAAGTAGAGAACAGATTCTGACGAGCGAGCAGGTGGGGGAAGAGTGTTTAGAGGATACAAAAAGGAAGGGGTGTAGCATGTGTACTGGACAACCATCCCAACCACCTATTATGTGTCCTAATTCTATCACCCATTGACGGGGAGAATACCAATTCACAATGCATTTGATGATTAATTAACTGCATAATTTCTGTCATAGAGGGAGTCAATGCCTGTTTCCAATGGCGTGCTATTACTTTTTTAGTCGCAAATAAAATATGAGCAACGATCCATCGATTTGGTAATGGTACATCTTTTAGACCTATGCCTAATACAGCTAGTTCTGGCTGCAGGTCAATCCGCATATCCGTCACCTCCCTCAGCAGTCCAGACACCCGCGTCCAAAGGGGGGCTACAGATGGACAGTGCCACCACATGTGTAGAGGGGTGCCTACTTATCCGCAGCCTCTCCAACAAAGGGGGGAATAACCTGGTACAAGGTGGGAGAGGCTGTCTGGGGTCAAATACCAGCGAAGTTGTATTTTTCTACTTTGCTCTGTGTGGTTAATACATTTAGAGCTTTTAACCGACCAATACATGGCCTCTCTCCAAGTTAATTGCGGGAATTCACGTCCCAGTTCGGCCTCCCACCTTGTCATAAAGGGTTGCTTATTGATTCCACCACGCGTAAGAAGTGAAGAGTACCATATGGATAAACGAGAAAGGCGAGAGGTGCCGGTATTTAGTACTTTGGCTATGGGGTCTTCTGGAGCCAAGACAGCCTTAGGGGTCACACCACTCAGGAGGTGACGGACCTGCAAAAACTGATGAAAGTGAACATTAGGCAATGCATAAGTAGCATGAAGATATGCAAAATCTACCATTACAGAGTCTGCAAATAGACAACCTAGTGTGGTGATGCCATGAGCTATCCAATGCGAGAGGTTAAGCCACGGGATGTGAGGCTCCAGAGATGCTAGTGGGAGGTCCCTGACATTCAGATAGATTTGATCCTTTTGCTTAAAGAAGTAGACCCACGCCGTGAAGGTACTAGGAGGACCTTTTTGGGTGTGTGAGCATGGAATTTGTAAGATGTGGCCAAGCTTAATAAGGGTGCCACAAAAGACACACCTTCTTCCACTGCACATTACATCCCATGTAGACATAGCCTTCAAGAGGTTGTCCCGTCTCAATATTGATGGTATATAGCAAAGCCAGTGCTCTGCTATTTTTGTAACTCCCATAATAGTGAATGCACATGCATGTCTGCTCTCTCTTTACTTTGGGGGAACTGTTTTTTAGATAGGAGCAGGTCTCAGCGGTGGGACCTGCACCAGTCCGTCATTTATGGCATATGCTAGCAATATGCCAGTTGGTCATTTATGGAATATCCTAGCAATATGCTCAAAATGTTGATATTGACAACACCTTTAAATGGGTTGTCCCATGAAAACAACCCCTTTTTAACAGGAAGTCTGACTTTATTAACCCCTGGTATTCAGCTGTTTTCATTGGAGGAGGCTGTGTTTAGCCAGTCTTTTCCCCTGCTAGTAAAATGTATAATTGCTTGCCAATCAGTCATTTCAAATGGCTCTGTTTTTGCTTTATAGAGGAGGCATACTAGGTCATTAGTGCATATTTAATAATGACCGTAAGCAGGGCCTGGGAACTTAAAGTGGCAATGGAAAAAAACTAAAAGTGGCCCCATGTTGTAGGTGGGTCCAAACTGACAAAAGGTGGCTCAACACAAGTAGATAGGGCCAGCATAAGCACGCACAACAGATGTGTGTGTGCGGGGGCGGGGGGCGGCAATACCATAGTGCAGCACAAAATACTGCCCCAGCAGAACCAAATACCACAGCGCACCCGAAAATACTGTCGCTCTCACTCCAGTATTCAACTGTATCAGTTAAGATTTATAGTAGGGCTTTATGATGTTTTCTCTTTAACAGCTACAAGATAACTCCTTGTTCTGACAAGAACACCATGTACAGTCCTTGGTTCCACGTAATGTTGCTTGTTGAAGATAAGAACACGTGCTCTTTGCTCATATAGAAGTTCAAAGCATATATGGAATGTCACACGGCAAAACAAATATCTGCCCTGCAAAGCACACAAAGCTTATACACCAACAAAGGCACAAAGTACAGAATCCATATCAGTCCCTGCTATATTGTATGAATATGTTTTTTTTATTTTTATCATTATTAACAGCGTTGCCTGCAGAAAATTACATGATGTCGTATCTGAATGTCATGCATAGTGTTGATTGAGCACCAAAGTGCTCGGGTGCTTGGACCGAACACATCTACAGAGCACCCGAGCACAATGGAAGTCAATGGGAGAACCAGAGCATTAAACCCGGCACCCCCTGCTCTGAAAAGGGGAAGGTGTCTGGTTCACAGGAAAAGGACAGAAATTGATGGAAACACCATTGAAATGGTTCGGGAACAGCATGGGGACAATGTCTGGATGCATCTTGGACTCCCAGGTCATATACAAGGAGATATATAACTTATACCAGCTGTACATGTATAATTATATACAGGAGATAGCCAGGTTATACCAGCACGCTTCATACCACTATATACAAGAAGATGTCTAACTTATACCAGCTGTACATGTATAATTATATACAAGAGATACCCAGGTTATACCAGCACGCTTCATATCACTATATACAAGAAGATGTCTAACTTATACCAGCCGAAAATATATAATTATATACAGGAGATAGCCAGGTTATACCACCATGGTCCATATCACTATATACAAGAAGATGTCTAACTTATACCATCTGTACATATATAATTATATACAGGAGATACCCAGGTTATACCAGCATGGTCCATATCACTATATACAAGAAGATGTCTAACTTATACCAACCGAAAATATATAATTATATACAGGAGATAGCCAGGTTATACCAGCATGGTCCATATCACTATATACAAGAACAATCTTCCAACTTTATCTTGGTTATCAGCAGGTTTTGGCTTAACTTTTAGCAGGCTAACACACTCAGCTCTGCTACATCTGTACTCTCTCAGCCTGCTTTGTTGGCTGGATTAAATAGGAACCTTTTCCTCTTCTGGTGCTGCAACTTAGCTGTCTGTAGTCTGTCTCTTCTGTTATCCTAGGAGCTTCTTCCTGGCTTCAAGCTTACTCAGCTTGGCTTTAGGAAATGCACGCCAAGAAGGAGACATGCAACCATTTAGAACTCACAGGCAGGGCCTGTCTGGCAAGGACGAGGCATGCTTCCTTCCCCAAGGAGGGGATCCTCTAGACTGACTCTAGCTAACTAGAACTCCTAAAAGATAAAGGTGGTGGGGCCGCGCTTTCAATCCAGAGACCACTTGCGGGGAACACAGTGCTGGATAATCACAGCAGTCCTCCACTGCTACTTCTGATGTCTTGTACCGACCAACCAAACCGCAGTTGCTCCAATACGTCCTTTCCCTTCAAAGCAAACGATCGGACATAGTGTAGTACATCCAGCTGCTTATCACAAAGTGTGCTTTATTGTACTTACAAGATAAGATGCTTGTCACCAGTCCAATACATAAAAATGCAGGTAAAATCACTACCTACCCGACCCGGGTTTCGCTGATTGCCTATGGACTCAGAACCCCTGAAGAAGCTATCAGCGAAACCCGGGTCGGGTAGGTAGTGATTTTACCTGCATTTTTATGTATTGGACTGGTGACAAGCATCTTATCTTGTAAGTACAATAAAGCACACTTTGTGATAAGCAGCTGGATGTACTACACTATGTCCGATCGTTTGCTTTGAAAGGAAAGGACGTATTGGAGCAACTGGTTGGTCGGTACAAGACATCAGAAGTAGCAGTGGAGGACTGCTGTGATTTTCCGGCTCTGTCTTCCCCGCAAGTGGTCTCTGGATTGAAAGCGCGGCCCCACCACCTTTATCTTTTATGTGTTGCTAAAAACGGTGATTAGGATCCACACCGACTTGTTTGGAACTGCTGCTAACTGACAACTGTGTTGTCCCCTATAGGAGCCAAATAGCGTTTTTTCTGCATATTAACTAGAACTCCTCCCTCTCTAGAGAGGGCTGGAATGGAAATGGGGTTCCATCCCAGAGAAACTAGCACTGCCCAGATTGCCAGGCACATTACATGTTAAACAGTTTACCAAATAATAAATACATTTACACACTGTGCAGGACCTAGGATAAATACACATGGTGAGACAGGGTACACCATTAAGGATAGTAGAGGGGTAAAAAGAGTGGTAATGCCCCCTTGCGGGGTGTTACAAATGCACCACAGTTCAGTCTCAAAGTAAGCAAACTATTAGTTGGTATAGAGCTGGACAAAAGTCAAATTTGACATCCAGCCTGAGCCCCTGTAATAAATCCGGTGCAGATCTAGACAGCCTGTCTAAGATATTGAAATTTAGAGAATTTGTAAATTTCGGTCACAGTCTGAGGTAGACCATTTTCCTTGCAGTGTACAATAACACAATATATTGCACGTGTTCCGGAAAGAGGCCGCCACACGGGATGGTGGCGCATCTCGGACAACCACTTTATGGTAAAAGTAGATGCAAGTAAGAAGAAAGAAGACAAGCAGCATTGTTTCATTCCTAAAACTGGCTTCAGTATTCTTGCAAGCATTATTGAAAATTAGTGAAAAGTCATTAAAAAATTGTTCCTCTCTGTTCCGTTACTTAAATTCTATAGTGAGATCCAATAGGGTCCATAGAGGTGGAGCTTGGCTGCGTCATGATGAGCACTACCACCAACGCAAACCAGTTAGGCCATCTTTAGGGTTCAATCATAAAGATATTGGCTTGTGGATGTGGCAGCTCTATAGGACAGGTTACAGTCCTTTCCTGGAGCAGCCAACAGTTCATCAGCAGCAGGTCAGTATGCTGGAGCGAGAAATAGCCAATGTTAGCAACTTAACCATAAATATTGTTAATTTAACATATATTGCAGATACAAACATGAATGTACCACCTTAGGGGGACATCATAGTCTATCCTGAAAGCTTCTGGAAAAGAAAAGGGTGAGGGTTAAATGCTAAGCAAAAGAGAGGCAATGTCATGAACCAGCAGGTGTCGACCCACTGTCCCACGTGGCCAACTTTCTCTAAGGGCATTGCCCAGGTGAACCTCTCGTTCTTCTCAGTACTCCAGATGGTCGGGATAGACCTTCCCGAGGAGAACACGAGGTCGCTACCTCCTGAGGTGGGTTGGTACACGAAACAGCTGGCCCAAGCAGATGAGGGCGTACCAGAGCAAGGTACCAGAGGTACTTGACGTAGTTAACAGGCCGAGTCATAACCAGGAGCCACAGTGCAAGACCAATGGATGAGCAGAGGAGACATTGAACAGCAATAGGTTAGGGCAGGCCGCACAAATACGGGTCAGGCAATCCAGGTCAGCAACAGGAGAGTCAAGACGGAGCAGGCAAGGTAGGGGAATCCAGATGACATGCACGGGCCAGGAATTCGGGAACACAAGCACGTACAAATGCAAGCTTAGCAGGACACAAGGACCTGCTCAGGCACCTGGGAAGAGAGTTGGCAATGCGGCTGGATGCTGACAATGATGAAGGCAGCCGGGGAGCACAGTGCTCACTCGAACACGGAGCCGGCGGCCGCAGTGGTGAGTAGGGGGACATCAGCGGCCAGCTACTGCCATTACAAGCAATGTCATTGAGAGTAGCATAGATTTTGCCATTTCTAAAGAAATGCTTTGATAGGTAGAGAAATATTTGAGGACGGAGTTTGTGGAAGGATTCCTCATCCCATGCTTCTTGAAAAAAATCATCAAAACTGCTGATCCATTTAACCCTCCCATCCTGCTACCCAATGTGCATGTTTCCTTGTTGAGCTGGTTCCAAAGAAAGAACTAAAAAAGTTTAACTCACCCAGTTAGCAAGTCAGTGAATGACAGCATTGATTCTAATTTGTCTACAGTTTATTATACTTTCTTTGGGCTGACTTAAGTCTGAAAGTCCTGAAAAGTTGCCTTGTTGGCTAAGATGGATTTTGAGGAATCAAATATCTTTAACTTGTATAAAGTGGCAGGGTAGACTGTTGCATGTCCATGGGTTGTGTAATATTGTGTGCCTATTTCTGTATTTGGTAACTTTCTGGAATGGCTGGAGAAGCAGGAGGCCAGCTGCTCCTTCATTATTTTCTGCCTTGATGATTTTGTTTTATGGGTCCTGCTGGTCCCAGAGTGTGTTTATTTCTTCCACACTATGGAAGAGGTTTGGAGTCCCATTAGCCCCCAAGAAGATAGAAGGGCCCAGCAATGTGAAGAAATTCTCGGGAATAGTCATCAATTCGGAACTCATGGAATTTGGCTTATCCAAAGGCAGGTTCAGCTAACACTGGTACAGTCGATGTTAGGAAAACTGATTTTCAAGTATAGCTTCAACAGGGGTGTTTGACTACCCTCACTTCCTTTACCTCCATTTAGATATCAGAGAGGAATTAAAGGGGTTTTCTCGTCTCAGCATTTGTGACATATGGGGCCTTCAAAATGAAGATAGAGCAGCGTTCACTGCTATAAGAGTTCAGAAAATAGCTGGCTCTGCTATTTCTAGCACTGGTGAAATATCAGTACACGGCACATGACCACTGCAGCTAATCACTGTCCTCAGCAGCCCACATTTGAAGACAGTGATTGGCTGACGCGGTAATGTGCCATACACCTGCACATCACCATCACTGTAAGATGCACAGTGACATGCAAGTGTACGGCATATATTGTTTAACCAATTCAAGATTGGGCTTATTACTAACCATATAAACCATCAAAAAATGTGGTGTTAAAAAAGCAGGATGCGCTCATACCCATATGCAGTTGTGCATTTCTATAGGGGAGCACATCCTGCACTTGTAGTCCGTTGCTAATGGCAATCACCAGCAAGAAATGCATACAATGGATGATGCCAGCAACGGACTACAAGTACCACAATGGACATCCTACATAAGATGAAATTTATGTGGATGTGGCAAGAATTCAGAACAAACACAGTTCTGTGTTTGTTCTTATTACTAACCAGACACATTTTTATTTTTTAAGTACATGAGACTTTGAAAGCTGGATTTTGAAGTGTCTCTGTGGGAATTTGTGCCCATTTATCCAGAAGAGCATTTGTCAGACACTGATGTCAGATGAGAGGTCTTGGCTTTCAATATCCTTTCCATTGTGTATGTCGTGGACAGGGAGGGTCCCCAGTATACAGCAAGGCCACACGGGTTGATAAGGAAACTTTGTACTTTTATTCCTAACAAATCAAACCTAGGAAACACCGCAGAAACAACAGTATGGCAATATATGTATTTACATTTCTGGGAGCACTCACCCTGGTGCTGCGCCACTCGCCGGAATATGTAGCGAAAGGTGTTTCCCAATTTAACTATGGGCAAGACTGGGTGTACGACTGCCAGAACTATATTATCTCCCCTTAGCGTTACAGATCCGCTGTAATGTCTGCAGAGCCATCCGCCAGTGGCACAGCACAGGTTTCACAAACGTATCACCCGGCAGAGTATCATGCTCAAACCTGCCGGAACCTCTGTAGACCAAAACCCCACACAGCAATATAGAGATACACAGAGTACCTTATACTCCAGACGTGAAGTCACTGTTCCTGTCCGACCGGACGAACCTAACACGGTGGCGTGCACAGCAGAGCCTACAAGTCGATACTGTGCCGCTGAGTCACCGGTGTATGCCTATCGCACAACAAACTAATAAATACACCAGTGTACATTCGAAAACAAAAGTAATTATCTCAGCCTGAATGAATGTATTAAAAGAAAACACGGCCGATTAGGTATGAGAGTAGGGGGGAGTTACCACAAGCAAACGGCATGCACCCTGGGACCCTGGGGACCTCACTTAGCATGTACTCAATATGGATCTGATTTGCAGGTAATATCCATCTGGCACAAAGTCTCTGCCCACATCAGAGAATTGAACACGTATTGGTGGATTCTTCCTCCATTGAATCTACACCATTACTTGTGAGGATGGCACTGTAATATTCACTGTTAACACACACTTATGGAATATACAAGGAAGAGCTCGCCTTGTACTAAATACGTACAGCGGGCGGTCGGACAAAAGGTGCAAAACACATCTCCAGTATGGATACAAGATGTCTTTATTAGATCAACGACGCGTTTCGGGGTTCTCCAGACCCCTTTATCAAGTCTGTATCCTTCACACTGCAGGCTTTAATGATGAATCTCACATGGGACTCTTTTGCCCAAAATAGTGGTGATCGTCACAACCTTTCTCTGCAGTCTGTGAAGATATAGACAGGCTCAGACAGCGCAGTCTCTGCAGCCTCCCCTCCTCTTAGCCCCTGTTAGTTCTTTCACTTTCCACAGGTCCAGGCGCCATTCTAGACCCTCTCCCAATCAGCACATACTCATGGACAGGGATTGCCCGTATATATCAGCAACCCTGCCAAGTAAGCCGTGTCCTAGAGGGATAACAGGAGATCATAAAATTATCTGTACACCTACAGCCCTGCCTAATGAGCTGTCTCCTAAAAACTAACACCGGTTCAACGCGTTTCTACATGACCGTATTGTGCCACGTGTCATCAGGAGCAAACTTTGTTAAATCGCCTGTAATAAGTAATGCCTAGCACTGTTGTGTGCCTAGGCTCTTGCGCTGTGATGGCCGTGCGCTGCCGACCACACGCCGGATATTTATTACATTATACCCACCCACCTGGAGGCAGGTGCCGGTGAGCGCAGCCAGTTAGAGTTGGAGCCGTGGCCGAAGCGATCTCTCTCAGACTCCTGCAACACAGGTCCTTGTCTTTTCTTCTCCCTTCACCGAACACCCTTTTCTCTCCCTGGCAGCACGAACGGAGTTTTTCTACTTCCTGCAGCCTTAGAAGACAGTCCAGCCCAGCTCACAAGGGACACAGCGGCATCTGGTGGTTGGAATTTTGTACTACTGGCAATAACAGTATATACAGTAAGTTCCTAACACTGAACTGTGCAGCCTGTGTATTTCATAGGAGTATCCTGCAAAAAATCCCAGTTCAAATGAAGGTTCACTTAAGGGTTTATCCTCACCCTATCACATGCCACCCCACTTGAGGTTGGAGTCCCCTACATACCTTCCCAAATGAACTTTTCTTGCGCATAGAGCTGTGGGGGCACACCAGCATTGGGCCTCATTGACCTTCATAGAGTGATAGGCTCAGAAGCACTGGAGACATCAGGCACATCTAATGGGAGAGGAGCTGCTGACCTCTCAGCAAACTTGCCATGGCTGGAGCCTCTGTGGGTACCGGGGCAGGAGACAACCCACCATTCCTCTGCCTCCTCCTCTAAGGGAATTTCCTCTGTACTCTGAGCAGGAGGAGGCATCACTTCCACGTACACTAGCTCATCAAAATTACAACGCCTCAACATGTTACAGTGCAAGTTTCGTGAGGGCCCCCCAGTCCCTATTGGCTCTAACTCATAGACTGGGGTGGCAGGGTCTACTCTCCTCCTCACAGTGTATGGGACTGCTTCCCACCGCCCATTCAACTTACCAGACAGCCGCTTGGCTTTGACCATCACTCGATCACCCGGGGCATACCCATCCCTCTGCACTGCCCTTGGGTTAGGGTGTTCCACTTGTACCAAGTGCTCCCTCACAACCCTGTGGATCACTTTCAGCAGGCTTCAGTGCTCTTGCACCCATGCAGTAGTATTTCTCGGTGGTGGCTTTATCGGATCGGGCATGTGGAGATCTTCAATCTCCCGTCTGGCTCTCCCAAACATGAGCATATGTGGGGAGTATCCTGTGGTACTGTATATCCTGTTGTTATAGGCCCACATAATTTTAGGTAGGTATTCGAGCCACTGAGCGTTTTGGCTGTCCTCCAGAGTCTGCAGCATCTGTAGCAAGGTACGGTTGAACTGCTCGCACGCCCCATTTCCCTGGGGGTGATAAGGGGTGGTGCGGGAATGCTCGATTCCATATAGTTGGTACAGCTCATTCATTTAGAGTACCCTTAAAAACATGCCCCATGGTCCGAATGTATCCTCTGTGGACACCCGAACACCTGTATAAAGTGTTTGCAGATCGCTTCAGCAGCCGACTTTGCCACCTGGTGTCTGGTAGGTACAGCCACCGCATACTTTGTGAAATGATATGTCATGACTAAACAGTATGAGTGTCCCGAGGTAGAGTACCCAATTTGTACATAATCGATCATAAGGAGCCCTAGGGGCACTGAGGTCCGGATGGCCTGGACAGGAGTCCGCTGTTAGGTACTCTTACTCAGCCCGTAGGGGCCGACACTTAAGACATGCCTCGGCCACCATGTCTGCCAAATCTGGACAGCATACCAGCCGTTGGAGCCATTTGAACATTTTATCGCTCCCAAAAGGGGCACCCCTCTCGTGGGCTTCCCGGGCAGCCTCCGGTCCCAATGACATGGGCTCCCACAGTAGCTCCCACAGTAATGGAGAAAATGAAAGATAACAAATTGGGCTCTAGCTGGTTAAAATTGGATGTTTTTTTCAGGTGTGGCAGATGCACAAACTGTAAGACTACCTCTTTTCCTAGAAAAATAACGAAAGTGAAATCCACATCTAATGACTTTAGTTTGAACATCAAAGGGACATTAACTTGTGCATCTACCGACATTGTGTATCTATTGGAGTGCGCGTGTCATAAACAATATATTGGACGAATGTCCAATACAAGAGTATAAGTAATTATACTAAATACTAGTGTCCCGCAGACGTGTAGTTGCAGCGAGTCCAAAAGTGCTGTGGGTAATTCACACGTAATAAATTGATAATGAAGTGGACCGCGCTCTATTCCAATGTTCTCCTCCTTTGTTCACATAGGTGCCCTCCTGGGTTAACAAGGATATATGCTGAACCGTGTATTCCCCTTCTGTTCTGTAAAATGACCGTAGTATACAATAGTGAAGCACTGTTAAATAAATGTATCGCGGTCTAATTAAGACCTACTTACAAGCCATCAGATGGAAAACAGCCTTCAGTGGTCTCAAAACCGCATTCAACGTCTTCACAATCTTTGCCTCTTTCCACAGTGGCTTTATCTTAGCTGCAGGTGAAATGCCTCCAAATAGTGTAATACCGCCAATTATATACGCTTAAAAATCAGTTATTGTACTTACAAAAGTCGTATAAAACTTTGCATAAAATATAAAACAGCCCGACCCGGGTTTCGCACCACTTCGCTTCGTCAGGGGCGTCTACCCACAATGCAATTCACTTTTCTTTTTATAGGTTTCATGTCTCCTCCCACTATTTCCAATTGCTATTGAACACATGCATACGTATCACCATAATACATATTCACTTGTCACAACACTCATTATTAGAATAAAATTTACCCTTCGGTTCCAAAATACACATAACACTAACCATAACTGTTTCTTTTGTCCCCGGACTCTATACAGTCAGTTGGCCCCATTCAGTAAAGCTGTTTTATCCGTTCATGACATGTTCCGGTCAGCCGATGCTTCACTATTATTCCATTCATAAAGTGGCGGCACTCCTCCATTCATGGAGTATTAGCGCCCTCCCTCTCCAGAATGACGTCTCTGATCAGCTGACCTTGTGGACCAATGAGATTCAAGCATCGGCTGACCGGAACATGTCATGAACGGATAAAACAGCTTTGCTGAATGGGGCCAACTGACTGTATAGAGTCCTGGGACAAAAGAAACAGTTATGGTTAGTGTTATGTGTATTTTGGAACCGAAGGGTAAATTTTATTCTAATAATGAGTGTTGTGACAAGTGAATATGTATTATGGTGATACGTATGCATGTGTTCAATAGCAATTGGAAATAGTGGGAGGAGACATGAAACCTATAAAAAGAAAAGTGAATTGCATTGTGGGTAGACGCCCCTGACGAAGCGAAGTGGTGCGAAACCCGGGTCGGACTGTTTTATATTTTATGCAAAGTTTTATACGACTTTTGTAAGTACAATAAATGATTTTTAAGCGTATATAATTGGCGGTATTACACTATTTGGAGGCATTTCACCTGCAGCTAATATAAAGCCACTGTGGAAAGAGGCAAAGATTGTGAAGACGTTGAATGCGGTTTTGAGACCACTGAAGGCTGTTTTCCATCTGATGGCTTGTAAGCAGGTCTTAATTAGACCGCGATACATTTATTTAACAGTGCTTCACTATTTTATACTACGGTCATTTTACAGAACAGAAGGGGAATACACGGTTCAGCATATAGCCTTGTTAACCCAGGAGGGCACCTATGTGAACAAAGTAGGAGAACATTGGAATAGAGCGCGGTCCACTTCATTATCAATATATTGGACGAACAATTGGAACATTACGAAAACGAGTAAGTGAACATATGGCTAATATTCGTAAGGGGTATGAACTTCATCCCCTTTCAAAACACTTCAAAATTTATCACAATAGTGATCCTTTTACCTTGTCCTTTGTAGCTTTGGAAAAAGTTAGACGATCATGGAGAGGGGGTAACCACATTATGAAAATGTCAAGACAGGAATCGCGAAGAATATTCGATTTTGACACTCTCATTCCAAAGGGACATAATGCAGAAATTGAACTATTTGGTTTCCTGTAAATTGGAGGGGGAGTTGCGTGGTGATGAGGAATCCAATGTCAGGCTGTTATATCAGCACTTGGATGCCTCCTCCCTACACAGCTCCCCCTCCCCTGCACGAATTCATCAAATGTAAATTCATTAAATGTAAATTCATTAAATGCATCTCATCAAATGTATCTTTCTATTACAAACATATTCCTACCACAAGTGTACATGCGATTTTGTTGCGATTGTATAGCAGTTGTAAATAATTCTGTATGATGCAATTTTATAGCGATTCTTCTGCGGTTTTTATTATGCTTTCCATACGATCTAAATGACCAGAATCCAGTCCACTTTTTGAAGACTGTCATTTTACTAATGACCCACACTAAAAAAGGTGTATCACCAAACCAGCAGGCACTACCACTGAAAAAGGGGCGTATACCCCAAAACGCGTATGGCGTGTCCTGCAGTTTGCTCGAAATAATCGTCTCCGGAGACATTGCTTGGTGGGAATGGGGGTGGGGGTTTTAAGTCCGTCTTTTGAGGGTGGCCTGGATGGCCACCCTATATGATGTACTATTATGCCATTGGTCAGGAAGAGGTTAAATGTGTTTCTATAGTCTCCAACAGAGCATAATAGTGTACCAGTCAACTTTTCCTGAGTCTTCACTTCCATCTTCATGCTCTCACTGTGCTCTATTGTGTACAACCCAGACTTTCTGGTTGTGGGTGTAGATGAGCTGCAGCTACAACACTTCCCATAGATCAGCCAGAAATGTAAACGCCTACTACAACCTTCCCTGGGACAATAACTCTGCCCACTATACCCTCCAGCATCCCCTTGCTGCTTCTTCCTAATGTTTCCTCCCACATATCTTCAATATGACAAGCAGTGGACTTTGCCAACCCTGCATGTGGAGAGCATCGACCATCCTATTCCAAGATCATATGGGTCTGACAACACAACCATTCGGTCAGAGATTCTGACAGAGGGCCTCATGGGAGGCCTAGTCATGACATTAAGGAAATCCAGTCTCCACAGAGGGCACGGCCATGTGATCACTCTCCCGTTCTCCAGAGTGAGAGAGAAAAAGTAGCGCAAGTACATTAGTAAATCGCAGAGCCTGGCAGGGGAAGCACAGGGAAACCGAAAACTTTATAGCGGGATAACCCCTTTAATTATTATTATTTTAGTCCCATTAGGGGACATGGTTTTTTTCTAATGCGATGGCACAGCTTGTATACCAGTGCATTACAGCTGATCACAGTAAGGCTACTTGCGCATGGGTGCAGGTTTTCAAACAGAATTTCTGTGCGGATTTTGTGAATTTGGATCTGCAGAAACAATTGACATGCTCCGAATTTCAAAATTTGGCTAATCTCATTTACTTTGCTGGTACTGTATCACGCTACGTTTTTGTACCACGAAAATCCGCACGGAAAAAAAGAACATAATCTGCAATGTGGGCATCTAGACAAACAGTGGCAAGCAGTGTATTAAGCTGTGTCTGTGGCACAGTCTAAGGCCTTATGCACACGACGTTGTTGTGGTCTGCTTCCATGCTGCATATTTTGCGGCATTCACTTCAATGGGGCCGCAAAAGATGCGGACAGCACTCCGTGTGCTGTCCGTCTCCGTTGCTCTGTTCCATGGCCCCACAAAAAAAAAAAAAGCATGTCCTATTCTTGTCCGCAAAACGGACAAGAATTGGCATTTCTACAATGGGCTACGTTCCGTTCTGCAATTTGCGGAACGGAACGTGGAGCAGCTTCCGTGTTTTGTGGATCCGCGGTTTGCAGACCGCAAAACACATACGGTCGTGTGCATGAGGCCTAAAAGGCATACAGTAATGGCAGGACTGTTAGGCCCTGGACCAGTGTCGGACTGGGGTACCTAGGGCCCACCACTAAAATTTATTTTGGGTCCCACCGTACGGATACATTCAAATATAATAAATATTTTAACAAGTTTTTTATATGAACATCGGCTGGTGGAGGTGCTGTACATTGAATATATGTATGTAGTGCAGTAAGTCTAATGTGTTATGTGCCACTTGTGGGAGACTAGGGGCCCCACTTTGCCCAGGGGCCCAACGGGGGATTCCCCTGTATCCCTGTGGGCCAGTTCAAGCCTGCCCTGGACTGCCATAGCAACACATCCGCAACCCGCAATGACATTCGGGAGGCAATGGTGACAGGGTACCCCTACCCTCTGTGCCGTCCAGGGATCTCCATTTCGGCCATTACAGCAAGAGCCCTGTTACAATGAGCGCTGGGGTCTCTTTAGTCCATGTCACAGGTGCCAGAATTAATAGTGTGGGTGGCAGGGACTGAACAGACTACATAGCCTACTGATACAGCGCTCTGGAAAAGGAAAATTTGATATGACGATTTTCAAAAAAACAATATTATCTGACACTGAAAGGGCAATTTAATCAAATTAATTAGATTAATCACCCTTTTCAGTTAGCACAATGCAGTCAGGCAGGTAACGTTCCTCTAGAATTTTCCAAACCCAGACCCATCTATCAGGTAGAGAACAGTGACTCCTCACTCCACAGAACATGTTTCCTCTCACAAATGTTTGTAAAGGCGGATTGCATGGCTACGGGCTGGATTTATATATAAAACTATCTGAACAACTTAATTTTTATGGCTCAACAACTAGGTCAGAGCATCTAAAAACAGCTGGTCTTGAGTCATGATCCCCAAGAGAAGCATGAGAGTGGCGAAACCCACATTCGGGTTGGACACCTGGTCTGCCTGCATTGAATTTTAATTTATGCGGTGTTGTTATCTTTAGGATGTAAGAAGAAGAAGCAGAGCGCTTGATTTGAAGTACACTATTCTGTGGAGCCACAAGGCTGAATGCAACATTTGGATGCTGTGAACACAGCAGTCTCTACTTACTTCAAGTGTCGGAAAGAGTTTCTTTCTCCAGTCTTGGACTGGAACTCGTGATATTGTTGAGCAGTAAAACATTTTAGTTTATGTAAAATTAACATGTGGACTGTGCCCTATTTTACCTCTTCCTGCAGAGCTACCATAGGTGTGCTTTATTGCTCATTTATTGTATTTTTGCATTGCGTTATGGTCCACAGAAGAACTATTGCTACGCAAATTGCTGAAAAAGTTAACGCTGGGTATGACAGAAAGGTCTTGCTATGTTATGGGATGTGCAGTTGCAGGCCAGAGTGTCCATGTTAACCCATGTCCACCACAGCCAGGTGCGTGTGCATTGCTTGTCTGAGGAAGCGGTGGCACTAGAATGCATTGTGTGAAGAAGGCAGGCCAGCAGAGTCAGTGTGATGCTCTGGATAATGTTCCTTTAGGAATTTTTGCATTTTGGCACTCATGTGGATGTTAGTTTGACATGTATCACCTACCTAAATATTGTTACTGACTAAGTATCTCCCTTCATGGCAGTGATATTGCTTTGTGGCATTCGTACAGCATACAGGATACAGCTCTTCAGTTTTAAGAGAACCTCTCAAATTGAACATAGTTTCTGAGAGCATGTTATAGAGCAGAAGGAGCTAAGCAGATTGATATATAGTTGTATGCAGCTGGCTGGCAAATTTTAGCCTAGGGGGGCAAGCTGTTTAACTCCACCTACCATATGAAAGCAGTATAGTTAAATGGGCTTTAAATCTTTAAAAAGTGGAAGCTGGTTGTATTTTCATGTTGGCATTGCACACATATACATATGCAATCCCAGATACAGTACATGATTTAGTTTGTAGCAACAGCATGGTCATTTGAGGGGCAAGATTTACCAATTCCTGAGCTGAAGAGACTACATTGACTATAGTGGGGTCTGCTCAGGATGCTGCTTATTTACTCGACAAAAAAAGTCTTGCATGCAGGACTTTTTTGTCCAGTGTTTTTGACAGGATCTATGACAGCGGTAAGCAGATTAGAATGGATGGTATTAGATCACAGTGTAGCATCAGATGCACATTTAAGCGTTTTGGTCAGTGATTTCCATCAGTGATTGTGAGCCAAAATCAGGACTGGAGCTTCCACAGACATATGTTATAAGGGAAATGTGACGAATACCGCACATCGCAGCCCGGCCTGACGTCAACTATGTCGAGCTCCTCCCTGGGAGTACGTTAGGTCAGCTTGGCACAGTTTACACAGACACCTCCTGTCCACATGGGCAGAGGGAGGCACAAGGAGTGAGTGAGGGTGGTCCACGCTACCTTCTGCGTGACTCCACACTCGCTCACACCCCTGACAAGCTGAGAGGGTCTTTTCACTGCCCCAGTGAAACAGCCCCCTGCCAGCCTGGTCCTAGGTAGACTGCCACCAGTTCCTCGTTAGATACAGTATAAGCCCAGTCTACTAGCGGGATTATATTGGGACAGAAACCAACCCCAAGTAGCCCATAACTATGCCGAAACACGGACATGGGTATTTGTGATTGAGATACAAGAACAGCACAAGATTAAATTATATATTTAATTGCCTTAAGGGCGCACTAGACATAACACTATAAACACACAGAATATATACAATGGTCAGATGTGCAAATATAGATGACATGGTGCAAACAGAGTTAAACAGAGCAAAAGTCAGTTATCAGGTGGATGAGTTGTCCTTTGGGTTCTGATGATGAATTCTGGGTTGCTATAGTCCTTAGCTGTAGTCACCTGGGGCAGCGATGTCAGCAGATCCAGGTTTCCTCCAAAACATTACATGATGTGGCCCCCTTCAGAAAAAGACTCTGGCTTGCATGGGCCTTTTCACCTGTAGTCGGCGACTTCCCTGCCTCCCTCCCTCTGGGAGGAGTCCATTCCTTTTTTCTGGTCCTGGTAGCCAAAGATCCGCAAAATCCATTATGGCTCATAGCTCTATATCAGAAGGTCAGAGGGAGATGGTTCTGGGAACAACGGATCTGCCTGGGCTCTGGTTACAAGTGAAGACCAAACATGGCACAGTTACTTGGTTCCTACTGGGAGATCCCTGTATCTCCCCTTCCTGGAACCCTACCCCCAAGCTGAGGCCAGGGCATGTCCGTCTTGGTCCCAGGGTCGCAGATATGTAACTGGTTTATGCCTTTGATGGACGGACAATTCATAATCTCTTATGAACTCCCGGTTCCATGATGTCAGTTGGATTATTTTGTTCTGATGACCAAATAAGCCCCCCCACTGGGATTCATCCTGCCAGAGTGGTTGAGTTGCCAGGGGGGCTGAGTGGGGTGTGAACTGTAAACATGTGGTCTGGTTTGAAGCCAGGCCCCCTGTGGAGTCTGCTTTCTCTGCTAGCTGTCAGCTCATGACTGGAATTAGATCAGAAGTCCACATTCCTAACACCTTCCCCCTTTAGAGGGCGCTAGGGGTAGCACATTCCTGTGATTCCCTGTGCACACCCTCTATTTGCCTGTGACCCTGTAGTCACGGCTTTTCTTGTGGCGAATGGCAAAGTGGTACAGCTGGAGGGCAAGGCTCCTGCGTAGACACCTCCCATTTGTTCCTGACCCATAGAGTTGACCTGACTGAGCATGGCACCGAGGCCTAAATCACTGGCATCAGTCGGTACTATAAACGGCAGCTTGAAGTCGGCTTCCTGTAGTACCAGGAAGCTGGAAAGGGCGGCTTTCAGTGCCTGAGCTGAAGGCTGCTGAGTTGACCATCGACAGAGGCATCCCAGTGTCCTTCCAGGCTTTTTGTTGAACAAATCTCGGAAGGGGTGAAGGGTGGCCCACAGCTGGGACCATTGGTCCTTCAAGAGCTGTTGGCCCACCTCCCCATCCTCGATGGACCCACCCGTCTTAACCTGGGCGAGCATATCCAGGAGGGTCTCCTCCTCCCTCTCTAAGAGGTGGCATTCTGGGAGGGCACCTGCCTCCCACTCTGGATGCACCTGCATCGTGTTTACAGGGAAGGCTTTCTGCCTTCCCCAGGCGTGGTCCAGGGGGCCAGGTATGATCTGGCATTGAGCCGCTGGTGCACGAGGTACGGGCTTTCTGAAGATTGTCCTGGGGTATGGGGACTAGTATCCATGCTTTCTGAACCACCTGATGGGTCCTCTCCCAAGCTTTCTGGTTGTACCATCACTTCTGGTCGGCCTGGGCCTGCGCCCTACTGTCGTGCACCAACTGCAACTCTCCCTGCATCTTGTGCTGGGAGTGCATGACACACTAATGACCAACACCCCAGGGGTCGCTACGTCTCCCGCCCAGGACTCTTTCTTAGCAGCCCCTAGGTGTCCGGCCATCAGAATTTCATGCGCATCCCGCAACAACTCCGCCCCGAACGGATAGGGTACCACAAATTGTCGGTCCCTAGGCCACGCCTGTGACAGGCGCATCACTATGAAGTACCTTTTGCGCTGTGGCATTAGAAGAATTTGATATTTGAGCTAATTCTTCTAGGGCTGTTCTTTGGAAACAGTAGGCTTAAAGGGCACACTAAATGCTTAAAATTACTTCCTTACTAACTTCAACTTTTCTTCATATATAACACTGATAGTCCTACAAACACGTGTTGCAGAAAGGATCAGGATCGCGGTATGCATAAAATGGTGGTTTAACTGTTCAAACTTGTGATTCAACATAAATGGTGGATATATTTCTCTCTTCAGTATCTGTACTTTCACTCTAAGTTATTAAAGCACTTTATAATCACTCTGAGAGGTATATCTGAGGCTTAATCAATAGTTCTATTTGCGCAGTTTGCGATATGATTTGCGTAGTTTGGTCACAGTTTGGTGGAAATGTAAACAAACAATATGAACATTATATAACCGTTCTAAATACCTATTTGGCCTCTTGTTCCCATAAAACACAGTTCTGACTGGAAATGTCTGTCCTGCTCCTCTTCTCTGGTCTATACTGACTCCAGAAGATTCTGCTAGGGGATTTCCCACACATACTTAGTATGAGGTTGGCTGTGATTGGTTAAGACTCCTGGGCAGTAACAATAGTTTAACTCTATGCTTTCTGTTGTTAATTCTGCTGTGTCATTGAGCATACGTTACATTAATTTACTGAATCTTAAAGGCATATTATCTTTTCTGCTTCTGTGAACACAATATATAACTGTTATATGGCATCCAGAAACATGAAGTCACTGTAAATAACTCTCTTTCTGTCTCTATTATATAAACATAGGAACTATATTAAATGTATTGGCAAGTCTAGCTATATAAACATATAAGTCATATTGGCAACCTAGACAGTACAGGTCTTAGCTGGTCAGCTACACTCCCACCAAAATTATCTATAACTGTATGTTCTTAGTGGTAGGATTTAAACATGAATTTGGGGAATTTTCCATCAGGTGCTCAACTTTCCAAGTGTCTTTTATCACTCTCAAGCAGAACAACTAACTTCTGTATGGGACATTCCAACTAGAGAGGAGTAGTAAGACGTTTTCCCTTTTTGTCAAGTTTTGAGTCTACTATTTGTAACAACACTCTTCTCACTAGTCTGTCTTCATCCTTTTGAACTTCTAGAACTTTGGCCAATTTCCATTGACTTCTACGTAAATCTTCTTTTACTAACACTATGTCACTAACTTGGACATTTCTTCTGGGTGTTTGCCATTTACTTCTTAGCATTAGAATGGCTAAGTACTCTTTTCTCCATCCATCTATTCCAAAACTGTTCTGATAGATATTGAACTCTTTGCCATCTCCTTTTAGCATATAAATCCTCTTTGGTGAACTTGCCAGGCGGTGGCTGTTTATAATCAGACTTAAGTTGAAGTAGATGGTGGGGAGTTAAAGGGTCCAAACTTGTTGATGTTATCAACTGTAAGTGGGCGACTGTTAACAATAGACATTACTTTATAGAATAGGGTCCTAAGTGAAGCCTCATCCATTCTTCCGGCAGTCTTTTTCAGCACTGAACTTAACACATTTCTTACAGTTCTGATTTGTCTTTCCCAAACTCCTCCTCTATGGCTTGCATTTGGAGCAATTATGTGAAAATCACACTGTTTCTCTAATAAATAATCAGTTACCTTTTCTTTATGAATCTCCTTTAGCGCTTTCTTCAATTCATTCTTTGCTCCGACAAAATTAGATCCTTGGTCAGATCTAAGCTCTCTGACAGTACCTCCAATTGCTATGAAACATCTTAAAGGCGTTGATAAATGCATCAGTTGACATATCTTCTAACATTTCCAGGTGAATCGTTCTGGAACTTAGACATGTAAATATTAGTCCATATGTATTGTACTCCTTGCGGTTCTGGTTGGTGATGAATGGGCCAAAACAATCCATTCCGCTATAAAGAAATGGTGGTGATGGGTTTACATGATCTGCCGGTAAATGTGCTATTCTTTGTTCTTCGGTAGGTCTACGTGCCTTTCTACAGACTACGTGCAGTATACGGGCACTTTAATACCCGTTTACCACCAATCTGTTATGCTCCTTTAAGTGTCTCATATAATTGCCTGCAGCAATGTGAAGGTTGTCATGTAGGTATTAGACCACTGGGGGGAGCTGGTGAGCAGGATATATATATAGCTAGGCCAAGGCAGGCTAGTGTTAGTGCAGACCCTGGAGTCTGTGAAGGCCACATGTCTCAGGCCTAAGCGAGTCAGCAGAAATCAAGCAGAGGCAATCCCTAGAGCAAGAGGTACTAAATGCCAAGAGGAGGTACACTGTCTACTGGAGATTCAAGGATATAAGCCAGAAGTAGGGCATTGGGGCCTTGAAGCATCAATTCCAGTCAGGACAAGTCAGGAAGAAAGTAAGGTTCACCTGCAATTCTAAGTCCTGTTGTCTTTCCCTCTGTTATACCTTGCTGGATGTAAGCCTGCTGTAACTGCGACTGTACAAACGTCTATTCTCTGCAACAAGAACTGTGTTAAGAGGTTGCCTGCTGTATTTTCTACGGTTTTCAGTAAAGTTGGAATTCTGTTTTCAAGTTACAAGTCTGCACCTCTGTTTATTCCTACTATAAATACGGTGTGCCACCGTTTACTGGCACTGGCGTCACGACACCTCAGGGACCCAGCCATAGGCACGTTAAACTACAACACCAAGGGCACCTCACATTCCACCTGGCTGTGTCCCGCAAGAACCCAGAGAGTGCCCCAGAGGAACAGCGTGCCGGCCTCTCCATCACTGGCATTCCCCAGGTTAGTTCCATACATTGCCCTGACTTGGGGATGCTACATTTTGGCGTCACGAACAGGATACGCACGTTTTACGGACTGTGAGCAAAAACGTGAACTTTGTGCCTTAACCAGTTTGCCAAGTGACAAAACGCCTGTTTATTTGAAGTAAACTTTGAGGACTTAAAACGTACAGAAAAGTGTCCCAAAACCTCCAGGAAGCGCTGTGCAGTGTTGCGCTATCAAGAGGAAGAAAATCGCCACTTCAAAGTGCATTTTTGTGGACTTTTATGCTGTTTTACTACCGCTGCTTGCTGTCATTGAATTGATGCATCATGGCGCCCAAGATGGCCGCCTGAACTGTGGACTTATCTACTGCGCCATCACTACTCATTGCTGGCGGGAAAACTTAGCGCCAAACTCTGCAGCGTCACCACTTTATTCAAATTTTCCAAGCTGGACTCCACCTACCTTGGACTTGGAAGAACGCAGACGCTGTTCCCCGTCGGAGCAAGTCCGAAGCTCCGCCCTCCAGCCCGACGTCCTCGCGGGAAGGGACGCTGCGCAAGGGATTCCCGAAGACGCCCTTCCGGATCTCGCGAGATTTGGACCGCCTGCACCGGAGTAAGTACAAACTCCTGGGAGAAATAATCCTACACCGGAGAGGGGTCGCCTGGTTAGTAAGGCCCAAAAAGGGGATACCAGACTCTGTCCATCGATCGCGCTCACCGGCCAGTAACCCCGCCAGCGACATCGGACCTATCGCTAACTCTTAAAGGGACCGCTCAACAAATTAATCTGCATCATGTCGGACTCAGAAGTAGCCGAGCAGCCTGCCCCCAGGGAGCCAGTGGCCACCAACGGCATTGCAGCTGCCAACATGATGCCGCTGACGATGCCGTACTACTTTGGGGCTCCATGGTTTCCCGTTATGCCGGGAGGCTCATAATTTAAAAGACTTCCAAGACAAAATCCTGGCTCTGTTCCGGCTCTATCCTATTAACCCGGAGCAGCAAATGGAGATTCTGTTAGCCCAGTTGGAAGGAGCGGCCCGTCGAGAAGTCATGTCCTGGCCCAGTTCTGAGAGGAGTACCATAGAGCAGATCTTTGACCGCCTCAGCACTACCTTTGAAGTCAGGACGGTGTCTGAAATAAAGATGCGCTTCTTCAGTAAGAAACAAAAGCCTGGGTGAGTCACTCCGTGATTTTGCTTTATCCCTCCAAGAGGCCTGGAGAGCCGTCATTCATATAGACCCTAGAGAGATTGACACCCAGGATCAAACTCTGAGAGAGCAATTTATTGCGGGTGTGAATAGCGAATCTTTAAAAACACAATTGAAAATGTTGTCGGCTCAGCACCCTAACAGTGTTTTCCTGGACTTTAAAGAACTGGCCATCAGTATTCTGGGACAACATCTGCCAACGGAACCAGTGGCCCATCCCGAACCTCCTGTCCGTAATCCTAAGCCAACGGATACCAGACCTGCCAGGGGCCAGCCAAGCCGCCCAGACTCCAGTTCCTGATACAGTAGCTGCTCTGATGGAACAGGTCAATTACCTCACTAAGAGCCTGGAAAAAGTCTGCAGGAAACTGGAAGAGTGGGAGAAACCCTTAATGCTGGAAGATGAACTCCTTTTGCCTCAAAAGCCTGGCCCCCTGCGTATCAAGAAGTTTATCCCAGAGATCCTGGAAGACGTTCAAGTGACCGGTTTAGGAACCGCAAGCGACCTTCCTGTAATTACTGCAAGAAGTTGGGTCATACTGAATCTACTTGCTGGCAGTTAAACGGGTCACCCTCGAGGCTGAGGACCGCCCCTCGGGAGGTAGAACAACAGGTCCAAGGGATCCAAACTGGATGCCCTGCTATGTGGGGTCCCGTCCCAAAATAAACGTCCGGATCAATGGAGTGCCTTTTGAAGCGTTGCTGGACACTGGATCTCAAGTCACCACTATTCAGCAGTCCACCTTTAATCAGTTCTGGAGTTCCAGCCTGCTTACCCAGCCACCTGAGTCCTGGTTGGAGATAATTGCAAGCAATGGTAAGCCCATAAAGGTCCATGGATACTGGGAACCCACGCTCCAGGTGGGAGAAGCCACTTTACCACAGCAAGGAGTGATCGTGGTACAAACCGGGATAAAGGGGGTCACCCTGTGATTGTTGGGACTAATGTTTTCAAAAATTGCTACCCTGAGGTACTTGAAGCTCTCCATCAGTCCCTGCCTGCAGCTTCCTCTGCCTCCAAGAAGGTCCTCCAAAAGACCATCAGCGTACTGTGTGCTCAGCAGAGGTTTGCAAATGAAAAAGGAGAGATCTGCACCGCCAGGATCGGTGATAATAGACCAGTGACTCTACCTCCAAACTCCCAAACTCTCCTGTGGTGCCGTGCTGTCCTGGGAGTCCAGGGCCAAGACTATCCGGCCCTGGTGGAACCTGTCCAGATGGAGAACTACCCATATGTGCGAGCTGCCAAGTGCCTGGCGACCGTCTCCCAAGGTAAAGTACCTGTCCGTCTGATTAACCTCAGCGATCATCCTGCTGTGCTTACTAAGCACTGTCCTGTTGCCCAGCTTTCCCAGGTTTCCTTCCAGGATGTCATCCGCCTGCCTGTCACCGAGAAGCCATCAGCTGCCACTCGAGGACCTCTTCCTGCGGACGACTCTCCAGTGCCCTGGTGGAAGGAACTCCATGTCGGGACGAAGCTACCCCGCAGCATCAACTAGAGGGACTCCTGAACCTAGTAAAGCAACACCATCAAGCCTTCAGTAAGCATGCAACGGACTATGGAGAGGTCAGTGTTATCCAACACACCATACCCACTGGCTCTCATCCTCCCATTAAAGAGAGGTATAGACCCATACCACCAACTTCATACCAAACTGTTAAAGAGATGATCCAAGAAATGAAAGACTCAAACGTAATCCGGGACAGTCGTAGTCCCTGGGCTGCCCCCTGGTTTTAGTAAAAAGAAAGATGGTGGCATCCGGTTTTGTGTAGACTATAGAAAGATAAATCAGATCACTCACAAAGATGCTTACCCATTGCCACGTATTGAGGAGTCTCTAACTGCTCTAGGCTCCTCCGCCTATTTCTCCACCTTAGATTTAACCAGCGGATATTGGCAAGTGCCCATGGCCCCTGAAGATAGGGAAAAGACTGCTTTCACCACCCCTATGGGCCTGTTTGAATTTAATTGCATGCCATTTGGACTGTGTAATGCCCCGGGACCTTTCAAAGATTAATGGAGCGGTGCTTAGGCCATAAGAACTTTGAGACGGTGCTGTTGTACCTGGATGACGTTATCATCTATTCTAAAACGTATGAGGACCATTTAAAACATTTAGCTGAGGTGTTTGAAATCCTTATTAAATACGGCCTCAAGATTAAACCGTCCAAATGTCACTTGCTGAAACCTGCTGTAAAATACTTGGGACATGTTGTAAGCGCAGAGGGGGTCCAGCCTGATCCTGATAAGTTGGCTGCTGTCCGAAATTGGCCGGTCCCCACTACAGTGAAGGAAGTGAGGAGTTTCCTTAGCTTCGCTGGCTACTACCGGCGCTTTATCCCCCACTTCGCTCAAATAGCGGATCCAATCCAGGAACTCCTGAGGGGGCAACCAAAAAGAGCCCAAAGACTCCTGTCCCCATTGAATGGAATGAAGAGAGGGAGGTTGCATTTCAGTTGTTAAAGAAGAAGTTGACTGAACCTCCTGTGCTGGGGTACCCAGATTACAGTAAGCCATTTCACCTTTACACAGATGCCAGTAAGAAAGGCCTGGGAGCAGTGCTGGCTCAAGTGCAAGAAGGGAAAGAGAGGGTGATAGCTTATGCCAGTCGGTCCTTAAAGGGAGCTGAAAAGAATGATCAGAATTATAGCTCTTTCAAATTAGAGTTTCTGGCCTTAGTGTGGGCGGTAACAGAAAAATTCAAAGACTATTTGGCTGCCACTCCATTTATTGCCTTCACTGATAATAATCCTCTGGCCCACCTGAACACCGCCAAACTGGGGGCCTTAGAACAGAGATGGGCCTCCCGCCTTGCTAATTACGACTTCACTGTAAAATACCGGGCTGGCCGCTCAAACGATAATGCTGATGCCCTGTCAAGGCTCCCCACTGAGATAGCACCAGATGACAAACGGGATGCCTGGGAAGATGTAGAGATGCCAGCATTTTACAACAGGTTTGCTCAACAGGACCAAGCTCAAGCTGCCAACAGTGGAACCTCTGACCCTCCATCCTTTGATAAGCCTGCATCCAGAGAAGAAAAGTGGATTAAGTTGCAATCAGAGAGTAGAGTTCTCGGTGAACTGCTGGACTTCTTCATCAGTGGCAGAACCCCTGAAAGAATTCGGCGAAAGACCGCAGACCCAGAACTCATCAAATTGTGGAAGCAACGCCAACAACTGTTCCTTCGAAAAGGCCTGTTGCTGCGACGAAGCCTGGATCCAGTGTCAAATGACAGAGTGCACCAGATCCTCATCCCACGTCGTGATGCAGGTATGGTTCTAGAAATGTATCATGATAGGTCTGGACATTTTGGGGTTCAAAAGACTGAGGCCACTATCCGTAGGCGGTTCTACTGGGTTGGAATCAGAGAGGACATTGAGAAGTGGTGTCGGGAATGTACAGCCTGTGCCCTAAAGAGAGGTGAATATCATGATCAGAGAGCACCGCTGCACCCTATTATAAGTACCGCCCCTCTTGAACTGGTTGCGATTGACCACGTGAAGTTAGAGCCCAGTCACTCAGGGTATGCCTATGCCATGACTATTATTGACCATTTTACTAAGTTTGCCGTAGCAGTGCCTGTGAAGGACCTAACAGCCAAGACGACCGCTGAATTGTTCTGGAAACACTTCCTCCTGCCTTACGGCTGCCCAGAAAAGATCCTCACCGACCAGGGGTCTGCGTTTGAGTCTCATCTGTTCCAGGAGCTGTGCCGACTACACAATTGCCAAAAGGTCCGGACCACGGCCTATCATCCACAAGGTAATGGACTCTGTGAAAAGATGAATCAGACCCTGATTGAAATGTTGAGAGCCGTGCCTCCTGAGACCAGAGGAGATTGGCCTAACCTGTTACCACAGCTCATGTATACGTAGCAATAATACTATCCATTGTTCCACTGGATACACTCCTTTCTACCTGTTGTTTGGGCGTCAGGGTAAATTGCCTGCAGACCATTCCCTGGACGTACAAGTGCTGGACGACATTAATCCCCTGCCTAAAACTGACTGGGTAATGGAACATCAAAGGCGCTTGCTTAATGCCAAAGAAATTGTCCAGGAGCGCATGGAAGGTGCCCGGGAGCGACAACAAAAGACTATGATTTGGCGGCCCATGCAGAGCCCTTGGCTGTGGGGGACACCGTGTGGTTAAAGAACAATCACCGTACCAGTAAGCTGGACAGTAAATGGGAGAGAACTCCCTATCTTGTGTCTGCCATCCCTAATGCTGAAACTCATACCTATGAGGTCACCAGAGAGGGTAAGGGTCCCCAAATTGTTCACAGAAACCGCCTAAAACTCTGCATGACAAAGGGGCCCATTGCTGGAGACCCGGACCCCAGTCTCCTGTGCCAGGACTTGCTGCTCAGCCTGTGGAGCCTATGCAGGCTGTGGCAGATCTATTTAATGATGCTGAACCACTCCATTGGTTCCTCACACCCTGGTTAAATTTGTTAGTGCCCGCCTCCGGCACCTACTGTGCCTTCACCTCCCGGAAGAGCCGGTTCAAAATGTCCCGGATCCAGTCCCCTTGTAGAGGATCCTCCGGCTCCTGTTGTTCCTGACCAGGGTCTCACTGGTGGAGACCCTCCTGTTGCTCCTCTCCCTTCTACCTCGATTCTAAGGGAGGAGGACACTCCTGTGTTGAGAAGGTCCACCCGGATGAACAGGGACGTCCGCCAGTCCGTTTAGGGGACTTTGATTATACTGGTGGTGTCTCCTCCCGGGCAGTTACTACTGGAAATAGTTTGCTTGACGTTTGTGCGCTAAGAATGGACTCCTCCACGTGAGCCCTTGCCTGTTATACACCCCCAGGACACCTCTGTGTGAGCATCATCCTTTTAAGTTTGTGCCCAGAGATGGACTCCCTGTGTGCGAGCCTCTGTGATATGTTCTTATTATGAACTTATACATTTTCATATGGACTATGTGATGTTTTATTATGTTCTTATTATGGACCCTGGCATTCTCTTATGGACTATCCTGGTGTTAACCATTGATTTGCTGTACCAGGTCAGCATCACAGCTCTGCATTAATAGCCTGCAAGCAGAGGACGTCGCTCTTGTCACCGCGCTCCACCTTTTCCAGCTGGACCTGATATGATTATTTATGCAGATGTCGTTCATTTGTGTCTATGTATGCCTGCATGTTTTCCTTTTGTCTTTCAGGAGAAGAATCCAGCTGGGTGGACTCCTGTGGGAGTACGAGGTCGTACTCAGTTTAAAGTCGTGGGTATGCAGTATACGGGCACTTTAATACCCGTTTACCACCAATCTGTTATGCTCCTTTAAGTGTCTCATATAATTGCCTGCAGCAATGTGAAGGTTGTCATGTAGGTATTAGACCACTGGGGGAGCTGGTGAGCAGGATATATATATAGCTAGGCCAAGGCAGGCTAGTGTTAGTGCAGACCCTGGAGTCTGTGAAGGCCACATGTCTCAGGCCTAAGCGAGTCAGCAGAAATCAAGCAGAGGCAATCCCTAGAGCAAGAGGTACTAAATGCCAAGAGGAGGTACACTGTCTACTGGAGATTCAAGGATATAAGCCAGAAGTAGGGCATTGGGGCCTTGAAGCATCAATTCCAGTCAGGACAAGTCAGGAAGAAAGTAAGGTTCACCTGCAATTCTAAGTCCTGTTGTCTTTCCCTCTGTTATACCTTGCTGGATGTAAGCCTGCTGTAACTGCGACTGTACAAACGTCTATTCTCTGCAACAAGAACTGTGTTAAGAGGTTGCCTGCTGTATTTTCTACGGTTTTCAGTAAAGTTGGAATTCTGTTTTCAAGTTACAAGTCTGCACCTCTGTTTATTCCTACTATAAATACGGTGTGCCACCGTTTACTGGCACTGGCGTCACGACACCTCAGGGACCCAGCCATAGGCACGTTAAACTACAACACCAAGGGCACCTCACATTCCACCTGGCTGTGTCCCGCAAGAACCCAGAGAGTGCCCCAGAGGAACAGCGTGCCGGCCTCTCCATCACTGGCATTCCCCAGGTTAGTTCCATACATTGCCCTGACTTGGGGATGCTACATACGCTTTTACTTATATACTTTGCTATAACTTTGCTTCCTTTTACTATCCAGTAACCACCTTCTCCCAAACAGCTTTTGGTAAAGCTTCTTCCCTGATGTAAGGATTTGTTGTGGTAGTGATCAATAATCAATCTTGTGAAGGTAGAATTTTTGGGTAGTATTGCTGGATGCTTAACTCTGCTAGGTAACGGTGCATTTTCCAATCTCCCTTCCACCTTGAGTATACCATACTGCAGAACAAGATTAAGCTTGTACAATGGGTGGTTGTTTGGAAGCCTTTTAGGTTCTTGACTAAGTCCATTCAACTCTTCACTGTAGAATGTTTGTTGAATGAGTCTTATGACTGTTTCTTCAGCTTTCATTCTTTCCTCTACATTCAATGATTCCTTCTTTCTGATTCCCTTTGCAAAACAATGAATTCGAGCTACTACGTTTATGACTGTATTCCATTTTGAACATCTGGCTAGTCTTTCAAGTATGTCATCTTGACACTTGGCTGCAGTGCTCAATGTTTGTACAACCTTTACTTCTGGATCACACATGGGCAATTCTGTATAACCTTTACTGGGCATGATTTCCTTTTCCTAAAGGAACTCTGGACCTGTGAACCAATTTGAATTCTTCAATTCTGTTACATTCAGACCTCTTGAAGCATGGTTTGCTGGGTTATGCTTTGTATCAATGTGATGCCAATGTTCTGGATTTATTTCCCGAATTTCTGAACTCTGTTGGCCACAAAGATATGGAATCTTTGAGCTTCATTGTTTTTGTATCCTAGAACAACTTGTGAGTCTGTCCAAAAATATTCTTCATCTATTTTCAATTCCAATTCTTTTTTTCAGAAACTCTCTTAATGATGCTGAAACTACAGCTAGCTGTCAGTTCAAGTCTCGGTGTTGTGTGAATACTGGTAGGAGCAACTCTTGTCTTTCCCATAACCATGGCACAGTGAATTTTTCCTTCTCCTATCACTCTGATATAGGAGCACTGACCATAACCATAACTACTGGCATCTGAAAAAAGATGAAGTTCTATTTTCTTGTACTTTCCAAAATCATCAGGTACAAAACATTTGCGTATCCGAACTTCTCTCTTATCCAACTCTCCCACCTTGGCCTCAAATTTTCAGGTATGGGTTCATCCCATCTTAAATCCTTCTTGCAGTATTTCGCTTGCTCTGAGGATTAATAGGGCCAAGAATCCCAATGGACCAAATATAGAAGCAACTGCGGAAAGAATGGTACGTCTAGTTGCAACTTTCTCTTCCATAGATACTTCAAAGAAGAACTTGTCATTTTCTCCCAATCCAAGTACATTCTGAACTGGAAGACGATCATAATTGAGATCTACATTCTTCACTGTTGATCCACGTTCAGTCACTCAGACATTCCAGTACTTCTCTGTTGTTTGAGATGAATTTGTGAAGGTGCTGGTTTCCTCTTGCTCATAACTCTTGGCTTTCTTTCACTAGTTTGATTGCAGATTCTGTGGACTCTAGCCTTATAAGACCATCATCTACATAAAAGTTTTTCTTCAGAAAATTTTCTGCTGATGGGCAATCCTTTTTATTCTGATTGGCCAGGTACTTTATACCATAATTGGCGCAATCTGGATACGATGCTGCTCCGAACAAGTGTACTTTCATTCTGTATTCTGATGGCTCTGTATCTGTATCTACGTCCTCCCACCATAAGAACTTTAGGAAGTCTCTATCTTCATTCTTCACATGAAACTGGTGGAACATCTTTTCAACATCACACATGACTTCTACGGGATATTTTTTAAATCTACAGAGTACTCCAAGCAGAGTGTTCGTAAGATCTGGTCCTTTTAATAGATGGTCATTCAATGCAACACCATCATATTTTGCTGAGCAATGAAACACTACTCTAATCTTATCTGGTTTTCTTGAGTGGTAAACTCCTTGATGTGGGATGTACCACACTTCTCCTTCTTTAGGTCAACTATTAACTTTCTCTGAATCTCCTTATTCGAGGATGCCTTCCTTGAATTTCAAATAATCCTTCTTGATTTTGGGATCTCCTCCCATCCTTTTCTTCAAACACTTCAATCTTGCTAGGGCAACATCTCGGTTATTTGACAGACGAGCTTGTTTCCTAAAGGGTAAGGGCATTTCAAGATGACCTTGTTGATTCTGCTTAATGCTTTCTTCTTCTAGAGTGTGTATGAACCCTATGTCTTCTTGGAATACACTTTTCTTTAGAACTTATGTCTTCAAAATCAGATTCAAGTATCTTTCTTGATTACTTTCGCTGGACTTACAGTTGGTAACTCTTGGACAGATATTTGATGACACTATCCTGTTACCTGTCTTGAGTTTGCAATATGCTGATTTCCTCCAACAACACCCCATCCTAGATCAATTTGAACAGCATAGGGTTCACCCTTTCCTCCTGTGATTACCTTTCGTGGTTACAAGGCTTCAGGACAATCATAGCCTATCAACAGTCCAACACCAAACTCCTTTAGCAGGGACATTTCATGAGATATGACAGATAGCTGCTCCCATTTATTGGCTGTTTCACAGGAAGGTATGCGATCTCGATCTAGAGGTATATCGTCTTTTGTATAAACTGGAGGTAGATGTAATGTGAAGTTTGAATGAAGTCCTCTAACTCTCAGTCCTTTGACCCTTTGAGTGTTCACTAATGTGTCTCTTCCTATCATTGTGGTGAGTTTGAGCTTCACTGGTTCTGTAGCCATGCATATTTTCTTGAGTAATGAAGGGGACGTCACTCTGGGCATCCAGTAGCGCATAGGCGTATACCTTATTGTTCCTCCTTTTAGGATTTGAAATGTGCACTGGTACAGCCATTCATGTGCCGTTGCTTTCATCTTTCTTTATTCTGCAAGAGAATACCGATACTTTCTTTTCTTCCTCAGTATCTTTAGGTATTGAGGATTTATCTTTCTTTGGACGTTCTTCATGTAGTGGTGTAGTTAGGCGTCCTTTGCAAATGCTGCATGTGGCCTTTTTCTTACACACCTTAGTAACATGGCCTTTTCTTAGGCATCCGAAACATAGTTGGTTATCAAGTACAAATTTTCTCTTTTCATCTGGGGACTTCTCCTTCAATTGTTGGCACTTGTGTATGGAGTGGTTCTCTCCACAGAACATACATTTGAAGGTAGTCTGAAGATTTGTTGGTTCTGTCTCTCTAGTGATCCCAGTAGTGACTTTGAACTTGCTCTTGTAGGTATCTAGACCTTTAGCTGCTGTGTTGGTTGCAAAGCTAGTTGCTCTTGCGCGTCTTATATCTCTCGCAGACCTTTCTTCTATGGTTTTTAAGATGTAAGATGCTGTTACTGGATTACTTGCTACTCGTGCTTCCTTATTGACAAACTCAGAGAACTCTTTAAAACTTGGGAAGTTCTTACCTTGATCTAACTGTTCAGTCACATAGGGATTCCATCTAGAAGCCACTTATTCAAGTAGCTTAGCTAGTATCCTGTGGTTTTCTAGAT
Organism: Bufotes viridis; assembly: GCA_033119425.1. Classification (NCBI taxonomy): domain Eukaryota; kingdom Metazoa; phylum Chordata; class Amphibia; order Anura; family Bufonidae; genus Bufotes; species Bufotes viridis. The sequence goes on along the minus strand of CM065593.1, from coordinate 324,496,627 downwards.
AGTCGTTCAGTACTTCTATTCCTTGAACATTTTGGATGGCATTGCTGCATGCTTACAGGAAGTCACCATACTTTTGGAGTCTAAAGTGTTCTTTAGGACCTATTTTAGGCCAGTTATTTAATTTCTCGCTAAAAGCTCTTTGTACTAAGAAAGGATGACCATATCTTATATTAAATTTTTCCCAAGCTTGCTTGTAGGCTTCTTCATCTTTTCTATAGAAGTTACCTTCAAGAACTTCCTTTGCTTCTCCACCAACATATCTCTGAAGGTTAAATAACTTGTCAACTGGACTGAAACAATGATGATAATTTCAAAACTTCGATTCCACTCTATGAACTTCTGTACCTCTCCTGAAAATACAGTGGGTTCCAGAATGGGAAGTCTAGCGAGGATTGTTCTCTGTTGTCTAGCTGGGACAATAGTTGTAACATTCTCCTGACTGTTGCCGTGACATCTAGGAATAGAATTACACGGTTCTATATTCTCACTTAGTTCTGAATTAGGTGAGTCCCTTTCTTCATCTTTTCCGGTAGAGATAGAGGGTGAAATTCACATACCTTTTTCCTGACACTAGACTAAGCCTCTCTTTGTCTTTCTGAGCAGGGATGGAATGATAATTACTTATTTTCTTACTAAGTGCTGGAGATTTCCTGGGCGTAAGCGTAAGGAGAAAAATAGGAGTCTGTTTCTTCACTTAGTACAGATTTGAACCTAAGCCTACTCTGATTCATATCCTCTTCAAGTACTCTGAGTCTGGCTTCCATGATCTTAACTTCTTTCTGCCTTTCCAGGCTTTTCATCTGTTTGAGCTGTGCCTCCATTTCAGCTTCCTTTTCAGCCATCAGTTGGCGCTGCGCCTCAATGGCAACTTCCATCTCAATTTCTGCTCTCTTGACAGCAAGTTGTTCATCTAATTCCTTTCTTTTGGCTGAAGTACTTGGGGACTTTGATATGTGGCTGTCACTTCTGCTAGCGAAGGAAGTCCCACTTGAGATTGTGGTTCCACCTAAGGACCTAGCATAGTCTCTCATAAAAAGCTTATTCATTCTCCTTCTTTCTTTAACTTCATCATAGTTTGCTACAAATGATAGTTCTCTCATGAGCTTTAAAAAATCTTTAGTGACCGCAGTACAAGTGACCATGTTCCTTACAATATCCTGGGAAGGTGTTGTAAATGACTGCAGGTTGACATATGCTGCCATAAGCTTTGATTCAGATTCTTCTACCGTCTCTACCATTTTACTCAAGTTCCTTTTCATACTTTCTTGCTTTAGCTTTCTACGAATATCTTTAATGCATGATTTCCACCTATCATATATTCGGGTGAACTTCTTCTCTTTTAATGCTGCTTCTTGCTCCAAATTTTCCAGCATCTTTGAGGTCGGTTTTCTGGTACGTGATGAACGTCTTAGTTCATTTGTTTGGGCTATATTTGTTTGAGGCAAGACTAGTCCTGCATTAGACTGTTCTGACTCAGACAGGTTCTCTTGCTCTTCACCTTCTATCCTATCTAACTCTGTATCCTCTAACAGTGACATGGTAATACTAGGCTCAGATATTTTACTTTAAATGCTATACCAATCAATACGAATATTAAAGGACCTTTCACTTTAAAAGCAATATTAATAAATGCAGAAATAAATGAATTTCACTTTAAATGTAACAGCGATAAATGCAGGCAATAAATTACTTTCACTTTAAATACTTTAGAGTCCATGTAGTACAAACTGTCCTTTGTTTTACTTTAAAGTCTTTTATTTCTGAGCTCGAAAATGTCTCTGTATGCCAAAGCCTATATGCAATGATAAGTAATAAAAAGGAAAGCTCTGACCTTTTTGAAGAGCAGGATACTGTGATCTGAAGGTTGCTTGAACACATTTCAGTCTTAAAGGAGATGTGTCTTTTCTTGCTTGCACTTGCTCAATCAGTTATTCTTGATGTGATGCGATGCTCTGTGCTGACTTGCGATGATGCTCTGTGCTGACTTGCGATGCACTGGCTTGGATACGCTGGTCGAGGTAGGAAAAGATAAAAAGAGTAAGATATAATATACAGAAAGCGGTCTCAGTCACCATCTATGGTGGTAGTGGCCCCCTTTTTCCATTAACTCAAACTAAGCGCATAATCCCCCAAGAAAAGTCATATGTATACGATCAAGTTAGCAAGTATAGTATAAGATAGCAACTCTTTATTGAATAATCAAGGCTCAACGCGTTTCGGGGTATATACAAAAAAACCCTCCTCAGGAGCAAATATAAAAAATTAAATATAAAAAAAAGTTTTTTAATATTTGCTCCTGAGGAAGGGGTTTTTGTATATACCCCGAAACGCGTTGAGCCCTGATTATCAAATAAAAAGTTTGAAGAGAAGCCCTGGAGTATGCGTGCTGACTTCAACCTCTAATACACTGCAAGCGATCCTGGGCAGAGGGGTAGTGTCTCAGGCGTCTGGCGTTTAACCTGTTTGACAGTCCTCCAGCGAAGTGAGTATTAACCATATTTCAACTTTGGTTTTAATTGTGACTTGAATAGGATTACAGTGCTAATCCATTTTTATGATCTTGACCCAATAACTTTTAATGTAAGTGCTATCTTATACCATACTACTTATGCTAACTTGATTGTATACATATGACTTTTCTTGGGGGATTAGGCACTTAGTTTGATTTAATGGAAAAAGGGGGCCACTACCACCATAGATGGTGACTAAGACCGCTTTCCGTATATTATATGTTACTCTTTTTCTCTTTTCCTAGCTCGATCATCTAAGCATTTAGCTTGCAGCTAATGCTACTCCTAGCAGCCTCCCCTCGTTTCCCTTGGAGACACATATCACAAGTAGTCTTCTTTAGTCCAAATTAGAAATAAATTCATAAGTCCCATCTGTACCTTTCATTTATAACTCCCATCGCCATTGGCGCCTCTTGAGTTGGATATTCCTTATACAAGGTCTTCCTAACGTCCTTCCTTGTTTTTTTGTCTGTTTTCGCGTTTGGATACGCTGCTGCAGGCTTTGGGCCTTAATGTGGGAAACTAGCTGGCTGCAGCACGTGGCCTCTTCATGGATAGCGGTGCAGGCACTCTGGCTCTGGACTTTGGCCTCCCACCATGCATCTCTTTCTCTCACTAGGGATCGCAGGAGGTTTGGCATGCTTTCTCTGACTATCTCTGACTATGGCCGTTCTGCCACTTTAAGGGTCGGCTGCAGTTTGACTAATACACACGTTCTATGGCCTCTATGATAGCTCCGCTGAGGTGTCTCTGCTTGCTTACTCAGGGAACAGTTGCTGTGCGTCGGTATATGCTCTGCTGTTCTAATGCGCTCTTTAATGTGCAAGTTGAGGAGCACTATCGCTTCGCCCTCTGAGGTCGATAGTTCCACTGTGACAGGCGCAGCACTATGAAGTGCCTTTTGCGCTGTGGCATTGGAAGAATTTGAAATCTATAACTTTTTAGTCCAACAAGACTGTCTATTACTCTGCTACAGTCTTGTTTCTTTTGAGCTAATTTTTCTAGAGCCATTTTATGGAAACAGTAAGCTTATAGAGCACACCAAATGCTTAAAATAATTTCTTTATTAACTTCAACTTTTCTTCATACATAACACTGCCACCTCTGCAGCAGATAGTCCAAGTACAAACATGTGTTGCATAAAGTATCACAAAATGGCGGTATGCATAACATGGTGGTTTAACTGTTCAATCCGGCAGCCACTTTGTCGGAAGGGGGAAAGCCACTTGGTCAGAAGGTGGAGGAACCCTGCACTGAGGCCTTACCTGGGAGCCCAACTTCTCCTGAGACAGCCTTGACCTCATTTGCAACCTCCTCCTCCGTAGCTGTCTGCCCACTGCATGTCCCCTCAGTTAGCACCTCAGAAGACAACAGGTTCCAGCATACTTGCTGGCCACACCCTGGGGTCTCAGCACAGCTGACTTGATCTACCCCCTCTCCACAGAGGGAAAAGGCACACCTTACATCCACCACCCCCACACAACACAGTGGACGGTTTCTGGGACGATGACTGGGATGGGTCCCTCTGGCGCTGGAGACACATGGCCTTGAAGTGTCCTGGTTGCTTACACAGGTGGCAAAAGGTTCCCCCACCGACATAGAAAGCGAAGCATGTGCCGGTGCCCACTTGGTCTTCAGGGCAGGGGCAGCAGGTACTGCGTGTGTCTTACCCTCTCTCCAGCTGACAGGTTTTCGGGTCTCTGAAGTCCTGTTGTTGGTTTACTGATCAGCTAGGGTTGCTGTTGCGGAGACCCTCTTTAGCTTCCAGTCACGGAGATACTGCTGGAGGTCCTCTGGGCAATTCCACAAAAACTGCTTTGTGGCGATGAGCTCCTTCAGCTGCTGGATGGTGGTGAGCCCAAACCCGAGGTCCATTAGTTGACCGCTCTCAGCAGTGCCCACATGTGATCGGCCCAGCTCTGGGTGGGACTCCGCTTCAAACTCCGTAGCTTACTCCAGTACGTCTCAGGGGTCAAGTTTTACTGATGGACCAGAGCCTGCTTGATATCCTAATAGCTCAGGATGGTCTCACTGGGCAGGTACCCGAAGATTTCTAAAGGGCTTTTCTCCTGAGACATGGGGTTAGAAATCTGACCCACTGGTCCTTCGGCAGCTGGTAACGATGGGAGGCCATCTCAAATGCCCACAAGAAGATGTCCAAACCCCCATCTTTGTCCAGCAGGGGGAAGTCCTCTGCCCGTAGCTTTGGGATCCAGATCTCTGGAGACTCATATCTGGCTGGGGAGGGCTGCTGGATTTGGAGCTGGAGCATTTGTAGCCGATTCTCGCTTTTGGCCTGTGCTTGTTTGTGACGTTCTGCAGTCTCTGCTCGTTTGCGACGTTCTGCAGCCTCTGCCTGCTCGTGACGTTCTGCAGCTGCCATGAGGATCTTGTAGGCAGCCTGGTTTTAAGCTTCGAGATGCTCCAGGGCAGCTTGTAGGAGAGCAGCTGAGCTGGCCGGGCTGGGAGGGATGGGAAGGTGGAGAGCAGCCCACCGCGGGCCTGACCACTGACCACTGGCTCCTTGGGGAGCATTGGCTTTGCTCCCCTCGCCTTGAAGAAGGTTTTCTTCCACCTCCTCTGGCCCCTCATCTGGACTGCATCCTCCCGCCACCATTCATAGCATCAGCCATCTACTTAGCTTTGCTCCTTGTGATACTGGCCATCATTGCAACCGATGGTCACTGACGCCGAACTGCATCCTGATCCACACACACACCTTATTGTGTTTGCAAGCTGAGAGGGCCTTTTCACTACCCCAGTGAAACAGTGCCCTGCCAGCCCGGTCTTAGGTAGACTGCCACCACTTATAACTATGCCGAAACACGGACGTGGGGATCTGTAGTAAAGGTATGCTGGGAGTTGCTGTTTCACAAAACAGCATGCTACCACCCATCATCAGCTGTAGATCATCCAGGTGGGTGCGACTCCCTGTGGGGGTCCGACACTCGGGAACAACACTGATCAGCTGTTTGAAAAGGCACTGGCGCACCTGTGAGAGTCATGGCCTTCTCCGTGCTAACCAAGCATTGTATAGCAGCAGTACTTGGTATCACGCTCAGCCCCATTCACTTCCAAGGGGCTGGGCGCGATACCAAGAACAGCCGCTGTACAATGTACAGTGTTGTGCTTTGCTAAGCTACGAAAAGGCCGTGGCACTCACCGGAGCACCGATACCTTCTCAAACAGCTGATCGGTGGGGGGTTCTGGGTGTTTTACTGAATCCTTTCCCACAAAACTATGCATCAGTCTGCTCAGCTACTCCTGCTAAATGACATGCTGCTTGCATTGCATTTTCATGGAGACAGACTCCCTTTAATGGCTGTCTTCCGTTATTTGCTAAGCTTTATACACATTCTTTGCACCTCTCTACTAGTGTCATGAATTGTAATGTAGACATCTGCCATCACTGTAGCTTCATGCCTTAGGTTGTGTAATGAATAAATCTTACATGCTAAGGAATTGTAACATCTGATAGCTGTGGTAAGGTGCAGGGTGCCGTCGTGGATGGCAGGTATGTGTCACCGAGGTTCATAGCCTCGGTGAGGTAAGAGCCGTTTTTGTTGATGTCAGCAGCAGCTAGTGCTACTGACATAGTTGTTAAATAGCATGGCTGCAAAGCCGATCCGGGCCGGCTCTTACCGGGAGCAGCTAAAGTGTAGGGTGGGTGGCTGCTCCCCACGACCCAGTCCTGGTTTTGGGCTGGGCTTAAAAACACAGCCAGCAGCAGCAGGTGGTGTGATTGTCCTGGAGCTGCTGTTGGCTGTGGAATCATTTGAATTTAGGAGTTCTCTGGGCTGGAAGCAAGAGCCCAGCAAGGAGGAGTGCAGACGGCCTGGAAGCCTGACGTCAACTGTCTTGCGGCTGGACTGACAGCCAGGTGTGAATCCGCACCTAAACCTCCCAGGTGACTGGAACCTGTATTTGACTTTTTGTTTTGCCTCACGTTTTTCTGCTGGGTGTGAATTAACCCCAAGTGACTGTATGCTGTTTATGTTGTGCAAGTGTGAATTAAACACTGTTTGCTGCACTTACTGGACTCCTTTTGCCTCTGTACTGCACCCGCACCGCTATCTACCAGAGCGACTCCCCACATTTGGTGGAGGATGCAGGCATGCGCAGTGAGGCTGGCGTGAACGCCGAAAATTTTTGTTTGTGCTGGACACGACTGGATGTCCTATATTAGGCCGGCAAAGTTGCAGCCTGTGTTCCCTGACACAATGGAGCCGGTTGTAAAAGCCCTTGTGGAGGCTAACTTGCAGCAGCGGGAGGCCAACAAGCAGCAGCAGGAGACCAACCAGCTACTACTTCAGCAGGTGATGGCTTTACAAGCTGCAGGAGCGTCCCACCATGTCCATGATGCCCGGAAAGCGGTCCGTGCGGCGATCCCAAAAATGACCCCCTCGGACGACGTTTAGACGTTTCTGGCGGTCTTTGAGAAAGTAGCCGTGAGGGAGAAGCTACCCTGTGACCAGTGGGCTGAAGTGGTCGCTCCGTTCCTGGCATCGGGACCCCAGCAGGTTTTCTCTGATTTGGCAGATGACCAGGCTGCTGATTACCCCACGGTGAAGGGGGAGATCCTGGCCAGACTGGGGGTGAACGTGTTAGTCCGGGCTCAGCGGGTCCACCAGTGGGACTTTAAAACGGATGAACCCGCCAGGCCGCAGTATTATGAGCTGCTGCACAGGTTGCAAAAGTGGCTGCAGCCTGAGGTTCTAAGTCCGGCTGCTATGCTGGACCGTCTCCGGTATGTGCCCTGGAGATGGTCGACCTGGTGGAGCGTTACGAGGCCACCAGAAACCTGCAGGGGAGTCTTGCTGGGAAGGGGTCAGTCAAACCCTGGAGGCCTCCACCCCAGTTCCGACGTCCGGCGACAGAGAGGCCTGCACGGAATGTACCCCCTGCAGATCCGCCTCCCGTGGTATGCTGGAGGTGTCAGGAGCCAGGCCACATCAGGGCCGACTGTCCGCATCGGGATGAGCCGATGGATGTGAACTACGGGGGTCGCCACTCCCTGTATGCGCGGAAGCTGTGCGCAACTGGCACCCGTGAGGTGCAGGACAATAACCACCTGTGTCAGGTAGAGGTGGGAGATTCTCTGGCGGTGGCCCTGCTGGACTCCGGGAGTCTAGTCTCCCTGGTAAGGGCTGCCCTGGTACGGCCGGCGGAGTATACCGGCCGTAAAATCTGGGTCCTGTGCATCCACGGAGACCTAAAAGACTACCCCACTGCACTAGTGACTTTGTCCACAGCGGCTGGTAAGTGGACCCACGAGGTGGCTGTCGCTACTAAACTCCCACATGAACTGATACTTGGGAGGGACTTCCCAGGTTTCCCGGCACTGTGGCCGGCGATAAAACTGTCTGATGGACCCGAGACAGGGGTAACCCTAGGAGAGTGGCCTGATACCACTGGAAGGCCAGAACCCTAGGAGCCCGAGTCTGAAGGGCCAGCGGTAGGGGTGACCACTGCACCAGCGGTAGAGGGGGAGACAACCCCACTGAGTGTAATGGTGGGAGACACGGAGGACTTGCCACCGGGACCTGAGTTGGCAGACCTCAATGTCTCCGGGGAAAATTTTGGGACCGCACAACACCGGGACCAAACCCTAACCAGGGCCTGGGAAAGTGTCGTAATAATTGATGGTAAACCCCAGAAACCTGGGGCTGAATTAATGTTTCCGCGATTCATTGTTCTTCAGGATATGTTGTATCGGGTGAACCAAATCCAAGGTGAGCCTGTTGAACAGTTGGTGGTGCCCACAGCGTATCGCAAGCTGGTCATGGAGCTTGCCCACCAACATGTTCTTGGGGGACACCTGGGGTGGCAGAAAACGCAGGACCGCATACTGCAGCGGTTTTATTGGCCCAGTGTGTTCAAGGAGGTAGAAAATTATTGTAAGTCCTGTCCCACCTGTCAGATAAATAGCCCCCAGCCACATTTCCGTAGTCCTCTGGTACCTCTTCCAATTATTGAGGTCCCGTTTGAGCGAATCGCTATGGATCTATTTGGGCCTGTACCAAAGTCTGCCAGGGGCCACCAACACATTCTGGTAGTTCTCGACTATGCCACTCGATATCCGGAGGCGGTGCCTCTGCGACATACCTCAGCTAAGCTCATTGCCAAAGAGTTAATGGAAATGTTTTCCCGTGTGGGCCTGCCAAAAGAGGTTCTGACAGACCAAGGGACCCCTTTTATGTCCAAAGTTATGAGGGAACTGTGTAAATTATTGCGCATAAAGCAATTGCGGACGTCCGTTTACCATCCGCAAATGGACGGTCTTGTCGAAAGGTTTAGCCAAACTTTAAAAAATATGTTAAAAAGGGTGGTGTCTAGAGATGGGAAGGACTGGGATCTGCTTCTGCCCTATCTCATGTTCGCAGTGCGAGAGGTGCCTCAGGCCTCTACTGGGTTCTCGCCCTTCGAACTGCTTTATGGCAGACACCCTCGGGGCCTGTTGGATATCGCCAAGGAAGCGGGGAACAACAGCCTGTCCCCCACAAAAGTGTCATTGAGTATGTCACCCAGATGCAGGAACGGATGGAGAGGGTGTTGCCGCTGGTCCGGGAGCATATGGAGGCAGCGCAACAAGCCCAGAGTAGGGTGTATAATCGTCAGGCTAGGGTACGGGACTTCAATCCAGGAGATCGGGTTTTGGTTCTGGTACCCACCCTTGACAGCAAGTTCCTAGCTAGGTGGCAGGGCCCCTATGAGGTGATTGAGAAGGTAGGGAAGTAAATTACAAGGTACACCAGCCAGGGCGGCGCAAGCCGAGCAGGTGTACCACGTGAATTTACTAAAGCCGTGGAAGGATAGGAACACGACCGACGACAACAGCCCCCGGCCAGGGCTTCTGGGTGAGAAGGGTCCAGCCCCACAGTTCGAGGCCTGCGAGCGGTAGCCACGGTAAAATTGCAGACAGCCTGTCTTCCAAACAAGTTCAGGAAGTCAGGGAGTTCATCAGTCGGAACACGGATGTGTTCTCGGACCTCCCTGGTCGCACGTCTCTCATCCAACATGACATCGTCACTGAGCCTCAGGCCAAGATCCGGTTAAAACCATACCGGGTACCCGAGGCTCGGCGACGGGCCATCGCGGAGGAAGTGCAATTAATGTTGAAGCTTGATGTCATTGAGGAGTCGAAAAGTGAGTGGGCCAGTCCCATAGTTCTAATACCCAAGCCGGATGGGACGTTGCGGTTCTGCAACGATTTTCGCAAGTTAAATGAAGTGTCCAAGTTCGATGCGTATCCCATGCCCCGGGTAGACGAGCTTGTTGAGAATTTAGGGCAAGCCCGTTATTTTTCTGTGCTAGACCTCACTAAAGGATACTGGCAAGTACCCTTAACGGAGGCGGCCAAGGAAAAAACGCTTTGTTACCCCGCAGGGCCTGTATCATTACAAGGTGTTACCCTTTGGCCTGCATGGCGCCCCGCCACCTTCCAAAGGTTAATGGATATAGTACTGCGACCTCATCGTCGGTGCGCTTCGGCCTACTTAGATGATGTAATCATCCACAGCACCGACTGGGAAAGCCATTTGCCCAAAGTGCAGGCGGTAGTGGATGGCCTGAGGAAAGCTGGTCTAACCGCCAATCCAAAGAAGTGTGCGATTGGGTTGGAAGAGACCAAATACCTGGGATATGTAATTGGGCGGGGAGTCATCAAGCCGCAGGTAACTAAAGTAGAAGCCATACGTAACTGGCCCCGACCGGTCACTGCCAGGCAGGTAAAGTCCTTCTTGGGAATTGTAGGGTACTACATGCGGTTTGTGCCCCACTTTGCCACAATAGCAGCGCCGTTGACAGACCTGTTGAAGGGGCAAAGGTCTGGGAAGGTTAGCTGGAGTGAGAAGGCGGAGGAGGCTTTCTCTGCTCTGAAGTCGGCCCTGTGTGGGTCCCGGTTTTGGTGACGCCCGACTTCAAGAGAGAATTTGTGGTACAGACCGATGCCTCTGAAGTGGGCCTCGGGGCTGTACTCTCTCAGGAAATCAATGGGGAGGAGCATCCCGTGGTTTTCCTGAGTCGCAAACTCACCCCAGCCGAGACCAGGTACAGTATAGTGGAGAGAGAGTGCCTGGCCATCAAGTGGGCACTAGAGTCTCTCCGCTATTACCTGTTAGGGAGGAGGTTCCGTCTGGTGACCGACCATTCCCCTCTCAAGTGGATGAGCCAGGCCAAGGAGAGGAATGCTCGGGTCACCAGGTGGTTCCTTTCCTTACAAAATTTCAAGTTTTCAGTAGAACATAGGGCAGGCCGCTTGCAGGGTAATGCAGATGCCCTTTCCCGCGTCCACTGCCTCACATGTGTCCACCCCTCAGGGTTGAACAAAGGGGGGTATGTGGTAAGGTGCAGGGTGCCGTCGTGGATTGCAGGTATGTGTCACCGAGGTTCATAGCCTCGGTGAGGTAAGAGCCGTTTTGTTGATGTCAGCAGCAGCTAGTGCTACTGACATAGTTGTTAAATAGCATGGCTGCAAAGCCGATCCGGGCCGGCTCTTACCGGGAGCAGCTAAAGTGTAGGGTGGGTGGCTGCTCCCCACGACCCAGTCCTGGTTTTGTGCTGGGTTTAAAAACACAGCCAGCACCAGCAGGTGGTGTGATTGTCCTGGAGCTGCTGTTGGCTGTGGAATCATTTGAATTTAGGAGTTCTCTGGGCTGGAAGCAAGAGCCCAGCAAGGAGGAGTGCAGACGGCCTGGAAGCCTGACGTCGACTGTCTTGCGGCTGGACTGACAGCCAGGTGTGAATCCGCACCTAAACCTCCCAGGTGACTGGAACCTGTATTTGACTTTTTGTTTTGCCTCACGTTTTTCTGCTGGGTGTGAATTAACCCCAAGTGACTGTATGCTGTTTATGTTGTGCAGGTGTGAATTAAACACTGTTTGCTGCACTTACTGGACTCCTTTTGCCTCTGTACTGCACCCGCACCGCTATCTACCAGAGCGACTCCCCACATAGCACAGAGCCATTTAGGATAAAAATTGTTTACTTTAGTTTGTAAAGCATCTAAAATTTAAAGGGTTGGTGAATTCTGAGTTAATATAATCCTTCATTCGGAGCCTCATTTAGCAGGAGTGGAGAGCAGCTAGAAAAAGCATCGCTGTTGCTGGAATTCCTAACATATCCATGGATTAAAAAGACAGCCTATTGATTTGAATCAACACTGTGTACTGCTACATTTCCTCTGCAGTGAGAACGGGTCATTTTACACAAGCAGATTATCTGGCCGATTATCAGGAACACATGTTTGTACGACTGCTCGTTCCCGATAAATGCCTTGTGTAAATGTGATACCAATCATCCAATGAAAGAGCAAGAGTTCATTCCTGAGGTGAATGTGTTCTTGATGCAGCACCCAAAATGATCATTTCTGGGGAGCAGATTGTGCTGTGTAAACAGGGATCTGCTGCCCAGGAACAATGAATCTGTAGGGAGATAATAGATTGCAGTAGTGATTGCTTGTTCCCTTAGAGATGAGATGATTGCTACATGTAAAAGTAATTCTTACCGCCAGTCACTAACAGGCAATTATCGGTACCTTTTGGTTTGTTTCTGATAATTGTCTGTGCTTCGGCTCATGTAAAAGGGTCTTTAATGTGGGTCTCCCTGCAGATTAAAGCTGAAGGGAAACACCAGGTCACTACCTCTTGAGGTGGATTTGCACACAAAGTAGCTAGTTCAGTTGGACTGTCACTAGGGGGTACCAGAGGTACAGTTGTAGTTAACAGGCCAAGTCATAACCAGGAGCAACAGTGGTACAAGCAATGGGTCAGGGCAGGCGGCTCAGGTACAGGTCAGGCAATCCAGGTCAGGATTTGTTTTTGGAGTCTTACACGTTTATATTGTATAATGCACTTTATAATCTATTTAATCATGGAGTTACATAATAATTCGACTTGTATCACATTATTAATTATACATATGCTATGTTATGGGTGTGCTGAATATATTACAGAATTTTTTTTATTAGTTAGGGATTGATTACAATTATGTTATCACTCATTTATGGGTCTATTCCTCTTTTTTACTCTTTTCTACCCCTTTTTTATTTTTATTCTCTCTCTAATCATGTAGAGAAATCTATAAGTAATGATTATGGTTCTGGCATCTCAATGTGATATATTATTGCGATTACAAGTCTTGCTGAGATGTCATTCACCATACCAATATACGTAGAACAGTTATTATTAAGGATTTTACTATTGAGATTAAGTTCCGAAATTGCTCATATGAGCTAAAGTCACATGATTTAGAGTCACATGATCATATCAAGACGCGACCCGGATCATGCTCTGTATTATCCCATCTGGATGCGATCCGTCACACGTGACGTTTTGTACCGCGCATGCGCGGTGGTTACGTGGGGACGCGCTGAAGGGCTGGAGATCAGCCATCATGACGGGCCGCGCTATTCACAGTATGCCTCATGTGTTTTGCTTGTTAATTAATATTAATCACCTGCCTCCTTCCTATATATACCCCTATTTTATATTAAAACACACCTCCTGTTGAAGCCTAAGAGGCGAAACACGTGTCGAGGTGCCGGTGGTGACATCTTAGTGTACTGCGTATCATGTCTGTGGGTCGGTTGCTTTAGCCTTACTGGGCCTTTTTTCTCTCACTAGATGGTTATCTCTCTCTACATATCGATATATGCTCTATGGAACATATGACTGTTACTATTCAGTTGCTTCATTTTTTGTATCTGTTCCATATAGCATATGAGTTCATTTGTATACCAATCTTTTGATAGAATATAGCAATCTGTCCTCTGGCACGGACCACTTTCTGTATATTATGTACTCAGCTTGAGGTATAGTATAGTACTTTAGAGTCTTGCACACCATCTTTGTATTCAGCATTATATACTCAGCTTTATAGGGCTTTTTTATACCATCTATGTATTCAGCGTCATATATTTAGCCTAATGAAACGTCTCATGTACTTAGTTAATATGGCCACAATTGAGTGACTTGCTATCTATGTATTCAGCTTTATATATCTAGCTTCGATTTAACTACCTTGGGTTTACAATTCGTCTTGTTCTGGTGGAGTGATATATTACATTTGTGGTCGGGGCTTAAACATGAAGGAATGACCCTACCTACTGGATACCTAAAAGCGGTTAGAATTATGCCGGAACCGCGACGCTGAAGGGACGCCTGAAGGGGGGCATCCCCTGGTGTGAGATAATGAAAGCAAGGGTGGGTAGGGTGGGTACGCTGGAGACGTACGCTCACTGTGGGAGGAAACGCCCGGCCAGATATAGTCATCATCGCCCCTCCCACAAACACAGGCCAATGAATCGGCCTCAACACTTGTGGTCGGGGCTTAAACATGAAGGAATGACCCTACCTACTGGATACCTAAAAGCGGTTAGAATTATGCCGGAACCGCGACGCTGAAGGGACGCCTGAAGGGGACCAAAAAGGACAACAAACTCGATCAAAGAGCTATATTACAACCTCCTATTGCGATTTCGCTGCCAACGAGCGAGCTGCAGCCAGGGTAATGGGATCGGGAGTAGTGAAGGGTACCGAGGAATTGTGGCACCGTAGATGTCCGCTTTGGGAAACTTGTGAAAGAGAATTAGCTCGGGTACATGAATGTGTGTAATGAATTTGGTGTAGTAACGAGCGAAGCACCTGACACCTAACAAAAGATATCAGTAGGACCAAGCCGCTAATCAAATCTCCATGACCGCGACATTGACATAAACATACACCATGTAACCAGCCTATTCCCGACCCCCTGCATGCACAGCCACCATTATAGGATAAAGTTCTACCAACGCGGAAATCTGTGGAACCCGGGATCAACCAACCTCACTCGTCCACCCACCAGCTAGCCAGTGGGGGCCAAAAAATGGCAGCAAAACCTGAGCAAGACGTGGCCTCAGGAAACTAAGAGAATTACTGTACACCTCTGGAATAAAAGAGAAATACCATACCAACGCCTGAGAAAGTGGACCCACATGGAAAGTCAGCAATCGCCTGAACATCAAGGCATAATAAACACTTGATCCTGGAGAGATAAACGCAAGAAACCCTTTAATCTTTACCAATGCCACTAATGTGGTATCATGGCGAACTGATGAAATAACAAGTCGAATACGTATGCGTAAAAAACGTGCGTCAAGCGTAACCCTATTCGGAATCTGGCACCGAATCCGCAGTGCGGACCAACATCCTAACAGTGCCCCTATACATATGTATATATACACATATAAACTATACACACATATGTTGTTTTGTTTTGTTTTTTTAACTAACACTGGAGCCTGAACGCACACTCTGCCCCGCACTTCCAGCTGTGGCCACATAGAGGGCGCCAGAGCCACAACTATGCGTGTCTGTGGAACCCAGCCAGCAGATCAGAGCGAGGGGCAGAGGTGAGTGCACGCCCGAATAGTGCAGGAAGAGAGACTGACTAAAACAGACACCGTGCATCCTATGCACCCCACCTCACTAGTAGCTCTGCATGAGGAAAACACATGACAGCCAGCTGCAGAGCAGAGCTGAATACATGGTCGAGTGGCCCCTGTAAGCGACTCCTGTGAAGTGCTTTCCACATAGTATAGCTTTAGTGTGAGATTAGTCTAAGAACCTGACATACCCTGACTAGAACACTAGACTCAATGTCCCTTCCCCATAATAAACGTATGTTTTCTTTTTTTTTTTTTCCTGACATTTCATTAAAGTCACACACCCTCTTTTTTTAAAAAAAATTTTAACCACACACTCTTCCTGAACCTTACTACTCCCCCTTGCTGAGTGAATTCACCTGTGCACCCCCTGGATAAAAACAACATGCTGAAGCCTAATTTGTCCGCCCCTCCCGCCTGTCTAACAGCACAGCGGCCTGTGCAATACTTTATCGAGCGGGCACACGCTGTGCCCTGCACCCTACGTGTCATGCCGCGTGGGGAGAAGAGCGTGTCTCCCTGGCAGACCGCTCCAAAGCAGTGCTGCTCCCCCTTACCAAGGGAGCCGACACACCGCCGGCCGGACTTAAAGCAACGATGCTGCTGTATGAGGCAGCTACTTATCTGGACCGTAGAAAGTCAGGGCCTGGAACTGCCGTAAAGCGCTGCACCCTTGTTGCTCCCTGAGGACGGTATGTAGAGCTCCCACACCATACGCGGTAGACGACGTTCACTGTGGGAGGAAACGCCCGGCCAGATATAGTCATCATCGCCCCTCCCACAAACACAGGCCAATGAATCGGCCTTAACACATATATTTAGCTGTACATACAGTTGTGTTCAAAATTATTCAACCCCCACTGAAATTGAGTGTTTTGGCCAGTTTGACATTGGTTTTGATCATTTCAGTCATCTTGTTTACAATTAAATCAAAGAGGCACTTGTAAGTCAGACAAATATAACATAACATTTATAATGAAATAACCACAAATGTCTTTTCTGTGCTCACATCATTATCAGTTTTATTTAACCCCCAAGTGACATTCAATCTTAGTACTTAGTACAACATCCTTTTCCAGTTATAACAGCTTTTAAACATGAAGCATAGCTTGACACAAGTGTCTTGCAGCGATCTACGGGTATCTTCGCCCATTCTTCATGGGCAAAAGCCTCCAGTTCAGTCACATTCTTAGGCTTGCGCGCTGCAACTGCTTTCTTTAAGTCCCACCAGAGGTTCTCAATCGGATTTAAGTCTGGTAAATGCGATGGCCACTTCAAAATGTTCCAGCCTTTAACCGCTACAGGACCGCCTAACGCAGGGATGCGTCCTGCGGGCGGTCCTGTAGCTCTGAGATGACGCATCGGCGCGTCATCTCGTGAGAGCCGAGACCTCCTGTGAACGCGCGCGCGCGTTCACAGAGAAGCGAGTCTCGGCAGTTCGGCTACAGCCTGCCAGCGATGATCCATCGCTGGCAGGCTGTAGATGCGAATTAAATCGCATCAAACAGCTATATCAGACGCTGTTTTGTGAACAGCGTCTTATATAGCTGCTACCTGGTTCTCTGGTGGTCCCATTTGCTGGGATCGACCACCAGAGAACCAGGTAACACTGTAAAGTTGCACCAAACACTACACTAACCCCCCCCCCCCTCACCTAAAAACCCCTTGATCACCCCATCTAGACCCCCTGATCACCCCCTGTCATTGATCACATCCCTTGTAAGGCTCCATTCAGACGTCCATATGTGTTTTGCGGATCCGTGATTCACGGATCCGCGGATCGGATCCGCAGATCCGATCCGCAGATCCTCAAAACACGGACACCGGCAATGTGCTTTCCGCATTTTGCAGATCCGCACATTGCCAGAACTATATAGAAAATGCTTTTCTTGTCCGCAATTGCGGACAAGAATAGGACATGTTCTATATTTTTGCGGAACGGAAGTGCAGACTCGAAGCGCGATCCGTAATTCCGATCCGAGCGGACAAAGTCTGTCCCCATAGAAATGAATGGGTCCACAATTCCGCTCCGCAAACAGAATTTCGGACGTGTGAATGGGGCATAAGGGTCCCTTATCACCGCCAGTTAGTTAGCTACTTGTTAGGTAGCTAGCGCCCAGCCCACCGCACCGCAGTCACTGATTTGGCAGAGATTTTTTCATCCACATTGATCGATGCGAATGAAAAAATCTGTGCCGTTCATTTTTTTTTTTCAGCGCAGAGGCTGAACGGAAAAAATCTCATTACCCGTATGCTCAATATAAGGAGAATCGCAGAAACTCCTAATGCTGGCCATACGTGTAATGATTGCGGAGACCCTCAAATGCCAGGACAGTATAAATACCCCACATGTGACCCCATTTTAGAAAGAAGACACCCCAAGGTATTCGCTGAGGGGTATGGCGAGTTCATGCAAAATTTTATTTTTTGTCACAAGTTAGTGGAATATGAGACTGTAAAAAAAAAAAAAAAAAATCAATTTCCGCTAACTTGTGCCAAATTTTTTTTTTTCTGTGAACTCGCCATACCCCTCACAGAATACCTTGGGATGTCTTCTTTCCACAATGGGGTCACTTGTGGGGTTTTTATACTGCCCTGGCATTTTAGGGGTCCTAAAGCATGAGAATCCAAATACGTAAAAATGGCCTGTGAAATCCTAAAGGTACTCATTGGTTTTAGGGCCCCTTTGCGCATCTTGGCTGCAAAAAAGTGTCACTCATGTGGTATCGCCGTACTCAGGAGAAGTAGGCAATGTGCTTTGGGGTGTATTTTTACATATACCCATACTGTGTGTGAGAAATATCGCTGTAAACGACAACTTTTTAATTTTTTTATTCAAAGTTGTCAATTTACAGAGATATATTTCTCTCACCCAGCATGGGTATATGTAAAAATACACCCCAAAACACATTGCCCTACTTCTCCTGAGTACGGCGATGCCACATGTGTGACACTTTTTGCAGCCAAGATGCACAAAGGGGCCCAAATTCTAATGAGTACCTTTAGGAGGGCATTTTACGCATTTTTCTTCTCACGCTTAGGGCCCCTAAAATGCCAGGGCAGTATAAATACCCCACATGTGACCCCATTTTGGAAAGAAGACACCCCAAGGTATTCGCTGAGGGCATAATGAGTCCATGAAAATTAAACTTTTGTCAAAAGTTAGCGGAAAGGGAGACTTTGTGAGAAAAACAATAAAAATCAATTTCCACTAACTTGTGCCAAAAAAACTTCTATGAACTCGCCATGCCGCTCATGGAATACCTTGGGGTGTCTTCTTTCCAAAATGGGGTCACATGTGGGGTATTTCTACTGCCCTGGCATTTTAGGGGCCCTAAAGCATGAGAAGAAAATGCGTAAAAATGCTCCTCCTAAAAGGTACTCATTGAATTTGGCCCCTTGCGCATCTTGGCTGCAAAAGTGTCACTCATATGGTATCGCCGTACTCAGGAGAAGTAGGGCAATGTGTTTGGGGTGTATTTACATATACCCATGCTAGGTGAGAGAAATATCTCTGTAAATTGACAACTTTGAATAAAAAATGTAAAAAGTTGTCGTTACAGCGATATTTTTCACACACAGCATGGGTATATGTAAAAATACACCCCAAAACACATTGCCCTACTTCTCCTGAGTATGGCGATACCACATGTGTGCCACTTTTTTGCAGCCTGGGCGCAAAGGGGCTCCTAAAACCAATGAGTACCTTTAGATCTCACAGGCCATTTTTATGCATTTGGATTCTCACGCTTTAGGGGCCCCTAAAGCGTGAGAAGAAGTCTGGAATCCAAATGCGTAAAAATGCCCTGTGAAATCTCTAAAGGTACTCATTGATTTAGGCCTTTGCACAGGCTGCAAAAAGTGGCACACATGTGGTATCGCCATACTAGGAGAAGTAGGGCAATGTTTGGGGTGTATTTTTATATATACCCATACTTTGTGTGAAAATATCTCTGTAAACGACAACTTTTAAAAATTTTTATACAAAGTTGACAATTTACAGAGATATTTCTCTCACCCAACATGGGTATATGTAAAAATACACCCCAAAACACATTGCCCTACTTCTCCTGAGTACGGCGATACCACATAAGTGACACTTTTTTGCAGCCTGGGTGCGCAAAGGGGCCCAAATTCCAACGAGTACTTTTAGGTTTTACATGGCGGCTCACAATTTAGCCCCGCCCAAAATGCCAGAACAGTAAACACACCCCACAAATGACCCCATTTCGGAAAGTAGACACCCCGAGGTATTCACTGAGGGGTATAGTGAGTCCGTCTGAGATTTTTTTTTTTTTTGACAGAAGTTATCAAAAATTGAAACTTTTTTTTTTTTTTTTTCTCAGAAAGTGTCATTTTCTGCTAACTTGTGAAAAAAAATTGAAATGATACATGAACTCACCATGCCCCTCCGCGAATACTTTGGGGTGTCTTCTATCTAAAATGGTGTGATTTGGGGGGTATTTATACTATCCTGACATTCTAGCACCTGAAGAAACATGACAGGCGCTCAGAAAGTCAGAGCTGCTTCAAAATGCCGAAATTCACTTTTTTGCACCATAGTTTGTAAACGCTATAACTTTTACCCAAACCAATAAATAAACACTTATTGGATTTTTTTTTTATCAAAGACATGTAGAACAATAAATTTTGAGAAAAATTTATATAGAAATGTAGTTTTTTTTTTTGTAGTTGACATAGAGCACTTTACCTGATTGATGTCCCTTGCAATTTTTTCTGAAATTTTTTCCATCGTGCCTTCCTCTCCTATATTTTGTATGGAAGTTATATATTTGGACTTAATAAAGATTAATATATATGTTATGGTTATAGTCCCATGATCTTCCTTTTTTTGGTTTGGAATACAGTTGTAGTTGTTTGATCTGGGGACAATGTTCAGATGAATATGAGGTTGTTGTAGGTGTTTAATCCAGGTCAGACAAGACAGGACAGAAGGATCAAACAGGAAGAGAAGTCTAGAAGCCAAGCATGGGTCAGGAATGCAGGAACAAACACCAGCAACCTTTGTAGGACACAAGACCCTTGACGCTCAGGCATCTGGGAATTGGGCTGGACCACTTATATAGGTGCAGGGCGGCTGGTATTGGTCGCACAGGTCACATGTGCAAAACCCCTAAATCACAGGAAGTGACGCATGCCGGCCCTTAAACACCTCCCGACTGCCTAATGCAGGGATGTGTCCTACGGACGGCCGGGATGTTCCTCCTTGACGCGCTGGTGCGTAATCTCGCAAGAGGCGAGATTTCCTGTGAACGCGCGCATCGGGAGGAAGTTTAACTACAGCCTGCCAGTGCTGATCAAGCGCTGGCAGGCTGTAGATGTTAAAAAAAAACGCCATCTTAATCGCATATCAGACGCTGTTTTGTAAACAGCGTCTGATATGCCTGCTGCCTGCTCCTCTGGTGGTCCCTTTTGCTTGGGACCACCAGAGGACACAGGCAGCTATGTAAGTGCACCAATCACCACACACCAACCCCCAACCCCCCCATCACTTATTAATCCCTGATCACCACATATTAACGCCCTGTCACACCCATGTCATTGATCACCCCCCTGTAAGCCCTGTAAGGCTCCATTCAGATGTCCGTATGTGTTTTGCGGATCCGCAAAACATGGACACCGGGAATGTGCTTTCCGCATTTTGCGGATCTGCACATTGCCAGAACTATATAGACATGCTCTGTCTTTTGCGGAGCTGCGGCCGGATGTTTCGGGGCCGAAACCCAGAAGTTCGCGGCCGCAGCTCCGCAAATGCTGATGCGGAGAGCACATAGTGTGCTCTCCGCATCACCGCCGGCCCCATTCACACTGAATGGGTTCGCATCTATTCCGCAGAATTGCGGAATAGATGCGGACATTTTTGCGGACGTGTGAATGGGGCCTTACTTCGCAAGCACTCCTATGTCCTTTCCCCTCTTTTTTTTTTTTTTGCACATTTTTGGGCAGAGATTTTTTCATCCACATTGATTGATGCGAATGAAGAAATCTGTGCCGTTCATTTTTTTTTTTTTAGCCCAGAGGCTGAACAGAAAAAAAAAATCTCATTACCCGTATGCTCAATATAAGGAAAATAGCAGAAACTCCTAATGGTGGCCATACATGTAATGATTGCGGAGACCCTCAAATGCCAGGGCAGTACAAAAACCCCACATGTGACCCCATTTTGGAAAGAAGACACCCCAAGGTATTCCGTGAGGGGTATGGTGAATTCATGTAAAATTTAATTTTTTGTCACAAGTTAGTGGAATATGAGACTTTGTATGAAAAAAAAAAAGTCAATTTCCGCTAACTTGTGCCCTCACGGAATACCTTGGGGTGTCTTCTTTCCAAAATGGGGTCACATGTGGGGTATTTATACTGCCCTGGCATTTTAGGGGTCCTAAAGCGTGAGAAGAAGTCCGGAATCCAAATGCCTAAAAATGCCCTCCAAAAAGATACTCATTGGAATTTGGGCCCCTTTGCGCACCTAGGCTGCAAAAAAGTGTCACACATGTGGTATTGCCGTACTCAGGAGAAATAGGGCAATGTGTTTTGGGGTGTATTTTTACATATACCCATGCTGGGTGAGAGAAATATCCCTGTAAATTGACAACTTTGTATACTTTTTTTTAAAAGTTGTCATTTACAGAGATATTTCTCACACATAGCATGGGTATATGTAAAAATACACCCCAAAACACATTGCCCTACTTCTCCTGAGTACGGCGATACCACATGTGTGACACTTTTTTGCAGCCTAGGTGCGCAAAGGGGCCCAAATTCCAATGAGTACCTTTTAGGAGGGCATTTTTATGCATTTGGATTCCAGACTTCTTCTCACGCTTTAGGGCCCCTAAAATGCCAGGGCAGTATAAATACCCCATTAGTGACCCCATTTTGGAAAGAAGACACCCCAAGGTATTCCGTGAGGGGCATGGCGAGTTCATAGAAGTTTTTTTTTTTTTGGCACAAGTTAGCGGAAATTGACTTTTTTTTTCTTACAAAGTCTCATATTCCACTAACTTGTGACAAAAAATAAAATTTTATATGAACTC
Source organism: Bufotes viridis (assembly GCA_033119425.1). NCBI lineage: Eukaryota > Metazoa > Chordata > Amphibia > Anura > Bufonidae > Bufotes > Bufotes viridis. The sequence continues at coordinate 324,474,641 of CM065593.1, read as the reverse complement.
ACCATACCCCTCACAGAATACCTTGGGGTGTCTTCTTTCTAAAATGGGGTCACTTGTGGGGTATTTTGGAATCCAAATGCGTAAAAATGCCCTGTGAAATCCTAAAGGTACTCATTGGAATTTGGGCCTCTTTGCGCACCCAGGCTGCAAAAAAGTGTCACACATGTAGTATCACCGTACTCAGGAGAAGTAGGGCAATGTGTTTTGGGGTGTATTTTTACATATACCCATGCTGGGTGAGAGAAATATCTCTGTAAATGACAACTTTTTAAATTGTTTTATACAAAGTTGACAATTTACAGAGATATTTCTTTCACCCAGCATGGGTATATGTAAAAATACACCCCAAAACACATTGCCCTACTTCATTTGAGTACGGCGATAACACATGTGTGACACTTTTTTGCAGCCTAGGGGCGTAAAGTCCAACGAGTACCTTTAGGCTTTACAAGGTTGCTCACAATTTAGCCCCGCCCAAAATGCCAGAACAGTAAACACACCCCACAAATGACCCCATTTCGGAAAGTAGACACCCCAAGGTATTCACTGAGGGGCATAGTGAGTTTTTTTGCCAGAAGTTAGCAGAAATGGAAACTTTCTTATTATTTTTTTTTTCGTCAGAAAGTGTCATTTCCCTAACTTGTGAAAAAAAATGAAATCATACATGAACTCACCATGCCCCTCCGCGAATACTTTGGGGTGTCTTCTTTCTAAAATGGTGTAATTTGGGCGGTATTTATACTATCCTGGCATTCTAGCACCTCAAGAAACATGACAGGTGCTCAGAAAGTCAGAGCTGCTTCAAAAAGCAGAAATTCAATTTTTTGCACCATAGTTTGTAAATGCTATAACTTTTACCCAAACCAATAAATATACACTTATTGCATTTTTTTTTATCAAAGACATGTAGAACAATAAATTTAGAGAAACATTTATATATAAATGTATTTTTTTAAAAAAATTTACAACAGAAAGCGAAAAATGTCATTTTTTTGCAAAAATTTCGGAAATTTTTTATTAATATCAAAAAAAGTAAAAATGTCAGCAACAATGAAATACCACCAAATGAAAGCTCTATTAGTGAGAAGAAAAGGAGGTAAAATTAATTTGGGTTGTAAGTTGTATGACCGAGCAATAAACCGTGAAAGTAGTGTAGTGCAGAATTGTAAAATGTGGTCTGGTCATTAAAGGGTTTCTGTCATCACTTTTTGACATTATAAGCTGTCTGACATTAGCTATGTGCTAATGTCAGAGCAGCTTGATAATGTCTTTTTTACAAAAATCAGAGCTATATTCGGGCCAAAAAACGTAATTTTATAATATGTAAATTAGCCTCTAGGAGCAGGGCGTTGCCCTGCTCCTAGAAGCTCTGTGCGGCAACCTGCTGGCATGCCCCTTCTTACTTTCAGTGACAGTGCCGGGCAGCGATCCTCCGGCACTGTCTCCTTGTGAAATCCAGCGCCTGCACGGCTGCTCTCTATTCTGCACATAGCTAATGTCAGACAGCTTATAATGTCAAAAAGTGATGACAGAAGCTCTTTAAGGGTGTTTAAGCTAGGGGGGCTGAGGTGGTTAATGAGGTGCTACAGGGAACAGGCTGGAAGGCTTGCTGTGTCCAGGGCTAGAAGAAAACCGTTGAGTGGACTCCAGGAATGACTGTGTCTGTAAGGACAGAGCCCAAGATCGTGGAGGTGAATGGGAAGACACCAGCAGCTGATCACGCCCCGCAATGCAGCCAGACGCGGACGATGACGGAGGCGGAAATGGAGGACAGTGGTCCTACGAGCACAGAGTCGGGGACCACAGCGGTGAGTAGGGGGAACAATGGTTGCCATGAACTGCCGTTACAGTACCCCCTTTTACATCCCAGACAAGAACCCTTTTATCAAATTTGGAGCATGGATGTTCTACTCTGGCTCCCAAGACCTCTCCTCAGGACCAAAGCCTTTCCAGTCCATAAGATAGTAGGTCTTCTTGACATGCTTCTTGATGTCCAGGATATCTTTGACTTCAAACATATTGTCAGAATATCCAGACACCGGAGCCAGAGTAGTAGATGGAACAGTAGAGAAGTGATTACGAACTACCGGTTTCAGCAAAGACACGTGGAAGGAATTAGGAATCTGCAGAGAGAGAGGCAGATGTAACTTATAGGTGACTTCACTGATCTTCTTCAATACTTCAAAGGGCCCCAGGAACCTTGGAGCGAATTTGAAACTAGGAACCTTAAGGCAGATATTTTTAGAGGAGAGCGATACCTCATCTCCTGAGGAGAACTGAGGAGGTCTTCTTCTTCTCTTGTCTGCATTTATTTTTATACAAGTAACTGCTTTGTTAATGCAGTTATTGGTCTGATGCCATGTCTTCAAGAAGTCCATGAAAGAAGAATCCGCAGCTGGTACCCCCCCATGATGTGGGAACAGGAAGAGGGCTACGAGGATGTTTATAGGAGAACTCTGCTCTAGATAGCAATTGTACTCAGTTGTCGTGTTGGGCCGAGACAAAATGCCAGGGATATTTTTCTAAAATCTGATTGACCGCCTCTACCTGCCCGTTGGTCTAGGGGAGATATCCCAAACAGAAGTGTAATTCAGTTTCGAGCAGCCGGCAAAGAGCTCTCCTTAGAGTTTGGAGGTAAGGAGGTAAACTGGACTCCACGATCGGAAACTATGTGCAAAGATAGTCCATGTAACTGGAATATGTGCTCTGCGAACAATTTAGCAATTTTGTGGTCTAAGACAATCCGGATTGGGGGGACAAAATGAGCCATCTTGGAGAACCGTTTCACAACCACTCAAATAGCTGTACGTCTGGCAGAGGGTGGAAGCTCGGTGACAAAATCCATAGCAATGCTTGCCATAGGACATCAGGAACAGGAAAAGGTAACAACAGCCTGGGTGGTTTGGTCCTGGGTATTTTATTCTGAGCACAGACGGTGGGCCACCAGTAGTGGCATGATAAAAGTTCTAAAGTCTTGCTGATCCCTGGATGGCTGGACAGTTTGGAGTTGTACCCCCAGGCTAGTAGGCAAATCCTTTTGGCAGGTGACACGAAGGTCCTCCTGGGAGGAATGTCCTTGACCTGGATAGCCACGGTGATCAGGCGAGCGGGTTCGACAATGTATTGGGGTTCCTCTTGCTGGTCCGAGGAATCAAACACTGGGACAGAGCATCCACCTTCATGTTTTTGTCGGCTAGATGGAAATGTACTGCTTTTATTTCGCTATATAAGTCGCACTTTTTTCTGTGCGTCTTATAAATCGCATGTGCTGAAAATCATGGTGGCTGGCACATTGTTTAAGTTACCCTGGACTTTGAAGTGTGGGAAATGTGGGAAGGGTGGCAGCAATTAAACATTCAGTAAAGCTGAATTCCGCCAGCCTGCATGTTATTGCTCCATAGACGAGGAGAGCCATTCTCCTTTTCCTCTGCTGCCCTAAATGGTGCGCTGATTGGTGCAGGCCTGCTTTTGCCATGAGGCAATATGAGAATCTTGCCTCAGGCGGTATCTTGTGCAGGCTTTGAAGTGGAGGCATTGACGCAGCCTGTGGCTAATGCCTCTCTTGCCAGTGGTGCTGTATTTTTCCCTTTATAGGATGCAGTACATCTTATAAAGGAAATACTAGTGAGCGCTTACCTTATGGAAGTGCTCACTAGTATGCAGGAGGCGGGGGAGTGAAGCGCTGTGAGTGCTGTACTTACTCTTCTCAGGTCCCGTGCTGTTGTGTCCTGGCTGCCTGCATTGTCAGGACGTACTGAGCGCACTCTGACCCGACTCTGCAGGAGGTCAGGTGACTGCAGCGCGGGACCTGAGAAGAGAAGAGAACGGGAGACCGCCGGACCTGGAAAGGAGAGACAGAGCAGAAGAGGTAAGTTAATTTATTTTTAAGTCTGATCTGAGGTCTGATTGGGGGCCTGAGGTCTGATATGGGGGGTCTAGAGGTCTGATTGGGGGTCTGAGGCCTGATATGGGGGGTCTGAGGTCTGATTGGGGGTCTGAAGTCTGATATATGGGTGTGCAGGTCAGATTGGGGGTCTGAGGTCTGTTGGGGGTGGTCTGGAGGTCTGATTGCGGGTCTGTGGTCTGATATGGGGGGTCTGGAGGTCTGATTGGGGGCCTGAAGCAGTGGAAGATCTAGAGCCTGGTCTCGGGAGGGGCACTTCCCCGGGCAATAGGAGATTATGGGGCCCCTGTGTCCCTGCCCACCATCAATCCACACCCACACACAGCCCCAGACACATATCGCGCCCATACCTCTTACATCCAGTGACGTCTGCTTTGATGTAGAGATGTTCTCTTTCTTCATCTTCTCCATTCAGACCAGACCACCATGATGATTTCTTTCAGCATCTCTCATCTCTGCAGAGTTAGACAGACAGACATCTTAGTTTTCTACTTTTCCTCCCACCTTGTCAACATTCCATCATGCACCCCCAATACTGAGACGCTGTGCCCCCCAAAACTATACTGTAGAAACAGACAAACCCCTGAAAAATACTAGTTACACACAAATGGCGCCCCCTTCAATAATTATTGGAACACAATGCTCTAACAAATAACTACACCCAGCAAATAGTGCCTTTGTCACTAATAGTGTAACCATAATGTCCCCCAAAAATAACTGTGCTAAGCTGATACTGTGCCAGGGTGCCCCCACAGTAATAGTGCTCCCCAAAATTACAGCAATAGTAATAATTCTGTGCCAGAGTGCACTTAGTAGTAATAGTGCCCCAACAGTAATTGTGTCCCAAAAGTAATAATGCTCCCATAGTCCCCCAGTTGTAATAAAGCCCCCTTATAATGTGCGCCAGTACAAAAAATTCCCCGTTGTGTGTCAGTAAAAAAAAAAAAACATCTTTGTGCCCCCAGTAGAGCCAATGTCCCCAGTGTGACCTCATGTGATCCAATGACCAGTACTGTGTGCCACTACAAAAAACACTTAGTGCCCCCAGTTGAGCTAAGGTGCCCATAATGGCCCTATAATTTGTGCCAGTATAAAATACTCCTATATAGTGCCCCCAGACGATGCCCCCATAGTGCTCCCCCCGTCCAATATAGTGCCCCCAGAAGATGCCCCCATAGTGCTCCTCCCCGTCCTATATAGTGCCCCCAGTAGATGCCCCCATAGTGCTCCTTCCCCGTTCCCATAGTGCCCTTCATAATTTGGCAGTATAAAATGCCCCTATAGACTGCCCCACATAGATGCCCCCATAATGCTTCTCTCCCCCCTTCCCCATAGTGGCACCAAAATAGGTGCCAGTATTAAATGCCCCTATATAATGCCCCCATAGTGCTCTTCTCCCCCCTTCTCCATAGTGCCACCCCATAATGTACCAGTATATAGGGGCCCCCAATAGATGCCCCCATAGTGCTCCTTTCCACCTTCTCCATAATGCCCCCCATAATGTGCCAGTATATAGGGCCTCCATTAGATTCCCCCATAGTGCTTATTCCCCTCCTTTTCCATAGTGCTCCCCCCATAATGTGCCAGTATATAGGGCTGCACCCCCCTTCTTTCCATACTGTACTAAAAATAATTAAAACAATAAACACTTATGCTTACCTCCATGACACTGCAATGTGATACAGGCCTCCATGACACTGCGATGCAGTGTTCCACTCTGTACAGCTCAGGCGGCTCGATGACGCCTCTCCCCTGCCCCTCACCGTTCATCAGATGAATATAGAGATGAGCGCTCATCTCTCCCTGCCGCTGCCACCGCTGCCGGAAAGGTCAGTCCTCCCCTGGCTCTCACTATATTCTCGGCCCTGGCTCTTACTATATTCCCATTAAGAGGCCTGGAGTTCTAATGGGGGTCTGGTATGGGGGATCTGAGGTCTAATGGGGGGCTGAGGTCTGACATGGGGGTCTGTAAGTCTAATGGGGGTCTGATATGCGGGTCTGGAGGTCTAATGGGGGGTCTGGAGATCTAATGGGGGTCTGATATGGGGCTCTGGAGGTCTGGTCTGAGGTCTGATATGGGGGTCTAGAGGTCTAGTGGGGGTCTGATATAGGGGTCTGGAGATCTAATGGGGGTCTGGAGGCTGGTCTGAGGTCTGATATTGTCACGGACATTCCTGTTAAAGGTTCCAGGAGATCGGTGAGACTGGCAACACGTGGTTTGATCTGACATGTTTTCTGTTTGGAACAAATGACGTTTGTGTTGTTTCTGGTGCTTGCCACACCTTCTTTCCCCATGTGTGCCTATTATGGCCATTTAACCTTCTCTATTTATTGTTGTTTCTCCCACTATGCTATGCAGTTTATAGCTTCAGTTTGAGTTGTGGATAGCTGGTGTGTGGATCTTGGCTGAGTTCCTGGTGCATAGCCACTTGAAGTTAAGTGTTTTCTTTCCCTTTTGTATTTTGTTTGGGTAATTGTGTGTGTTGCATTCACCTGTCATTTGTATTAAGGCCTGAGGGAGACTCCTGTTCGTCCTTCCTTTTGGAGGAACACGTTGTCTCAGTCCTGACATTAGTACCAGGGTCCTATAGGGTGAGTTAGGACATTAAGTATTCCTGTGTATGAACTCACCTATCTCTGTGGTCTGTTCATACTGGTAGTTAGTTAGGAGTTTTATTAGGGTTTTACTAGGAGGTGTCCATCTCTTTTCCTTAGTTTCCAGGCTTTATTCCCTCACCCCTTTCCCTCCTATGTTTGGTGTGGTGTTTCCCTCCCACACCCGAATGTGACAGATATGGGGGTCTGAAAGTCTAATGGGGTCTGATATGGGTGTCTGGAGGTCAGTTCTGAGGTCTGATATGGGGGTCTGAGAGATCTAATGGGGGTCTGATGGGGGTCTTGTCTGAGGTCTGATACATGAGGGGTTTGGTCTGAGATGGGGGGGGTTTCTAACATAGAGGTCTAATGGGGGTCTGATCTGAGGTCTCATATGGGCTCTGACATAGACATCTAAAGAAGGTCTTGTCTGAGATGGGGGTCTCATTTGAGGTTTGATATGAGGGTCTGATCTGAAAGGTAAGGGGGTATTTTTGGACTAGTGCATCTGTGTGGTACCAGGATTTTTTTTGTGTTGGGGAGCACAGTGGACACAGTATTAGAGGTGGCAGGATGGGGTGTTCAGAAAGTGAAGATGATGATGGAAAAGTAGGAAACTAAGATGTCTGTTTGTCAAACTCTGCAGAGAGAAGGGATAGCTGAAAGAAATCGCAGATACAGAGACCAAAGGCTGCTGGTCCTAGTGGTGGTTACCAGGCCTGTCTCGAACATAAAGTTGCCCTCTCGGACAGATTCTCTGGGGGAAGTGATAATTTCATTTTGTTTAGGGAGGCATGCAAATTGTATATTAGGTTACGTTCACACTCATCTGAGGATGAGATTCCGAGAGTTGGTGTGTTTATTTCATTGCTCAGTCATGGGCTTTTTCTCTGTCGACTGGATCTCAGTCTCTCCAGTTGGTGGATAAATTTTTCAAAGCTCTGAGTCTCATCTATGATGACCCGGATCGGACATCCCTGGCCGAGACCAAGCTACATGGCTTTCGTCAGGGAGAGCGTTCTGCTGAGATCTATTGCTCTGAGTTTAGAAGGTGGGCTACGGATACTGAGTGGAACGATCCGGCTCTCCGTAGTCAGTTCTGTCAGGGATTATCAGAGAGGCTGAAGGATGCTTTGGCCTTTCATGAGAATCCGGAGTCTCTGGAAGCTGATATGTCTCTTGCAGTACGCATTGAGAGAGATCTAGGGGCCCCCACTCTCAGGACGTACATCACATAACATATCGTCTTCTTCTGACACTTTGGGTGAAGATACTCCTAGGTTTATGTCTGGGGACGAACCCATGCAACTAGGCTTTTAAGCATATTAGTCGTAGGAAGGGAGTGTGTTTTATCTGCAGACAAAAGGGACATTTTATCGATGTATGTCCATGCATTCAGCATCAAAAAGAAAAAAAAAAAGGGGAATGTCTAATTTCCATCTGACTCTTGGAGGGGTGAGAGGTGAGTCAGAGAATGTGCATTTGTCTTTGACTGATAGTACCCGATTTCACCTGACTGCCGAGGTGGTGCGGGAGACCAAGACTGTGGGGATTGAGGTGTTTATCGACAGTGGGGCAGGGGTGAAACTGATTGATGCTCAGTTCGTCTGTATGCATGGGTTGTCTCCAAGTGCATTAGAGAAAAACATTTCCATTTTTGCTATTGATTCTGCACCTCTAACTCAGAAGTGTTTATCTCAGATGGTGCATAACATCCGATTAAGAGTGGGTGACTTTCATCAGGAATTCATCTTGTGTTTTGTGTTGGAGGGTCTCCATGATCCGTTGGTTCTGGGTTTACCGTGGTTAAGCAAGCACAATCCAACCATCGAGCTAGACAGATTCTGGATTGGGGTGATTATTGTGTTGACAATTGTTTGAATACATGTTTTTCTGCTTAAACCACTAAAACATTACCCTCTTCTATATCTGATTTTGCCGATGTATTTTCTGAAAGTGGATGCCAGGATTTACCCCCGCATCAGGAATATGATTGTTCTATCAACCTTATTCCCAGAGCTAAATTGCCCAAATCTAGGTTGTATAACCTTTCTGGACCTGAAAGAATGGCCATGAGAGAGTATATTACCAAGTTTGGATAAAGGACACGTAAGACCTTCCAAATCTCAAGTGGAAGCAGGGTTTTTCCTTGTTAAAAAAAAAAGGATGGAACTCTTAGGCCATTTCTGGATTTCCGTGACCTCAATCGTATTACTGTCCGATTACCTTATAATCTGGTCAGGATCAAGGAAAGGGATGAATGGAAGATGGCTTTTAATACTCCAAAGGGTCACTTTGAGAACCTGGTCAGGCCTTTTGGGTTGACCAGTGCTCCTGCGGTTTTCCAGCATTTTGTGAATGACATTTTTCATCACCTGGTGGGGAGGTTTGTTGTCGTGTATTTGGATGACATACTTATTTATTCTCCAGACGTGGAGACTCATCAGGATCACGTTAGACAGGCATTACAGATCCTAAGAGATAAATTATACACAAAATTAGAGAAGTGTGTTTTTGCTGTACATGAGGTGCAATTCTTGGGCTACCTGCTGTCATCTTAAGGTTTTAGAATGGATCCAGAGAAAGTCCATGCTGTATTGGACTGGGATCAACCTGAAAATCTGATGCGGTTTTTGGGGTTCACCAACTATTACCGAAAATTTATTCAGAACTATTCTACAGTGGTGAAACCCTTAACGGACATGACTAAGAAAGGGACGGATGTTTCAGTGTGGTCTGATTCGGCGTTGCAAGCCTTTTCTGCTGTTAAGGTGTGCTTCGCTTCTGCACCTATATTGGTGCAGCCAGATGTATCACAACGTTCATTGTGGAAGTTGACGCGTCCAAGTTGGGGGTAGGAGCAGTATTATCGCAGGGCCCGTCACCTGGTAAATGGCGCCCATGTGCATTTTTCTCCCAAAAAAACTCTCTGCCGCAGAGAGAAATTACGATGTGGGTAACAGAGAGTTGCTGGTCAAGTTGGCTTTTGAGGAGTGGCGTTGGTTGGAAGGGGCGATTCATCTGATCAGGGTGTTCACAGATCACAAAAATCTAGCTTACCTGGAGTCGGCTAAACGTCTGAACCCGAGGCAGGCTAGATGGTCTTTGTTTTTCACCAGATTAAATTTCATTGAAAAAAGACATTTTTCCATCAAGTTCGGCCTGTTGATCCAGAGGAAGACAAAAAAAAAAACCTGTGAGGTAGAAGCCAATTCTCCCCACTTAAGGGGAAACAAATTCCTTCCCGACTCCAATCAGGCAATCAGAATAACTCATCTCTAGTAGCTATAGCCTGTAATATTATTACACTCCAGAAATACATCCAGGCACCTCTTGAACTCTTTCAGTGAACACCATCACCACCTCCTCAGGCAGAGTTCCATAGTCTCACTGCTCTTACCGTAAATAATCCTCTTCTATGTTTGTGTACAAACCTTCTTTCCTCCAGACGCAGAGGATGTCACCTCGTCACAGTCCTGGGGATAAATAAATGATGGGAGAGATCTCTGTAGTGACCCTGGATTTATTTATACATAGTAATTAGATCTCCCCTCAGTCGTCTTTTTTCTAAAGTGAATAACCCTAATTTTGATAATCTTTCAGGGTATTGTAGTTTCCTCATTCCAGTTATTACTTTAGTTGCCCTCCTCTGAACCCTCTCCAGCTCTGCTATGTCTGCCTTGTTCACAGGAGCCCAGAACTGTACACAATACTCCATATGTGGTCTGACCAGTGATTTGTAAAGTGGTAGGACTATGTTCTCATCACGGGCATCGATGCCCCTTTTGATGCAACCCGTTATCTTATTGGCCTTGGCAGCAGCTGCCTGACACTGGTTTTTACAGCTTAGTTTGCTGTTCACTAGAATTCCTAGGTCCTTTTCCATGTCAGTGTTACCCAATGTTTTACTATTTAGTATGTACGGGTGACTTGCATTATTCCTTCCCATGTGCATAACCTTACATTTGTCAGTGTTAAACCTCATCTGCCACTTCTCTGCCCAAGCCTCCAATCTATCCAGATCCATCTGTAGCAGTATACTGTCCTCTTACGTGTCAATTACTTTACACAGTTTAGTGTCATCTTCAAAAACTGATATTTTATTGTGCAAGCCTTCTACAAGATCATTAATAAATATATTGAAGAGGACAGGGCCCAGTACTGACCCCTGAGGTACTCCACTAGTGACAGTAACCCAATCTGAGTGTGTACCATTAATAACCACCCTCTGTTTTCTATTACTGAGCCAGTTACTTACCCACATACAGAGATTTTCTCCCAGTCCGAGCATTCTCATTTTATATACTAACCTTTTATGCGGTACAGTGTCAAATGCTTTGGAGAAGTTCAGATATACGACATCTATTGATTCGCTGCTGTCAAGTCTAGAACTTACCTCCTCATAGAGACTGATTAAGTTAGTTTGACATGACCGATACCTCATTAAGCCATGCTGATAAGGTGTTATTTGCTAATTTTCAATGAGGTGCTCCAAGATAGCATCTCTTAGAAAACCTTCAAACGGTTTACCCACGACGGATGTTAAACTTACCGGCCTATAGTTTCCGGGCTCTGTTTTCAGACCCTTTTTGAATATTGAATATAGTGTTGAGCGCGAATATTCGAATAGCGAATTTTTATTGCGAATATCGCAAATTCGATAATTCACGAATATTGCGAATATAGCGCTATATATTCGCAATTTCGAATATTCGTTTTTTTTTGGTTTTTTTTAGATGTTAATCCTTGTTGCTCTCTGGTTGTCTTCCCACTTCCCAAAAGCTGTTCTTACCAGTCCGGAGGATTCCTGGCTCCCTGCCCGCTCCAGTCAATGCCCGTTGCTGCTTCTGTCGACTCCCTGTGTGCATGGGAACGCCTCCATGCTAAAATGTACTGTCGGATGTGAGAATCACGATCTCACAAATTTGACTAAGTTGCAATCGCAATGCGATTAATATAACCTGAATTATTCGCATTGCGATATTCGTTATATTCTAGCAATACAACCATTAGGAACCCAGCTTTAAGTTGAATTCGCAATGCGAGCAATACAGGTTATATTAATGGCATTGCGAATTCAACTTAGAGCTGAGTTCCTAATGGTTGTATTGCTAGAATATAACGAAGATTGAGAATATAGCGCTATATTCGTGAATTTGTGATATTCGTCGTCTTCGTTATATTCTAGCAATACAACCATTAGGAACTTAGCTCTAAGATAAATTCACAATGAGAGTAAATGTTCGCTTTGCGAATGAAACTTTGAGCTGAGTTCCTAATGGTCGTTGCTAGAATATAACGAAGATTGAGAATATAGTGCTATATTCGTGATTTTTGTTATATTCTAGCAATACAGCCATTAGGAACCCAGCTCTAAGTTGAATTCGCAATGCGAGTAATACAGGTTATATTAATCGCATGGCGAATTGAACTTAGAGCTGAGTTCCTAATGGTATTGCTCGCATTGCGAATTCAACTTAGAGCTGGGTTCCTATTGTTTGTATTGCTAGAATTTAACGAAGATTGAGAATATAGTGCTATATTCGTGATATTCGTTATCTTCGTCAATTATAGCAATACAAGTTACAACCATTAGAAACTCAGCTCTAAGTTTAATTCGCGATGCGAATATAAATTCGAGTAACATTCGCAATATATAGAATGTCGAATATTCGATTTCGACGAATATATGACAAATATTCAATCGAATATTCGCGAAATATCGCCAAATCGAATATGGCACCTCCCGCTTATCACTAATTAAATATTGATACTGTCAGAGAGGGTGATGATATCCGCTCTATATCCTGACTTAGAGGTGAAGGTGTTAGAGGCTCTAGGAGAAGCACCGGAGTCTTGCCCCTCTGGGAAATTGTTTGTGTCCAGATTCTGGAAGGCGTTCTGTACTCGGCTGGGGATACAACGAAAGAACAGACGGAGCGCACTAATCAGAGACTTATTTAAGGTGTTTTGTCTCTGAGAACCAAGAGGAATGGTCCTCGTTTTTGTCTTTGGCAGAGTTTGCCATAAACAATCGTAGACAGGAGTCCACTGGTAAGTCGCCATTTTTTGGGGCATATAGGTTTCACCCGCAATTTGGCACATTCTCTGGTTCGGATACTTAAGGTATCCCTGAGGAGGAACGTTTTTCGGCATCATTGTCTTCTATATGGCGGAAAATTCTAAATAACTTTATGAATATGGGCAACAAGTATAAACGTGTGGCTGACAAGAAACGTGTGAATGGTCCAGACCTAAGTGTGGTTGATGTTGTGTGGCTGTCCACAAGAAATATTAAGATGAAGGTTCCTTCTTGGAAGTTGGGCTCCAAGGTTTATTGGTCCATATAAGATCACTGCCATTATTAATGCTGTAGCTTTTCATCTTGAACTTCCTCAGGCTCTGAAAATTCATAATGTGTTTCACAAATCTTTGTTGAAGAGATATGTTGAACCTTTGTAATCATTTCCCCCTCGCCACCCGCTCCTGTCATGGTGGACGGAAGTTTGGAATTCCAGATCGCCAAGATTATTGCCTCTTGAGTTCTCCAGTAGATCTCTTCAGTATCTTGTTTACTGGAAGGGTTATGGACCAGAGGAGAGGATGTGGTTACTGGCATCTGACGTGAATGCCAGTCGTTTGGTGAAAGCCTTTCACAGGTCTCATCCGGATAATGTTGGTCCTGGGTGCCCGGAGGTAATCTGTTGAAGGGGGGGGTACTGTCACGGACGTTCCCACGACAGGTGGCAGGAGATCAGTAAGACTGGCAACACGTGGTTTGATCTGACATGTTTTCTGTTTGGCTCAAATTACGTCTGTGTTGTTTCTGGTGCTTGCCACACCTTCTTTTTCCAGGAGTGGCTATAATGGTCATTTAACCGGCGCAGAGCAGTTCGGGCTGCGAGATGGAGCTACGGGGGGAGCGGGGGTCATATAGAGGTGACCGGTGCTGAACTAGTCAGCATCTGTCTCTTCAGAAGTCAGGCAGGGGACTCCAGTGTTTGGAGTCCCCCGCCAGCGCAGGTATTGGCTGAAACAAAGCTCCAGCCGATGGCAGAGCTAAAGCAGCAGAGGAAGAGGCTGAACTTCCCATTCTAGCTGGTGACTGCATGCAGAGAGGTTCTGTGCCTTTCTGTGCTGCTGTTGGCTTGCTGGGACCTGTGGTGCACCACCACTGCGATTTCAACCCCTTCCCTGCTGAAAAGGAAAAAAGTAGAAAAGAAGAACATCTGGAATTGCTGCACTGATTTTTTTTTTTCATTTGCAGCTGTTCCAGATCCCTAAACCACCCTCTGTCCCTGTCCCTGTCCCTTCCGGTTACCGCCCCCTGTCCCTTCCGGTTACCGCCCCCCCCCCCATCCTTTTTTTATGGGTGCCATTTGCGCTTTTTCTGGTCTTTTTTTTATTTTTTTACCATTTTCCAGCTCTGCACCACTTTTTCTTCGTGTGAGCTGTGACCACCAAGTGCTGTTCAGTGCATACCTGACTGATCAGCACCTGGGGATTATTTTTAGCACTTTTTTTTGTTAGTTTTTCCACATTTGTGTAGATTTTTTGCCAATTTTTCGTTTTTTTTTTAGTTCGAAAAGAAGAAATTGTAGTTAGGGGTTTATATAAATATAGATAGAAATTGCCAGCAACCAAATGACGTGGATGAATGCAAAAGACATATTACGCATGCGCGAGGAGGCGCTGTTGATGTGAATAGTGGAAGTAATGGATATGCTTGCACGGATAAAATTGCCAGTAGTTAATATGGTGTGGATGAGTTGTAAACTTGGATTACGCATGCGCGGTGAGGCGGGATCAATATAATATGGTGGATGTGAAGTTTGCATGGCGGGTCATTCGAACTATATGGATTATATATGTTGGGACATTGGAGGTTAGTAAGCTATATGAGACGACTCTGAGTATGTAGCAGAGTTGATTCATTAATGATAAATTTAAATGTATGCTTCTCTCTTCTCAGGCGTTTTTCTATACATTAATGTGAATGGGCACTATGAGCTAAGTGCGTTTTTAATGATTTTAGTATCACATAATATTGCACAATGGCACGAAGCACTTTAAGCAAATATGGGATGGTCACTAGAGGTCTGAAGTGGACGAACAGGAAGATCCCAGAAAAATGGATTGATCATGGAAGTCTGCACTTGATTGTAAAATGACACACATTTGTAATGAATTGTTCACAGCTGTAACAAATTGTTTTGACTATATATATGAGTATACACCCTGTATGTCTTTACACTTGGCTTGAAAAGGATCCCGTGAGGGGATTGAAACGTTGCATGAAGTGTCCCATGTGTGAATAAAGCCACACTTTTTTTCACTGAACTAAGGAGTGCTGCGTTAATTTGGTGAATATTATATGCACCCGATTTCAAGGGTTAAAACGCTTGCACCATCATCTGCTTCAAGGAGTGCTGCCTGGACTTTTCAATTTGTGTATATCGATTGAAGGCTTTGCACCCGAACGGAGATTATATACTCTAAGGTAAACATACGAAGCTTATTGTTTTACCAAAATGAATGTGGACACACATGTGTTCTCTTATAATGATGAAGATGTGGAAAGGATTCTGTCTACGGTGGAAGGGGAAGCCAGGTTTCTCAGCATACCATCGGTGATCAACTTGAAAAGAGATTATGAAAGGATATCCAAAAAGGTTTTATCTCTGGAGCTTCACTTGCTGACGCTTGTACAATACCACAAGCATAATCGCATCCCACGAGGTATGAGAACCAGGCTGAAACCGACCAATTATTCGCAAGATGTGGACTTTAAAACACGTTTTGAAGCTATTTCGAATAAATATGCATTGGACATTATTTTGCTCAATATTGAACACATACAGAAGGAATTACAGATCCTTAAAACCAAATTGTTACAACTGGAAGAGTCGTTGAAAGGAGTGCTTAATAACAGCGAGGCAAATGCATTTTTTGAAAAACAAAAGGAGTTTTTGAATAAATTACGAGGTGAACTAGAAGAGACAAAACGAAGCAAATGGCATCGAGATCAACAGGATTATACCACGGGACATATATATAACTGGGAGGTGGATCACTTTAATGGAAAATCTACTACAAAACGATCGACAACGAGAAGAAATCAGGAGCAAAGAGTGAACAATAAGTCTCAACCTCAGATTGAGAATGGAGAGCCTTTTTTAGGGGACAACAACACTACAACTTTAACACCAAATGCACGAGGAGGGGAGGTCGCAGACGTGGTAGAGCAAGAAAACATGCGGCCGGTGAAAACATCTCGACAGGCGACCATCAAAGTTCAGAAGAAGAAATGAACAATATTGTGGTAAATATATCCTCACATGTATTAGACCAATATGAAACACAAATACTCAACAAAGGGTTAAGTTTTTGTCCACAAATGGGGATGGATTGGTTCCAGTTGGATCTCGACTTGCACCACCTCTTCAGGAGTCTGAAACTGAGGGTGTGGTGCGACTCGGGATCCCCTGGAACACAGGAGAAATTAAATATGAAATCTGAATGTAGTTTGACATTGAAACAATTTGATTTATATTTAAAGAGTGATATTGTACCTGTTGTTAATTCCCATGCATTGGAAACATTTATGGAGGCGGTTAGAAGAGATGTAGCACAATTGAGAATTAATACACAATATAGAAAATTAGCGAGACCTAATGTTACTAAACAGGAGATGGATGCACTGGAGAGATTGTCCAGTAACCACGATCTCACCATTAAACCCGCTGACAAGGGGGGTGAGATCGTGGTGATGGACACCTCCAGTTACATCCAAGAAATCAATAGACAATTACATACGGGCGATACGTATGAATTATTGTCACATGACCCAAAATTTAACATCATGAAAATTATAGAAGATAAGATCAATACGGCAGTGGAAGGTGGTGTAATAGATATACAATTAGCGCAATTTTTGATTGTGAAATCTCCAGTGACTCCAGTGATGTACGCTCTTCCAAAAATTCATAAAAATTTATTGAATCCCCCGGGACGCCCAATAAATTCGGGTAGGGGTTCGATTTTGTCCAATATAGCGATTTTTTTGGACAAAGCTTTAAGACAATTTGCGATATTGGCGAGATCGTACATAAGAGATACGGGAGATTTTTTACATAAAGTTAAAAATGTCAATGTTGAAGGAGACATTATTCTGGGGTCATTTGACATTGTATCCTTATATACATCGATAGGTCATGATCAAGGTTTACAGGCAGTGAGGGATATGTTATTAAAATCTGAATACTCTGAACAAGCTAGAGAATTTATTATGGATATGTTAGAAATGACATTGCAATATAACTACTTCGTCTTTCAGGACAGATTTTACTTGCAGAGGGTGGGCGCGGCGATGGGTTCGAACGTCGCGCCCACCTATGCAAATATCTTTGTCCGTTCATTGGAGGAGCGCCTCGTCTATGTGTCTCCCCACTTCAGTCAAGTACTGGGGTGGTGGAGATACATAGACGATGTGTTCATGATTTGGCAGGGTTCTATGGAATCCCTTTCCCAATTCCATGTGTTTTTAAACAATATGGATTCCAATATCAGATTTACATTGACTGCCTCAAAGGAAAGGGTACAATTTCTGGATACACAGGTGTATAAATCTGGGAATAGATTGTGCACCGATTTAAATGTAAAGGAGACTGATAAATATACTATCTTACATTATACAAGTGGACATCCACGTAGAATGATTAACTCTTTACCATATGGGCAAATGCTGAGAATAAAAAGAGTAGTGGAGGATGAAGAACACTCAGAGATGGCCCTTAATAAATTGGCCACTTCTTTTGAGATAAGAGGATACCCTAAACAAGTGATAAATAGGAATAGAGCTAAAATTAATAAAATATCTAGGGAAAGTCTATTACAGGTAAAAAATAGAATGGATAATGACCGAATACCATTTGTTACTACGTATAGTGAACTTAGTCCGGAATTGGAGAAAATTGTACGGGCTCATTGGGGGGCGGTGAGAAGTGGGTTCCTCAAATACCTGCCTTCGCTGCACCCCCATTGATGGCTTATAGATGCTCTAAAAATATAAAAGATAAAGTGGTAAAAACAGAAATCTCCAGTAAAAAGATACATATGCAACAAAGGTTGCTTAAACCTAGAAAAAATGGCTGTTATCCATGTCTGCGATGCGTGAACTGCCGATACCTTGAGAAGGGTGGACTGTTCACTCACCCACAGACAGGGGTTCAATATGAGATTAGGAATTTTTTTCTTGCGATTCCTCGTGGGTAATTTATGTGCTATGGTGCCCATGTCACTTGCTATATGTGGGTGAAACAACGTGTGATATGAGATTGAGACTGAACAACCATCGACAATCTATTATAGATAAAAGAAAGGATCTGCCAGTTGCTAAACACTTTACTGATAAAAATCATTACGAACGAGAATTAAAATATATGATAATAGATAAAGTAGATATGCCAAAAAGAGGGGGTGATCGCTTGACGATTTTAAAGAAATGTGAGTTAAAATGGATTTTCCGATTAAATACGCTTAAACCGAATGGATTGAATATTGATTATCGGATAACAACAGGTATGAGATAATGGCAAACACCACATCGTTAGGTATTCTGGAAATGTTCATCATTTTAATTAGTGTGAAGATACGAAACTATGCATATGAATTAGGTATTTATATGAAATTAATGATGAATTTCCTTTATATTGTAGTGAATGCAGCGTGTGAGAAGAGTGGAGCATACAATAACAATCTAACAGATTAATGTAAATGTTAATATCTGTATGATGAATATAGCTTGATGAAGGTTTTTACCTTATAAAGCAATGTCCTATAGATAATGGTGGTATGGGTGAAATTGCCAGCAACCAAATGACGTGGATGAATGCAAAAGACATATTACGCATGCGCGAGGAGGCGCTGTTGATGTGAATAGTGGAAGTAATGGATATGCTTGCACGGATAAAATTGCCAGTAGTTAATATGGTGTGGATGAGTTGTAAACTTGGATTACGCATGCGCGGTGAGGCGCGATCAATATAATATGGTGGATGTGAAGTTTGCATGGCGGGTCATTCGAACTATATGGATTATATATGTTGGGACATTGGAGGTTAGTAAGCTATATGAGACGACTCTGAGTATGTAGCAGAGTTGATTCATTAATGATAAATTTAAATGTATGCTTCTCTCTTCTCGGGCGTTTTTCTATACATTAATGTGAATGGGCACTATGAGCTAAGTGCGTTTTTAATGATTTTAGTATCACATAATATTGCACAATGGCACGAAGCACTTTAAGCAAATATGGGATGGTCACTAGAGGTCTGAAGTGGACGAACAGGAAGATCCCAGAAAAATGGATTGATCATGGAAGTCTACACTTGATTTATTTTACTGCACTTGATTGTAAAATGACACACATTTGTAATGAATTGTTCACAGCTGTAACAAATTGTTTTGACTATATATATGAGTATACACCCTGTATGTCTTTACACTTGGCTTGAAAAGGATCCCGTGAGGGGATTGAAACGTTGCATGAAGTGTCACATGTGTGAATAAAGCCACACTTTTTTTCACTGAACTAAGGAGTGCTGCGTTAATTTGGTGAATATTATATATAGATATAGATATAAGTTACATTTTTGGCCAGTGTTCACTGTAGTGAATTTTTATACTACAGTTTTTGTGCACACGCACGATCTGTGTGCGTGCGTGCTTGCTGCAGAGCACCAATCAGTAGTGTGCTCATTAGCATCTGCACATTTTTGATGTGTTGCAGTTAGTGGTAGTTATATATATATATATATATATATATATATATATATTTTAGTTAGTGTCAGTTTAGGTTTTTGCACGAACGCACCATCTGCGTGAGTGCGTGCATTTTGCAGAGCACTGTAGTGAATTTTTAGACTACAGTTTTTTGCCTGCACCATGATCTGTGTGCGTGCGTGCTGCAAAGCACCGATCAGTAGTGTGCTCATTTACATCTGCAGATTTTTGACTTTTTATTTTATTTATTTTTTTGTGTGAAAAATAACCTGCAGTTAGTGGTAGTTAGTTAAATATGGTGTATATATATAAATTTCAGTTAGTGTCAGTTTAGAATTTTGCACGAACGCACCATCTGCGTACGTGCATTTTGAAATTACTGATCACTGATCAGTAGTGTCCATTACTTATCGCGTCTGCTCAGTTTGCACTGCAAGTTTTTTTTGTGTGCAGAAAAGAATTTTTTCTTGTGCAACAAAGACTTTTTTTGTTTACAAAATACTTTTTTTGTTCAGAAAATACTTTTTTGTGCAGAAAATACTTTTTTTTTTTACAACTTTTCTTCTAAATTTAATTTCAAATTTATTACAAGCCCCTTCACGTGTAAAAACACAACATACACACCCCTCATATCAAATAAAGGTTTCCACATTTCACATGCCATACCCCAATAAAATGAAAATGGCCTGTCCATCCCAAACAGTATACTCAGCTGAAGAGGCATACGCCATGTTTGCCTCCAATACTGAGTCTGCCAGTGAGGGAGAAGAGGATGCCATTTTCCTCTACTCCTCTACCTCCTCCTCCTCATCATCATCCGCTGATGAGGGACCCTTTAGAAGGCGCCCCAGAACAACAGCTGAGGCAGCCTCCCAGAGTGAGCCCACATGGACCCCACACCCTGATGATTATCAGCCCAAAGTTCCAGAGTTTGTGGGAAACTCTGGAATCCAAATTGACTGCACGGGCTTCACAGAAATTGATTTTTTCATAATCTTTTTTAGTAAAGATTTAGTAAATTTTATCGTGGCACAAACAAATTTATATGCCGAGCAGTTTATTACCCAGAACCCCACATCACCATACGCAAGACCCTTTGGTTGGACCCCAGTTACAGCAGCAGAAATAAAAATCTTCTGGGGGCTATTGCTGCATATGGGGCTTGTTAAAAAAAAAAAAAAGAAATTAGACAGTATTGGAGTGTGGATGTCTTGTACCACACTCCAATATTCAGCAATTGCATGGCCCGGAATAGATTCCAGTCGATTCTGAGATTTTGCATTATAATGATAACGCACAATGTCCGCCAAAAAATGACCCAACATTTGATCGGCTATTTAAAATTAGGCCCGTCATTGACCACTTCAGCACCAAGAACCTAAGATTCTGCCAGTACCTGCCCAGCAAGCGAGCAAGGTATGGCATACAAATGTATAAATTCTGTAAACCCGGGTACACCTATAGGTTTCGAGTTTATGAAGGGAAAGACTCCCGGATTGAACCCCCAGAATGCCCCTCGAGTTAGTGGGAAACTAGTGTGGGACTTACTGCACCCACTGCTGGATAAGGGTAACACCTCTATGTGGATAACTATTCTACCAGCATACCCCTATTCAAGTCCCTAAGTGCCAGAGTTACTGTGGCTTGTGTCACAGTACGCAAAAATCAGAGAGGCTTCCCTAAATCCCTGATAGGGCAACCACTCAGAAAGGGTGAAAGCAGGGCTCTCCTCCATGAGAACATGCTGATGGTTAAGTACAAGGACAAGAGGGACGTCCTTGTACTTACCACCATTAACAGTAACACCAGCAACCCTGCCCATGTACGTGGTACCACTACCACTGTCCCCAAACCAGACTGCATTCTGGACTACAACAGGCACATGGACGGGGTTGATGTTTCAGATCAAATTCTGAAGCCCTACAGTGCCACACGAAAAAAAAAGGCAATGTACAATGCGTACATGCTATATAAGTCTAGCGGACACAAAGGAAAAATTTTTCACTTTCAAGAAGTAGTGATCAAGACCCTAATTCTTCCAAACCAAGCACAAGAGGGCCCCAGTACTTCTGTAAGTCACAGTGGCCGTGTTGTACCAGGACAACATTTCTTAGCTGAAGTCCCCAGACAGCAAAAAAGGGAAGGACCCAAAAAAGATGCAGAGTGTGTTCAAAAAGGGGTATTAGGAAGGACACCATTTACCACTGTGAAACCTGCCCTGAAAAATCTGGCCTGTGCATAAAGGAGTGTTTTAAAATCTACCACTCATCCATGGAGTATTAATTTAATTTCATCCATGATGTACCCTGCAGTTTTACCACCTTATATCTCTAATTTTGTCCGCATTGCTTACATATCCACTTTTCACCAACCACTACATTTTCATTTCTGTGAAACAGCTCTTAGGTCAAAAGTGCCCTTTCCACCACTTAAAATGTTCGTACGGGGTGCACTTTCCAAAAAGGGGTTACTTCTTGGGGTTTTTAATTTCTGGGGACCTCAGGAATTTTATAAATGCGACATGGCAGCTAAAATCCAAGTCTGTTTATTCAGGCCTGCAAAAACCATATTTTGCACTTTGCCTGTAGAGCCCTGCTGTGCGCCCATACAGCAGGCTACAAACACATATGGGGTGTTTCCTTAATGGGGAACATATACTGGGCTGCATTTCCTCCTTTAACCCCTTGTGAAAGTGAAAAATTGGGGTCTGCTAGTAATTATTCATTTTTACAAATGTGTGCTTTGAAATGCTTTAACAAGTGTTTCTGTTCCAATTCAGATCGGCAAAATCCATATTTTGACTCTAGAGCCCTGCCCATACATCATTTTTTGAGCACATATGGGGTGTTGGCGTATTCTTGGAAATGGGGAACAAAATGTGGGCTGCATTTTGTCCTGTTAACCCTTGTGAAAGTGAAAAATGTGGGTATAAAGCAACTTTTTCTGGAAAAAATTGTAAAGTGTTTCCTAATTCTATGAAACGCCTGATGGGTCGAAGTGCTCACTACACACCTTGAAATATTCCTTGACGGGTGCAGTTTCTGGAATGGGGTCACTTTTTTTGGGTTTCCACTGTAGGGCCACCTCAGGGTGTCTTCATATGCGACATAGCTCCCAATTACCACTCTGAAGCATGTTGTGCGCCCATACATCAGTTTTTGAGCACACAGTAAACTGTAAACTCCAGATTCAGGGTAATAGATTTTGAGTTTTAATAGGAAATAGGGAGACGCTAACTTTCACTTTTCTCAGGAATGGTGCTCCTAGCCGTTCTAGGGGCAACGATCCAGATTTTGAGTTTTGTTTGGCTGTTAACCCTTGATGTGTTATAGAAAAAAAATTGTTAAAATTTAAAATCTGCTAAAAAAAGTGAAATTTTGAAAATTCCTTCCCATTTTCCTTTAATTCTTGTGTGACACCTAAAGGGTTAACAAGGTTTGCAAAATCAGTTTTGAATAGCTTGAGGGATGTAGTTTCTAAAATGAGGGGATTTATGGGTGGTTTCTAATATGTAAGCCCCAGAAAGTGACTTCATAACTGAACTGGTCTGAAAAAATTGTTTTTTTTTTTTGCTTCTAAAGTTCTAAGCCTTCTAACGTCCCAAAAAAATAAAATGTCATTTTTAAAATGATCCAAACATCAAGTAGATATATGGGGAATGCAGGCATGGGATTCAGCCAGTTCCCTCAGGTTCTCCAGATCCGGTTGTTAAAATTATGGTGGAACCTGAAGATGAGCGCTTCCATTCCATAGTTTAGATCCTTAGGCCTTTTAAAAGTTGGGTGGTAGTGTATATATGGTGTATTTATGTGTATGTGTGTTGCATATATAAGATGTATATACAGGGCCGGTGCAAGGATTTTTGCTGCCCTAGGAAAAATCCATTTTGCCACCCACTCATGTCACTCTCTCACTGACATACACTCACTCAGACACTCACTGAATGATGTACACAGAAACTTACCGACATACACACACTCACTCAGACACTCACTGATATACACACACACACACAGAAACTCACTGACAGACACACACAGAAACTCACTGACAGACACACACAGACACTCACTGACAGACATACAATCACTCAGACACTCACTGACAGACATACACCTACCCACTGAAACACACACACACACAGAAACCCACTGAAAGACACTCACTCACTGACAGACAAACACACACATATACACTCACACAGACACTCACTGACAAACACACACACTTACTGAAAGACAGACATACACATTCAATGACAAACACACACTCCCTCAATGACAAACACTCACTCACTGACATACACACACACACAGGCAGATACTTAAACACTCACCTCCCTTGGGTCCAGTGTGGTGCAGCTCCTCAGTCCTCCAGCATGCCGTTTAGTATACCGGGGCCGGAATGACGTCATATTCCGGCTCCCAGCATCACAGAGGGTGCGCGAGGGAGGAGTGGGGAGCTGCTAGAACAGCCTCCCTTGCTGCCTGCCTCCTCTTCTCCAGTAATTTACTGGCAGAGCAGGCACCTGCCATCAGGGTAAGCAGGTGCCTTCTCTGCCATATTTAAGAAGGACCTCCACCTCCTGGGCCCCCTGTAACGTCGCTGGGGGTGGCTCAAGAGTCGCTCGCCCAGCGCTGCAGCCCCAGACAGGGAAAGCCCACCAGGGCTTTGTATGTATATGTAAAGATATGTTAAGACGCCGCATG
This sequence comes from Bufotes viridis, assembly GCA_033119425.1. Lineage (NCBI taxonomy): Eukaryota > Metazoa > Chordata > Amphibia > Anura > Bufonidae > Bufotes > Bufotes viridis. The sequence continues at coordinate 324,450,650 of CM065593.1, read as the reverse complement.
TCTGCCGTTGAGTAGGGAACCTGTTGTAAAAAATTTGAATTCCACCCCTGAAATGTAAAGTAATAACTATTTTTGGAGGTATTATTAGCTATTATAAAAGTGAAGAAATTGAAATGTGCAAATTTGCTAATTTTTCCCAATTTTTGGTAAATTTGGTATTTTGTTATAAATAAAAATGAAATTTTTTTAATCAATTTTACCACTGTCATGAAGTACAATATCTGATGAGAAAACAGTCTCAGAATGGCCTGGATAAGTAAAAGCGTTTTAAAGTAATTACCTCATAAAGTGACATATGTCAGATTTGCAAAAAATGGCCTGGGCAGTAAGGTGAAAACTGGCCCGGAGTAGAAAGGGTTAACCTTTTCTATTTATTGTTGTTTCTCCCACTATGCTATGTGGTTTATAGCTTCAGTTTGAGTTGTGGATAGCTGGTGTGTGGATCTCGGCTGAGTTCCTGGTAATGCCATAGCCACTTGAAGTTAAGTATTTTCTTTCCCTTTTGTATTTTGTTTGTGTTATTTTGTGTGTTGCATTTCCCTGTCATTTGTATTAAGGCCTGAGGGGACCTTTTGGAGGAACAAGTTGTCTCAGTCCTGACATTAGTACCAGGGTCCTATAGTTTGAGTTATGACATTAGGTATTCCTGTGTATGAACTTTGATTAGGGTTTTACTAGGAGGTGTCCATCTCCTTTCCCTAGTTTCCAGGCTTTATTCCTTCACCCCTTTTCCTCCTATGATTGGTGTGGTGTTTCCCTCCCACACCCGAACGTGACAAATATGGGGGTATAAAAGTCTAATGGGGTCTGATATGGGCATCTGGAGGTCTGGTCTCAGGTCTGATATGGGGGTCTGAGAGATCTAATGGGGGTCTGATGGGAGTCTGGTCTGAGGTCTGATATATGGGGGTTTGGTCTGAGATGGGGGGGGGTTTCTGACATAAAGGTCTAATGGGGGTCTGATATGGGGTCTGACATAGAAGTCTAAAGAAAGTCTGGTCTGGTATGGGGGGGTCTCATTTGAGGTTTGATATGAGGGACTGATCTAAAAGGTAAGGGGGTATTTTTTGGACTGGTGCACTATCTGTGTGGTACCAGTATTTTCAGAGGAAATGTTTCTGCAGGATAGTGTTGGGGAGCACAGTGGGCACAGTATTAGAGGTAGCAGGATGGGGTGTTCAGAAAGTGAAGAGAATGATAGACATCTTAGTTTCCTACTTTTCCGTTTGTCAAACTCTATGTCTTTAAAGGCATATATCAAGGGGGAAAACAGAACACAATGCTATGATCTAATTAAACTCGCTTCTCAGCGTAATATTAAGGTGTACAGCCCCCTATACTGCATGCTGTACAAGACGCATTAGTGTACATTATAATCACAAGGCATAAGCCGACTCACCACGCCAAGGTTGCCTATTTAAGTGGGACCTACTCTGAAAAAAATGCGCAGCACAGTGCGGTAACAAAGCGGCACTGCCCTAGTAGGCGGCATTCTATGCAGAGTGGACGTGCCTAGGGCTCAAGAGAATAGCGCACAATAGGGTAGTACGTCCTAGATAATGTATAGGACAGAGGTACTGTAAGATTAGAGGCTCACCTTTTGGGGTTGTGCTATAATAGGCACAACCCTATTGTAGACTAGCGATGAGCGGGAGGTGCCATATTCGATTTCGCGATATTTCGCGAATATTCGATTGAATATTCGTCATATATTCGTCGAAATTGAATATTCGTCATTATTTATATTTGCATCGCAAATTAAACTTAGAGCTGAGTTCCTAATGGTTGTAACTTGTATTGCTAGAATTGACGAAGATAACGAATATCACGAATATAGCACTATATTCTCAATCTTCGTTATATTCTAGCAATACAACCATTAGGAACCCGGCTCTAAGTTGAATTCGCCATGCGATTAATATAACCTGTATTACTCGCATTGCGAATTCAACTTAGAGCTGGGTTCCTAATGGTTGTATTGCTAGAATATAACGAATATCACGAATATAGCACTATATTCTCGATCTTCGTTATATTCTAGCAACGACCATTAGGATCTCAGCTCAAAGTTTCATTCGCGAAGCGAACATATAATCGCATTGCGAATTGAGCTTAGAGCTAAGTCCCTAATGGTTGTATTGCTAGAATATAACGAAGATGACGAATATCACGAATATAGCACTATATTCTCAATCTTCGTTATATTCTAGAAATACAGCCATTAGCAACTCAGCTCTAAGTTTCATTCGCGAAGCGATCATATACTCGCATTGCGAATTGATCTTAGAGCTAAGTTCCTAATGGTTGCATTGCTAGAATATAACGAAGACGACGAATATCACGAATTCACGAATATAGCACTATATTCTCAATCTTCGTTATATTCTAGCAATACAACCATAAGGAACTAAGCTCTAAGTTAATTTCGCAATGCGAGTATATGTTCGCATTGCAAATTCAACTTAAAGCTGGGTTCCTAATGGTTGTATTGCTAGAATATAACGAATATCGCAATTCGAATAATTCAGGTTATATTAATCGCATTGCGATTACAACTTAGTCAAATTTGTGAGATCGTGATTCTCACATCCGACAGTACATTTTAGCATGGAGGCGTTCCCATTGGGATGGGGACGCTCCATGCACACAGGAAGTCGGCAGAAGCGGCAACGGGCATTAACTGGAGCAGGCAGGGAGCCAGGAATCCTCCGGACAGGTAAGAACAGCTTTTGGGAAGTGGGAAGACAACCAGAGAGCAACAAGGATTAACATCTAAAAAAAGCCCAAAAAAACAAACATTCGAAATTGCAAATATATAGCGCTATATTCGCAATATTTGCGAATTATCGAAGTTGCGATATTCGCAATAAAAAGCCGCTATTTGAATATTCGCTTAACACTATTGTAGACATATCAAGCGAAGAAACGATCGCCTTCGGGTGTGCAGCTTCAGGTTGAAGTTCCAATGTAGAAGGATGTCCAGTCCCTCCTCACTGGTCGTTGCATGAAGAAAGAAAAAAATCTGTTTTTGGTGCTCCAAAACCCGGTCAAGACAATCTTGAGTTTCAAACTTCTTTTTATTCTAATTTAAAAGATTTTCAATAAAAACAATGCGTTTTGGGGGATTAAGACCCCCTTCATCAGGTTGAACATGGGTGCATTCCTATGAATGAGGGGGTTTATAAGTCATATTTAATATAAGCACTTAATATAAACACTTTTACAATTACAGTACAGTCTCTGGACAAAATTTATATTAAATGTGCCTAGAACCCTCCTCATCCTTAGGAATGCATTTATGGACTGCAGGAATTTAATGCATTCTTAAGGTTAAGGGGGGTTATAATGGCATAAAATAACAGTGCATCATCCACAGATCTCCCATAACAGTGTGCCATTCACAGAACCTCCATAACAGTGCATCATCCACAGATTACCATTTGTACAAAACCCACCAAAGCACACCATTTGGTTCAAAATAATTATTTCTTATTTTTCTCCTCTAAAACCTAGGTGTGTCTTATCAGTTGTGTCTTACAAAGCAAAAAATATGGTAATTCAAAATTAAAATGAGAAAAGAAGAGTGAGGATTTCGACGTGGTGCTGTTTGCAGATATGTAAGATTCTTGTTGTCGGTGAAAATGACCAATGTATGTTCAGGAAGGACCCCCCTCTGGAAGGATGGAGCCAGGTGAGATGGTTTTCTGGTGTGTATGAGATCTTTAGAACGTTCCCTGAATCGCAAATCAAATCTTGTGGCCAAAGTGATCAGGTCATTCAGAGTGGACAGATCATCGCGACCAGCTAATGCATCCTTAATCCGGTGAGAAAAGCCCTCCCAGAACACCACCAGTTGCAAGTTCTGCAGCAAGGGTACGAAACTGGATTGAGTACTGACCCACTGTCAGAGAACGTCGGTGCAACAGAGTTGAAGCAGTGGAGGACGTGCAGTCAGGCTCTTCAAAGGCCAGCCGGAAGGTAGCATGGAAAGACTGCAGGTTAGAGGTCTCTGTACCTCCTTGTTCTCAAATAGGATTGTCCCAAGCAAGGGCCTTATCAGACACAATGAAGGTGACCTTGGACCACTCAATAGGAAACTTCTGCCAGTGCAATTTGAAGTGGATTAAACACACAGGAAGCCACGACAAGTCTTATGATATCCACTATAGTGTGGGGGCAGAGGAAGTTGCCTCCACACTCAAGTGATGTGGCACTGAAACCCAGGCTCACAGGTTCGGGAACTGCAGGGGTAGCAGCGACTGGCGACCCTGAAGTAGCTGGAGGGGCGATGGCATCCAGGCAGGCAGGGATATTATGCATGAACTGCAACAGGATGTCCTAGCATTCGCTCTGACGTCTTATCTCAAATAACAGTTCCTGTACAGCAGGCTTTTGGGGTGACAAGTGGGGTCGATGGCCTGAGCATACTGTTACGAACCAGCGGATGTGAACCCACTGTTCCACGTGACCAACTTGCTCTAAGGGTGTTGTCTAAGTGAACTCCTTATTCTTCACAGTACCCCTAATGGTGGCGATAGGCTTTCCCGAGGGGAACACCAGGTCGCTACATCTTGAGGTGGGTGGGCACACAAAGCAGCTGGTTCAGGTGGACCAGGAGGTACCAGAGCAAGGTACCAGAGGTACAGTCGTAGTCAACAGGCTGAGTCATAACCAAGAGCAACAGTGAAGGACCACAGGATGAGGCTGAGGCAAAGTCGTACAAGTAATAGGTCAGGGAAGATGGCTCAGGTACAGGTCAGGTAATCCGGGTTATCAACAGGAAAGACAAGAAAGGACAGATTAGGATCAAACAGGAAGCGAAGTCCAGAATCCAAGCACAGTTCAGGAATGCAAGAACACAGGCACAAACAACAGCAACCTTTGCAGGACACAAGGACCTTTGAAGCTTAGGCACCTGGGAAGGGAACTGGACCACTTATATAGGTGCAGGATGGCTGGCACTGGTCACACATGTCACACACGTGCAAAACCCTTTATTCACAGGAAGCGACGCATGCAAGCACTTAACGAGGTGCTACAGGGAACAGGCTGGAAGGCATGCTATGTCCAGGGCTAGAAGGAAACCGTGGAGCAGATTCCAGGAAAGGTGGTGTCTGTAAGGAGAGAGCCCAGGATTGCAGAGGTGAATGGGAAGAGACCAGCAGCTAATCACCTGCACTACCTGTCCCCGCAATGCAGCCAGACGCGGGCGGAGGTGGCCAGGGAGGACAGTGTTCACGTGCACACAGAGCCGGGGATTGCGTTGGTGAGTAGGGGGAACATCGGCAGTCAGCAACCACAGTTACAATACTTTGTGATCAGCTTAGTATTTTTACTGATCTTTAAAAGCAAACAAGATTTTTATAATATCACATATCACATTTATAATAACATCTTTTGCGGCCCCGTTAAGGTGAATGGGTCCACGTCCAACTGACTGAAAATGTGTATCGAATTTGGAAAAAATATACTGTTGTGTGCCCTTTTTCTCTCCTCTTTCTGGCTGTCTTGAGCTATAGGTAAAAAGAGATTGAATCGGTAAGAAATACAACATGTGCATTCCTTGTTTCCTTTAATGGGAAACATAACTTGGGCCATAGGAGAGTCCAAAGGCAGTGGACATATATCACTGAGTTTTCACATGAATAATATGTGTCCATGTAGAAGACATGCATAACAGTTCTGCTCTGCAGATGATATCTGTTTCTTTTACTAATGGGAATGGACAATGGTAGATAAGATAAGTATAATTAAAGTGTTTTTATTTTATTCGCTCATTTAAATGGGCAGTCTGTTTTCAGAAAATAAATGTTATTCCCTGTATGACGCTAAGTTGTACAAAATACTTTATTGACTCATTTTGGCTTTCAAGATCTCTGCTTGCAGTCATTAAATAAGAACTGTAATTGTTCATGTCCAGTGGCTAAAAATCTGCCAAGTCAGAGATTCGGGATTGATTTCAGTTCTAGATTACACATCCAAATTTTGTCTTCTATCAAGCTGTGCACCTTCTTGTCCATCACATGACCAAGGACAGATATTTACCCTCTACAAGTAATGAAGGATATTGTCTGCATTGTAAATAGAACAGAGAGAAGTGGTGAGAGAACAGAACATATTTAGTAAAGGTAAGTTGGGTCTAGGTAGAGGGGCAGTAACTGCAGTCACAACAAAGACCCTATGCCACATAAGACGGCACCAATAGATAGTTGGAGTGCCTTGTTACAAATTTTCCATTGGGATGCAGGAGCTATTAATTACACCTCTGGTTCTAAAACAGTGTGGAGCCCATATTGGCTATCCATGGCAACATTTAAAGGGGTTGTCCAATGAAGAAGAATTGTTGGGAATAGATTTAGGCTACTTTCACACTTGCGTTTTTGCCTGATCCGGCAGGTATCAGCAAAAACGCTTCCATTTGTGATAATATAACTGGCTGCATCCGTTATAAACGAATCCGGTTGTATTATCTTTAAAATAGCAATGACGGATCCAGCATTAAAACCATTGTAAGATCTCTTTTTTATTGTGCCAGAGAAAACAGATCTGGAACCATTGACTTGCATTGCATGTCATGCCGGATCCATTTTGCTCTGCATCCCATGCATGGGAATACAACCAAATGGAATGGAATGCATTTCGGAGCATTCCGTTCTGTTCAGTTTTGTCCCCATTGACAATAAACGGGGACAAAACTGAAGCGTTTTTCTCTAGTATTGAGATCTTCTGCCGGATGTCAATACCGGAAGAGTTAAACGCAAGTGTGAAAGTAGCCTTAGAGTGGGTTACAAAATGAAACCTTAGCATTCTACTACTTTTCCCATTCCATCGCTTACATGGTTAATGCTGGTCTGTACTTTCTGGTTTGAACACAGGAGATGCCTGTTCAGTAGTGTTGATCGAGCACCCAAGTGTTCGGGTGCTCGGGCCGAACACATCGGGATGCTTGGGTGCTCTACAGAGCACCCGAGTACAATGGAAGTCAATGGGAGAACCAGAGCATTAAACCAGGTACCCCCTGCTCTGAAGAGGGGGAGGGTGTCTGGTTCACAGGAAAAGGACAGAAATTGATGGAAACAACACTGAAATGGTTCGGGAACAGCATGGGGACGATGTCTGGATGCATCTTGGACTCCCAGGTCGCATACAAGGACATATATAACTTATACCAGCTGTACATATATAATTATATACTGGAGATAGTCAGGTTATACCAGCACGCTTCATACCACTATATACAAGAAGATGTCTAACTTATACTAGCCGTAATTATACAATTATATACAGGGGATAGCCAGGTTATACCAGCATGTCCATATCACTATATACAAGAAGATGTCTAACTTATGACAGCCGTAAATATATAATTATGTACAGGAGATAGCCAGGTTATACCAGCATGGTCCATATCACTATATACAAGAAGATGTCTAACTTATACCATCTGTACATATATAATTATATACAGGAGGTACCCAGGTTATACCAGCATGTCCATATCACTATATACAAGAAGATGTCTAACTTATGACAGCCGTAAATATATAATTATGTACAGGAGATAGCCAGGTTATACCAGCATGGTCCATAAAAGTAGATATTATGTAAAAAGGCTGAGATGTACCTTTTCTTCAGAATGTTATTCAGATATAAAGAATGCTTTTCACCTCAGGCTTTGCTGCTTGGACGGACAGTTGACTACCTGAGATATCTAGTAGGGGAGGAGACTCGTGCATAGGGCTCGAACACACAGGGTGTTCGACCGAACACCGCTGAGTGCCGAGCATCGCAATGCTCGAGCCGAACCGGTGTTAGGCCGAGCATGCTCACTCAACACTACTGCTAAGAGAAGAAGCCTCTTTCTAGACCAGTCAACAGCAGGGGTGGACTGGACATAGAATTTAGAGGGAAATTATCCAGGAGGCCAATGCCTAGGGGGTTGCCCAAACCCTCCTCACGGCCACCAGTCAAGTACATAGCGAGCTGATGCTCTCAGCATTATTTAATGCTTGAAACATATAGTACTTATGCACCCGGCTAGCAGAAGAAGTGCCGTCCTGCATTCAACTGTATTGCCATCCTCAGGATGGTGATAGAATTGAATGCTGTGGCAGGGGTGGCAATATTTTGTGCTACACTGTGTATTTGGTTCTGCTGGGGCAGTATTTTGTGCTGAACAACAGTATTGCTGGCCATCCCTACCTACCTAATGGCCCTGACTTCTATCAATTTGGACTCACCTACAACATGGGGTCACCTTTAGGGGTTTTTCTTTTTTTGCAAGGTAAAATTGCCCGGGCACAGCTCATTCCCATTCAAGTGAATGGGCCTGCCTGAGCTACAGTACCAAGCACAGCCACTATACAATGTACGGTGCTGTGCTTGGTGAGCTGTGAGGAAGCCGCATCGCTTACTGCAGCATTGCTGAATATTTAAACAGCTGACGGGCAGAGTTGCTAGGAGTCAGAGCCAAGGATATGACATCAATATCAAACTCCTGGAAAACCCTTTAAAAAGCTTTAAAGTGATTGGTCCAAAGCACCAAGATATTCTGCTGTTCTATACAGTGATTATCAGTAGGGACATTGGTCTTTGCTCCCAACCTTATCTAATTTTAATTTTCATGAGTTCCGTCGCTGAAACTGCCTGCTGGATCCGGCAATCTGCATGCAAACCGATACCATTTGTAGACGGATCCGTCTCTCAAATGCATTGCAATACCGGATCCGTCTCTCCGGTTGTCATCCGGAAAAAACAGATCCGGTATTTACTTTTTCACATTTTTAAAGGTCTGCACATGTGCAGACCGTAAGACCGATCCGTCAATGCGTTAATTTCAATGCCGAATCCGGCACTAATACATTTCAATGGAAAATAATGCCGGATCCGGCATTCCGGCAAGTGTTCCGGAATTTTGGACGGAGAAAATACCGCAGCATACTGCGTTACTTTCTCCGGCCAAAAAACGTAAGAGGGACTGAACTGATGCATCCTGAACTGAATGCTCTCCATTCAGAATTCATTAGGATTAAACTGATCAGTTTTTTTCCGGTATTGAGCCCCTATGACGGAACTCAATACTGGAAAAGAATAACGCTAGTGAAAGTACCCTTAAATGGAAACAGAATAGACAAACTCCCTGCAGATATTGTCCATGGTCATCATGTTATATTACTCCCTTGTCAGAGCAGCAAGCATGGTAATATTGCAGGGTTAACTGTACTCTTGCTGATCATTTTCTGCTGATCGCCATTTGTATTGTTGCTGAGCAGGAGAAAAAGTTTTGTGATGCCAAAGTCTTCCCACATACACTGTGTTGCATTATGCATACCATTATGTCCAAAATACATACTGCCAGCACAAAACTAAACTAATAAGCAGTGACTTCACTCCAAAGTTGAACATAACTATAGGGTCATGACATTTATTGCTGGTTGAGGTATGTCCCTTGTTCTTGTGTCCCTGCATCATACACAGAATTGGCTTTCAGGACTCTGGTTGGCTATTTCTGATGCAGCATTAATGCCAGCTACCCAGTATCAAATGTTTGATCAAATTTCTTAAAAACATTACAGAATAGACACCATATGCCAATACAATGAATTATGCCAATGGCCACACAAGGGAATGTACTGCTTATGCATGGTCCGGGGATCTGACAATGCAAGCGCAAAATTTCTGTGCCAAGCTGTGTAACCTAGGTAAGTGATGAGGAGGATAGAGTGGGGCTTGATTAAGTGAGGAGTACCGGAGCATTTTGCCATGCTCAGGACGGCCTAGTGGGCACTTGATGAGCCATTTGAATATTGCATAAAACATTTTATGCCATTAAAGCACTGTGCATGGGAAGAAGATATGCTTTAACAACTATTTAAGTCCTCTATTTGGCGCTGGTAGTACTTAGGCCAAATGGAGCCTACTCCCTTTAAAATACTTCTACGCATGTCATACAAAATTTCATAATTCAAATTATATTATCAGAATAATAAGCTGAGTTAAAAGAAGAAAATTTTTGTAACATCAAGGGTACTTTCACACTAGCGGTAAGGAACTCCGGCATGTCAGCAGTAGTCCGGGAGCACGCATGCACTAGTGGCAGCACAGATCCGACAGGCTGTTCACCTGCCGGAACAGCCTGTAGGAGTTCTTTGCCGCTAGTGTGAAACTAGCCTTACAGGTAAAGTAGCTCTTGCAAAGCTTTGACATACACAGTTGAGTCACATTATTATGATGACTTCCTACTTTCAATGTCAGCAGTGTGTAGCTCATGAAGGAAGTCACGTGTGGTGAGGTGGCTTGGTGAGTATATAAGGTCTGCGATAGGCTGTTTGCACATATATCCCCTGTTACTGTCATGGGTTAAAGGCCAATTATCAGACTTTGGATAGGATGAAAATTATAGTGGCTCACTCACCAAACAAATGGAATAAGGTTTGGTAGTGACAGCATATCTGAATCAAGTTTTATACAAAAATTTTCAATTGTTTTTGGAACGTATAAACCCTTTGGATTTTACTAGGAAGCCATTGGAACTGATCATACGACAATAGCGATTGTTAACCTGATGTATTCTAGGATCCAGTGACGGACTTCTCTGGGCAACAGCAAGACTCCACACTACGTCAGCCACTTGGTCGCGTGGGACACCACGCTAGACCCAGACCATACAGGATGCCGAAGGTCTGAGCGGCAAGTAGGACAAGCCACACCAACTCTGCAGCGCGGTGGTGGTAATGTATACCCCCTATCTGTTAATATTGTTGGCTACCTATCCAGAGTGATAAAAAGTGGTATGTTCTGTGGCAAAATACCTATTAAGAGGTGACATACCCAACAGCACTTACTATATAGAAGGTATCGGCAGCCGTCAATGTGCCTCCACAAAGGGGACATTAAATCCAAGGAGATCATGCACCGATTGGTGACATTTTGAGTGACCTATAGCATATACTAGTGCATTTCCACAAAGGGGACTTTAATTCTAAGATTGTGTATCGGCTTGTGGCAACTGAACCTTCAGTGACTTATGACTTTTTTTGGGTCTGGATCAAAAAACTGCTATACTGTTAACGGCCAGGCACTTGGCTTCACAGGATGGTTATTGGTTTTATGGACTTTCACAGGTTGTGTTGAGTACACAATATTTTTGCACAGTGAACACCTATGCACTTTATTTATGAATTTGCTGAATTTTTTTTTGATTAAATGTATCTTTGATTAATTAATAGTATGAATTGTTTGTGATACACTGCTATTAGGATCTAGTTCTTTTTTTTTGGGTGTATTATCACTTACCTCACATTACAAGTGACCGTACCGCCATATAGATTCCAGGACACCTTTTTTAAATTCAATAGATGAATGAATTGTCTGCTATTTTAGCATATTTAAAAAAAAATTAATACATTTTTATTTTGATTGTCCATCTAAAGTGTGCCCCTTCAGTATTTTCAATTATCAGACTTGTAAAAATGATCACATACCCCTGTCATGTGACCTGAGTCCGACTGCCAAGGGTTGATCTATTTCACGCACTTCACCTCTCACACCCCTACACAGGCCTCAGATTACATCCCGACAAAGCCTTTCATGCACCCTAACAAGCTGCCACCATCTATGACATTTAAATTAATATACCAATTAATTAGGTGCTGATAAAAAAAAACCAGCACCCCACTCACAAGCTCACAGTAGCACAGACCACACTTATAGCAAATTCACAGAAATGCAAACCGCACTCATACACATAAAAATGGAAGTTACTGGGCTCATTCAGGGCACACAGCAAAACCATTAAAGACGTGCTTTAATATACTAAAAAGTGTACAGTACTTTGTTATAAAAATTAAAATAAGAGACATACATAAACGTGCACAAAAAGATAAAAACAGAAAGGTTCTTACTACTTTATGAATTGTGTGATAAGAGTCCGTTCTGGTTCCAGGGACAGGAGGACCTGGAACACAACCCAATGTTGATCGGATCCCCAATTTCTAGCCCCCTTAGGCAGAGGGTGGAGCTGAGAGGAGTCTCCTTCACATCCTTGGCCCAGCCTTCTGGAAAGGCCTTCATTATGGGTGCGTGCTCCACCCCTATCCTTCGGCTGGCAAGTATAAAATATTAATAAAACATGTCTTCTTGTCCACACTAATGGATTTTTGGGCCCTGACATATTTTAAGTACGCATAGTTCATAAGGCTGATCATTCTGATACCAAATATGACCGGTGTAGGGGTCCTGGAATGAGAGTTTCTCATTACACGGGAATGTTGGCTGTCGGGATGAGGGGAGATATTTGGACTTCCACATTATGAAGAAAGCAATTATTACAATAATTAGTAGGGGAGTTGTACCAGAGATCAGTTATAGCTTATGATATATTTTCTGGTAGTCCATCTGAAAAGCTTCTGGAAGTTTGCTGTGTCTGTGAGTGTGTATTAGCTCCTTCCAATCTAGACTAAATGGCATCATAAAGACAATCTTGCCGAATGGCATGAAAATATATAGAGTCATATGACAGATATAAAAACACACACAGATAATAAAAGTTATGAGAAAGGTTGTCCATTTATCACACCTACCCTATTATGATGTGCTACGAGAACTGACTACAAGTCGGTTCCCAAACATATCTCCATGACAGGGACCACCCATCTGCATGTCAAGCTCAATACCCCCTTAACCAACTCAAGGGATTATGTGTGGAGATCAGCTGACCTCTTGTACAAAATTATATGTAGACCACTCAAAGCCACCATAACTAAGTTCACGTAGCAGTGCAGCAGATATCCCATGATCTTAGCAAGTACTCCTTCCCCACATCAGGAAACATCTCATAAAGGAGACCTCTCAAGATCCTTGCTGTGTATCAAATCGCAGAAGAGATAACATCTACTGAGCTGACAATCGCAGAGAGGGGCTTGCCTACAAGTCCCTGATAAAAGTCTCCCAGCTGCTCCTTACCTCTTTGTGCGCCATGTGAAATCAGCCAATTTACTTGCTCCTCTTTTGAGATATCATCCAGTCTTGTAACAATCCGGTGGGTCAGTTTTTATTTTGGGGAGATCATCATCCACAGTCCTATTCACTACCGATGACGGGATCTGCCTCCAAGCATTTGGACTACAAGTCCCACGGTTAAAGCTCACCATCTTTATAACTGAATGACTCCAGTGGCGATTAACTGAATTATATCCATCTTGGATTTTATCTCCTCTTAAGGCATCTGGGGAACAAGCCTTTTCAGACAGGTCAACATCCTCATATCAGAGAGTGGTTCCTCGCTTGGCATTTTAAATGTCGTACTGTGGGAGACAACATCCTGCAGTGTACCTTTAGTTTCCATATTGAGTCCAATCTCAGGGTCCATAAGGTAGAGGTCATTCTCTAGCTTCTTGTTGGACCTTGGAAGAGTCACTACTTCCTTTTTTGGCCTTTCATCTGTTTCTGGACTCGGTCTGTTGACTCTCTGTCATCTTTGGAACTATTTTCATGTATGGTGAAAGACAAAGGGGTAATTGGAGCAATGACCAGTCCACCATCCGACAACCCAAATGATCTAAATAGTTTAGCTGATTGGTTAACATCCAGTAATCCATCTGCGAAGTCCATATTAAGAAAGGCTCTGGCTGTTTCTGCTATTTCTGTGGCTTCATTGCCATCCTGACCAGAAGCTGTAGCTGTCAGAGTGAGGTCATCATCTGCCATGGTTGTCTCCTCTGTTAGGTATCAGTAATTAGGGTATTATCAGTTACATCTGTAAATCCATCATATTGGTGCAGTAACTCTGCAGTCAGTACTTGCTCCACGAAGACTGCTGGACATATTGAAGGGGTTTCACTGCGTAGTTCCTCCTTACTAGGCCCCATTTTCAGCTTCTCTACAAGAAGATTGTCCTTCTCCACCACCTTAATATGTTACAGTCTCTGCCTCAAAGGGCTATTTTGTGGCGTTACTGTCTTTCATTTTGTTATCTGATTTATCAATAACATCCTCTGAAATAACATCCACACCTTCATCTCGTGATCCTTGGACAATAGAGTTCTCAACAAGATTGTCATGTTGTAATGCACATGCTTCTTCTATAATGCTGCCGCCTCGTACCTTGTATGGAAGTTAAATTTTTATGGGGTTTGTTTCTCTGGAACTTTATTTTCACCAATGAGATTACCCAGAACTTTGCCATCTAGACTTGGTATGTCTTCCATATTTGGTGTAGACACATACTGGGATACCATTCGCCCCAAGTCAGTTCTGAGAGCAATTATGGCTTAAATGTCCTACTTGGTCACAGGTAAAACATTTTCAGGAATTAATTGCAGGCCTGGTGGGGCTAATAGGGGCATCCCCCCCCCCCAAGGGAAGATGGAAAGCTGAGCACACACTAACACACACTGAGCACACACTAACAGCAATGCATGACTGGGAAAACAGGGAGTGGCAGGCTGAACTAACTAGAAGCTGAAACAGAGGGGGGGGGGAGAGAAGAGAGGGGCATACCAATATAGATACCACTATATATATGCATACAATGGAATTGTATAAAATAACAATGAATAATGTCCATAAACCTGATGAATAAACAGATGAATAACATCCATAAACCTGAAAGGGAAACATGCAATGAACATTTATTCAAACCAAAAAAGGATATGTCTTCAGTTTAGGCCATAGAGCTGGTACTGGAAACAGTCTTCGAAGATGTTGAGCATCTTTAGTAGAAGGAATTCTCAACATGGAGCATGTTCCTAGGGTGTAGGGTCTCCCTCTATCCTGAACAGATCAAAGAACTTAGGGCTAGCTAGGGAACAATTACTTTGGTCATCTAGAATAGCATACATTCTTATGGTCTTCTCTGGTTGTGCAGTAGGAAACACATCCACGAGGCAAATCTAAGAACAAGACTTACTGCACACAAGTCCTTCTCCGCATACCTTTGTGCATCTGGGTGTGACGGTAGTGGTTGGTCGGTCGGCACTCTCTCCGCCATGACTCTCCCTGCCTTGATAGGAATGGGGCTTGCGCCAGCTAACTGGTTCAAGGCTTCGTCTGATTGGTCCAGAGTGAACAGCGGACACAGGTAGATCACTATTACATTCAGAACACTTGACTGGAACCTCACAGTCTCTGGCGAAATGCTCAATGGATGCACAGCATCTGAAGCAGATATTATGACTCCTTAGGAACTTCTTACGTTCCTCAAAGAGATTTGCTATGAAGACACAGCATTTCCTTAAAGGATGTGGTTTATCATGGATAGGGCAATGATGATCGGGTTCCTTAGGGCTTTCATTTCTATTGGAAGCAGCTGCGTTAGTAGTGGGCACAGCCCCTGACTTTTTTACGTAAATTAGACCTTTAGGGTTTCTCTGTCTGGGACTGAAAATCTCGTGTCTCTATTTAGTAGAGCCGAAGATGTTTTTCCCCAAGGTGTTGAAGCTCGGATCGTTTTTTGGCTCCAGCTAAGTCCCTGATGAACTTACAGAAGAATGAAAATGGTGGAAAGGGAATACGATGTTGCTCCTTGTATTTTGAACCTGTTGTTGCCCATTGGTCTTGAATATTGAGGGGTAATTTCTCCACGATCAGGCCCACACCATGGGAGGTATCAAGAAAGCTAAGACCTGGTAGCTGCGGGTCTTCCTTGATGATTTCAAACTCAAGAAGAGGGTCGCTTAATTCCTGAAACCCTCGGCAGTCTGTATTGGATAATTCAGGAAAGTCGTGTAGTTGTTTAAATAAGGCACGTTCAACTACTTCCGAGCCGCTGTATGTCTGCTCTAATCTTTCCCATGTGAGACGAAGGCTTTAGACTGGTTCGTAGATATGAACGGTTTTGAGTCTCTTAACACAGTTTGACGACCATGGACCTAGCCATCTAATTAGTAAATCAAGTTCTTGCATAGGCGGAACACCAAGGGTTTGAACTGTTGTCTTGAAGGTGGCCTTCCAACTTCTATAGTTCTCTGGGCGATCATCAAAGTTAGTAAGGCTAGTACTGATGAGGGTGAGGTACTTAGCAATTTCTGATGCGTCATTTCTTTCCTGCATCATGGCGATGGGAACTTCTCTCTCTCTGATGTTGTTGGCACCATCTGATACCCTATGTTTGGGGGTTGGAAGATGGAATGGAGTGGCAGCTGGGTTAAGCGTAAGTGAAGGCTTCACATCTGGTAATCTTGGCGCCAGCGTCTTGGTCGCTATGTGACTAGTCTCAGGAAGTTTTAATGTGATTTGATGAGCTTGAAGCGGCTTGGTCTCTAATGGCGCCTGAAATACTGCGTAAGGTGCCAGAGGTTTGAAAGAAAGAGAAATGTCCACTGGACAGTGGTCAACTGTATAGTTATCAGTTGCCTCTTTTTCTACTCGCATGAGTTCAGCAGGCTGGCGTGCAGAGGCCAAATCTTCGGGTGCAAATGCAGACTTTACGAATCAAAAGTATGCTGGGCACTCTCAATATATTTGGACCATAAAATTTATTAAGGTGACACAAAATAAAACATTCACTTGAATCACAATATCGTTATAAAACATAAAACATCCAATAAATGTCCCGTATATTAGTAATAGAAGAAGGTGCTGGGTGGTATGTGCGTCTCCACACAGTGGCCGCACCAACGTATAAAGTAAGCAATGACAAAAAATTGGCCTCCAGTCCTCCGTGTTATAGTGCACTGCTTGTGCCAATACAATGTTCCATCCTAAAATTGAGCATTTACAGACTGCGTGTTAATGGAATGTTTAGTGGCGTCCCGCTTTACTTACTGATCGGCGGCGGGATGCAGTGAGCTGTACCTTCGCTGCATCTGCTTTTGCAAGTGCCAACACCAATGAGGTACTCAGCGAAGAGTGCTGTGAGTTAGACCTTAGCGACGAGGACTGAGCAATAGATTTCGAGGAACGGGATGAAGCCTTGGAGTGCCTTGAAAAGTTAGAATGGCGGGACACAGTTTCATATTGTTGTGATATCTTGTCCTCTAGCATTGACTTGACTGCAACAAATCTGCTATATCTTTCATCATTAAGTGCAGTGTGGCTCTATAATTGTAGGATAAATTCCTCTGAGTCGAAACTTGATAACAGAGAAGAATATTTTCCAGACAGTCTCTTATAACTTTTATAGGTCTTATTCAATTTTGTACACATTGCCTTTAACCTCTTTAGGACGCAGGGTGTACATGTACGCCCCTGTGTCCTGGTACTTAAGGACCCAGGGCGTACATGTACACCCTGCGAATATCCGATCACCGCTGCGCACGTGGCGGTGATCGGAACAAGATGCCTGCTGAAATCAATCAGCAGGCACCTTGGCACAATGCCCAGGGGGGTCCTGTGACCCCCCCATGTCAGCGATCGCAGCAAACCGCAGGTCAATTCCAGACCTGCGGTTTGCTGCGCTCTAGTCTCTGATCCCCGCGGTCTGTGACCGCGGGATCAGAGACTAAAATATGCCCCAAACTTATAAATATTAACCCCCTGCACCTCGCCATGTTTGTGTCTCCCGGGCGGTGCAGGGGGAGGATTGCGATGCTGCGGGTGGGTGGCGCGGGAGGCAATGCGATCCCCGCCCGCCTCCTTTCAAATGCTTTCCCTGGTGTCTAGTGGGTATAGCAGGGGTCAGCACATTGCTGACCCCCTGCTATAAACTGCTGACATCTGTGCTGCAGATGTCAGCAGTTTAACCCCTTCTATACCGTGGTCCGTACGGACCGCGGTATAGAAGGTGTTAACATGGAGGGAGTTCCCTCCCTCTCCCATCGGGGGGCTGCTGTACCTTTGCAGCCCCCCGACAGGATAGGATAGCAGAGGGAGGGAGCTCCCCTCTCTTCCCATCACCCGCTGCTCTCTTATGGCAGCGGGTGATGGTTACTTTCAGAAGCGTCCTGCTCTCCATGGCACTAAAACTCTGAATGGGATTTTGCTAAAGGCAAAAGCCTATTCAGACTTTGTAAAGTAAAAAATACAGTAAGTACACTATATAGTGTACTTACTGTATTATATGGACACCAGATCCACTGGATCTACAAGAACTAAGTGGGTCTGGGTCATAAAAAAATGTCAAAAAAGTGAAAAAAATAAAAATAAGAAAAATACATATCACTGAATAAAAATTAAAAAAATCAAATACACTACACATATTAGGTATCGCCGCGTCCGTAAAAATCTCCTCTATAAAAATATCACATGACCTAACCCCTCACGCAAATGCCGTGAAAAAAACCCCAAAAAATGGTGTAAAAAAGCCATTTTTTGTCACCTTGCATCACAAAAAGTGTAATACCAAGTGATCAAAAAGGCGTACGCCTCCCAAAATAGTACTAATAAAACAGCTATCTCATCCCGCAAAAAATGAGTCCTTACATAGGACAATCGCCCAAAAAAATAAAAAAATATGGCTCTCAGACTATGGAGACACTAAAACATAATTTTTTTTTTCTACAATGCTATTATTGTGTTAAAGTTAAATAAATAAATAAAAAGTATATATATTATGTATCGCCGCGTCCGTAAACACCTGCTCTATAAAAATATCACATTATTTAACCCCTCAGGTAAATACCGTTAAAAAAAGAAAATAAAAACATAAAAAAAAACATTTTTGTCACCTCACATCTCAAAAACTGTAATAGCAAGCGATCAAAAAGTTATATGCACCTAAAAATAGTGCCAATCAAACCGTCATCTCATCCCGCAAAAAATGATACCCCACATAGGACAATCACCCCCAAAAAATAAAAAAAATATGGCTCTCAGACTATGGAGACACTAAAACATGATTTGTTTTGTTTTAAAAAATGATAATATTGTGTAAAACTTAAATAAATAAAAAGTATACATATTTGGTATCGGCGCGTCCGTCGCAACCTCCTCTATAAAAAAAAACACATGACCAAACCCCTCAGGTGAACACAACAAAAAAAAATACTGTGTCAAAAGCCATTTTTGTCACCTTACATCACAAAAAGTGTAATAGCAAGCGACCAAAATGTCATATGCACCCCAAGATAGTTCCAATCAAACCAACATCTCATCCCGCAAAAAATGAGCCCCTACATAAGACAGTCGCCCAAAAAATATAAATAAAATATGGCTTTCAGAATGTGAAGACACTAAAAAATCATTTTTTTCAAAAATGCTGTATTATGTAAAACTGAAACAAAACCCAACAAAAAGTAGCCATATTTGGTATTGCCGCGTCCGTAGCAACCTGCTCTATAGAAATAGCACACAATCTAACCTGTCAGTTTAATGATGTAAATAACAAAAAATAAAAACGGTCCGAAAATAGCTATTTTTTTGCAAATTTTCCATTTTAATAAATTTTTCCAGTAACAAAGCAAGGGTTAACAGCCAAACAAAACTCGATATATATTGCCCCGATTCTCTAGTTTGCAGAAACACCCCATATGTGGTCGTAAACTGCTGTATGGCCAAACAGCAGGGCGTAGAAGGAAGGGAACGCATATGGTTTTTGGAAGGCAGATTTTGCTGGACTGGTTTTTTGACACCATGTCCCATTTGAATCCCCCCTGATGCACCCCTACAGTAGAAACTCCAAAAAAGTGACCCCATTTTGGAAAGTACGGGATAAGGTGGCAGTTTTGTTTGTATTATTTTAGGGTAAATATGATTTTTGGTTGCTCTATATTACACTTTTTTTGAGGCAAGGTAACAAAAAATAGAAATTCTGAAATTTCATCTCCATTTGCCAATAACTCTTGTGGAACACCTAAAGGGTTAACAAAGTTTGTAAAATCGGTTTTGAATACTTTCAGGGGTGTAGTTTCTTAGATGGAGTCACTTTTTTGGAGTTTCTACTCTAGGGGTGCATCGGGGGGCTTCGAATGGGACATGGTGTCAAAAATCCAGTCCAGCAAAATCCACCTTCCAAAAACCACATGGCGCTCCTTTCCTTCTACGCCCTGCCGTTTGGCCGTACAGCAGTTTACGCCCACATATGGGGTGTTTCTGCAAACTACAGAATTGGAGCAATAAATATTGAGTTTTTTTTGGCTGTTAACCCTTGCTTTGTTACTGGAAAAAATGGATTCAAACGGAAAATTTTCCAAAAAATCGAAATTCTGAAATTTTATCTCTATTTGCCATTAACTCTTGTGGAAAACCTAAAGGGTTAATGACGTTTGTAAAATCAGTTTTGAATACCTTGAGGGGTGTTGTTTCTAGAATGGAGTCATTTTTGGGTGGTTTCTATTATGTAAGCCTCACAAAGTGACTTCAGACCTGAACTGGTCCCTAAAAAGTGGGTTTTTGAAAATTTCTGAAAAATTTCAAGATTTGCTTCTAAACTTCTAAGCCTTGTAACGTCCCCAAAAAATTAAATGGCATTCCCAAAATGATTGATACATCAAGTAGACATATGGGGAATGTAAATCAATAACTTTTTTGGGCGGTATTACTATGTATTATAGAAGTAGAGAAATTGAAACTTGGAAAATTGCAAATTTTTCAAAATTTTTGGTAAATTTGATATTTTTTTATAAATAAAAATGAAATTTTTCGACTTCATTTTACCACTGTCATGAAGTACAATATGTGACGAAAAAACAATCTCAGAATGGCCTGGATAAGAAAAAACGTTTTAAAGTTATCACCACATAAAGTGACACTGGTCAGATTTGCAAAAAATGTCCGAGTCCTTAAAGTGAAATAGGGCCGAGTCCTTAAGGGGTTAATTGATCTTCATTATAGCCTGATCCATGTGCTGCATGCATACATTGTTTAGTCTTTTCCCACAAACTAGATAAGTTATTGCATATTTCAATTTGTTAGTTAGGAGCGCCTCCTTCATTTTAATGAGAGCTTTGAAATCCTTTTAGCTGTGTCTTCCATCTCCATTTGTAAGACAGCGACCTCTAGTGGTGGTTCAGTCTTTTAATAGCTTACAGCAGGCAGATGATACTTACCTCAGAAAACAGGCTGAATGCAGTTCCTAGCCTGTATGAAACAGCAATTGCTAGAAGCTTCTGCGATCCTAGATATTACCCTCCACTGCAGCAAGCAGAAGACTACGGATGATGGCTTATTACTTGGAGAAGGAGAATATTATTTTCTTAGCGGGAGGAGAGTACTAAGGCAATTCTTTTACTGTGGCGTTTCGAAATGTCAGCTTTATACAATAACGCATCTGTGAGAGAGCAGCCTCTATGCGCACGGAGGTGACTTGTTGAATCAGACATTCTCCACTTACAGTTTATGCATCAGGCACCCAGGAGTTAATCAAGTAGCTTTTTAATCCGGAGATTGTATTACAAGATGTGCAGGGAATCCAGATGGTAAAAGAATTATGCCAACAATATCTCCTTGCTAAGATGGAGATTCTCCTCAGAAAGCTGAGCACACACTAACAGCAATGCATGGCTGGGAAAACAGGGAGTGGCAGGCTGAACTAACTAGAAGCTGAAACAGAGGGGGGAGGAGAAGAGAGGAGCATACCAATACACAATGCAAGATACTGGAACAGAACACTCATACACTTAAAAATGGAGGTTAATGGGCACAAGGCAAACCCATTAAAGATGTGCTTTAAGGTACTAAAATGGTATAGTACTTACTGTAATTTCTGGCGTATAAGACTACTTTTTAACACATGAAAATCTTCTCAAAAGTTGGGGGTCGTCTTATACGCTGGTATACTGCGTGCTGAAACTTAAGAGGACCTTTCACTGGTCCAACGATTGTTAGATAATATAGTCGAGGTATGGCGGCTCACTCTATCTGGAGAGAATAGAATCCTGGTGCACAATCTAGTTGGGGAATTGGAATCGTAGTCAGGCTGCTTATCAGCACTGCGACCCCTCTTCCCCGGTTGGCCCCTCTCCCCAATCCTCATCAAATTTCCTTTTATTATGATATTTTTATGAGACTTCCTTTTATTATGACAGTCTTATGAGACATTTATGAAATACCTTTATGTACCTATTGGGGATTCCCTGTCAAGGAATTTCATCTATCTGATCCTTCATTCAATAATGATCCATCATTCCCTACTATCTCTCAACTGCCCTCAAGGCTGATCCCTCTAGACAGCGACAGCTCCTCCCACTGACGCTAACTACACATATATATATACTCTCTACTGAATTACCCCTGAAATACCCTCAAATACAACCTAACGGATCAATCACTATATTTTTAATATTGTATTTTTGAGATTATATTTTTAATATTGTATTTTATTGTACACATGATCGCCACTTGTTCTATATGTATACTATTATCATCTGATTTCTAATAGTCCCTACTATATCCTATTTTATATTTTATTCTTATTCTCAACTTTGCCATTACTTGATCCTGGATAATCCAGTCCACGGTTCACAACATGTGATCTCAACAATTAAGAAGAACAACGCCCAGACCACTCCCTTCAACCAATAAGCTCAACAGACTAACTATATACATATCGGGAAAGGAGAACTGGCTACTCATTATCCACTGAGGAAGGAGCAGTTAGCTCCGAAACGCGTATAGGTACATTGAGGTAGCCATTTTTCAACAACAAGCCGGCCATACTACAAAGGATTCTATCCTCAAAGCTCCGGAGCATACATCTACTTCAAAAAGAACCTTCCAGCCTATTCTTTTCACGTGCAAATGCCGCCGGTAGAGAAGCGGGAGTGACATCACCGGAAGTGACGAACATAAGTCAGAGCAGAGAAGCGCGAAGACTTCCTCACCACGAGCACGCCTCTTCCCAGGTGAATGTCCATCACCAACCCACAATCAACCACCAGTCGACGGAAGTGGTAATGTAAAGGCTGATCACCAACAATAAGATCAATATTATGACCAGTTACTAACATATTGGTATAATCAACGTGCATTATATACTCTGCAAGTAATCAAATGTTACTTATTTCCACAACTGACTCAGTTGGAGAGTACAACTACCTCACTGGATAGACGCACATTATTCCAGCTGGACTATATTTTCGATAATTTTATATACATTTTGATATTTTTTAGATATACATTTTTCCATATTCTTCATTTGTGTTTTTACTGATACCTGCGCAGGTTATCTATTCACATCTATGGATTGTTCCACTTAGAACCACCAGAAATATTGAAGCATTTATTTATTCTTTTGGACTATTCACTAATTAATTTCTTTGGACTATTCTATTTAAGATCACCAGAATTATTTATACTGCATATTTTTAATTTATTTCTATATTGTACATCCACAGGTTCTTTTTTTTTTTTTTTTTTTTTATATATATTGTTTTTTATATATATTGTCTTATATTTTAATCTTTGGGCCATACAGCCCCTTTTTCAATAAATCTGTACTTCCATGGATCCCATATGACCAGAGTGCCATCCCTTTATCTATACAGATTGTTAGATAATGATATGTATGTGTAGTGCAGTGCCCAGGGATCTCCCTGCACTTACTATTATCCATGGGCGCCGCTCTACACATACGGTATATATCATTATCTAACAATTATTGGACCAGTAAAAGGTCCTCATTACTTCCAAGCCGGACTGGAGAAGCTGTCCTTCTCTAGCTTCAGGGACAGGCGCCCTCTAGCTGAGCCACCGTGCGCTGCATTCCGGCCAATAGATCCTGAAGCAGCCCTTCAGGATCTATTGCGTTGGAATAGGGGTAGTCTTATATGGCGAGTATAGCCCAAACCTCATATTTTAACAGGAATAGTAAGGGGTCGTCTTATACGCCGGAAAATACAGGTAGTTATAAAAACTAAAAGAAATAAGAGATACATAAAAGTGCACAAAACAGTTATCACACAATTGGTAAAGTAGTAAGAACCTTTCTATTTTTATACTTTTATTTTTATAACAGTTTTGTGCACTTTTATGTATGTCTCTTATTTCATTTTTATAACTACCATATTTTTTGACGTATAAGACGACTGGGCATATAAGACGACCCCCTGTCCCCGGAAACAAAATGGACTCTTATCACACAATTGGTAAAGTAGTAAGAACCTTTCTGTTTTTATCCTTTTATTTTTATGAGAGTCCATTCTGGTTCCGGGGACAGGAGGACCTGTCATTCATTTGGTATCATTCTGATACCAAATATGACCGCTGTATAAGGCCCCGGAATGAGAGTTTCTCAATATGTGGGAATGATGGCTATCAGGGAGGACTCCCTACAATGCCCACATTATAAGTAATACAATTATTAAAATAATTAGTAGGTGAGTTGACCCAGAGATGAGTTATAGCTTATGATATATTTTCATCTTCTGGTAGTCCATCTGAAAAGCTACTGGAAGTCTGCTGTGCACCAGTGCCAATACGTCTGACATGTCAGCATTACCATGAGGCTCTAGTGTCCCTTCCAGGAAACCTCGTTACCACTACTTTTCGGGCTCCCATACATATAAATGCATGGATACATTTTATTCAGGGAGCTTTGCCAGTCCATATGTTGAACGCCAAGGAAAAAGGAGACATGAACAGAGTAAGGCCCCCTGCACACATCAGGGAATATGTGTGGTTTCTCCACACGGATTCCCATATTAAGAAAAAACAAAATGCCGCCTATAATGGTACCAACAATGGCAAAACCACACCAAAAACAGCAATTAGACATTGTGGATTTTGGTGCAGATATGCTGCAGAAACAAACAAGATGCATATGAATGTCCGTGTGGATCTCATTTGCATTCACCCACACCCGTGCGCAGGTGGTTTGAGGCAGTTTCCCATCTGAAAGGTGCCTGCACAGTGCAAATTACACGCTTAAAAACTGCAGTGTAATACAGTACCAGCAAAGTATATTAGACAAGTCTCACATACACTTTGTTTTTTTTTCTTAGGGGTGGCAATTGACCTGCTGTGTGGATTTTGAAATCTGCAGCATGTCAATTGTTGTCGCTATTTTACTTGTGTGGATTTCAACCTTTTCAATGGAAGGTTGAGATCGGTTGCAAAACTTAATCAAATCTGCAATAGTGCAGATTTGCTGCATACACATACTAATGGATTCCTGCCAGGACCCAATTACGGTTGTCTGAAACCTTGGTCTATCTGCTTTTCCTCCATATACTAGAGTAGCATGGTCATGCCACCTGCTGTGCAATTCCTAGAATGCCCTACCCTTTGGTTGGGTTCACAAGTGACTGATTAGCTGCAGATTTGCTGTTGCAGATTTTTGTGCAGCTAGTCTGCAGCATTGTACAGTACCAGCAAAGTGAATGGGCTTTCAGCAATTCTGTCACACGTGGCAGAAAAAAATGCGCAGCAGAAATTGACCTGTGGTGCAGATTTTAAATATGCAGCATGCCAATTTATACTGCAGATTTCACCTTTTCCAATGCAAAAAATGAAACTGTCTAATCTGCAGCTTTTCTGCAACAAAATCTGCAGCATGTGAGCGTCCCCTTTGGTGTTTTTTTTTCTGCTGCAGATTAGAAGCAGAAATCCTTCAGATTTCTGCTGCAGGAAAGCCACAGCTAATTAGTCACTTGTGAACCCAGCCTTTGAGTCCATACTGGGGTTGCAAACACCAGAAGAATGCGGTCATGTGAGAAATGGGTGGTGGATTGTATAACTAGGAAGGAGGAGCAGAGTAAACTGGAGAGGAGGAGGTGGTTAAAGAACTTGACATCCCTGTGTATTTGAGCAATTTACTCACGTCAGCAACCTCAAGCCTCAAGACTGCTGCTCTGGAGAAGTGGTCAGACCTTAGTTACATGACCAGAGAAAAATGTCTGACGTGCCTGTTGATACTGGGTTCCGTTGATTACTAGGTGTCTCTAGGATCAGACCCCCTATGGTATTTGTGTGCAGCAGACAAGCTGTATAAGGCATCGTCCCCACTTTAGTTTTTCACGGATGCATGCTGTCGCTTTTTTTTTTTTACTGACAGCATACTGATCCATTTATTAATACCTGTCCACATATCTGATATTCTGCAGTCAGTGTCCACAAAAATCCACAGATTCATGCACTACTTTTACTCGTGCCACAGACTGCACACGTCCATTGAAGTCTATGGGTCCGTGAAAATCATAGACATAACATAGGTTGCATCGTCCATTTTGAACGGAAGCCAGATAGAAAATGCTCATGAAGTGAATTTATCTGTGCAACGTCCGTGGATTATGGATGACAAATGGAGGGTAAAAGCTGACAGAAGGACCAACCACGGAAACTTCACTGATTTAAGGACATTTTAATTCAAATATGTCATACTGACACGGAAGTGCGGAAGAGGCCCAATACAGAGATGACGCTCGGCCACAATGACCAGAATCGGAGAAAACACCGTGTCTGTCATTTAACCCCCTCAGATCGCGCATTTAATAGCAGCTGCAGTATCTGAGAGGTTAGACCAGGGATGGGCAAACTCAGCCCTCCAGCTGTTAAACTACAATTCCCACCATGCCCTGCAATAGGCTGATAGCTGAAAGCAGTCTTTGCATGCTGAGAGTTGTACTTTTGCAACAGTTGGAGGGCTGAGTTTGCCCATCCCTGGGTTAGACAGAGGGTGGGGCTCCTTCTGTTCTTCATTCATGTCATTCAAAAAAAAAAAAAGTTCAAAACAGAGATTTTTTGTGAAACTCACCTGTAAAATCTTTTTCGTCTTTTCCATTGGGGGACACAGACCATGGGTATAGCCTAGGCCATTACTAGGAGGGACACTATGCAAATAACAAGAGAGAGCTCCTCCTCCTCGGGCTATACCCCCAGGCTCCAGCAGGAGAACTTCAGTCGGTGCAAAAGCAGTAGGAGAAGGAGACAAAAATCCCGATAGAAACCAGGAACAAGGAAGCCGCCGCCATTGGACCATAAACCAGAATTTCCAAACCAGACAGAACAGACCCCTCCTGCAACAGGCAAGAATGGGTGGGAGCTGTGTCCCCCCAATGGAAAAGACGAGAAAAAGATTTTACAGGTGAGTTTCACAAAAAAAATCTCCTTTTCTCGTACATTCCATTGGGGGACACAGACCATGGAACGTCCCAGAGCAGTCCATGGGGTGGGAAAAAAACAGTCCGACACCACCAAAGGGGAACGCCCGCGGTCAAACAGGAACCACAGCCTGCAATACCTGGCACCCAAAGGCAGCGTCAGCCTAAGCCAACAAGTGCAGTTAGTAGAACTTTGTAAAGGAGTGTAAGGACGACCAGGTGGCCGCCTAACACAAGTGAGAAGCAGAGGCACGATGGTGCCTTGACCAGGAGGCCCCTGGTGGAATGAGCGGTAACCCCCACCGGGGAACCCCGCCACGAGTGCGATATGCCACAGCAATAGCCGACCGGATCCACCGAGCCACAGTGACCTTGGAGGCCGGCAGACCCCTACGAGGTCCCTACAGATAGGTATACCCTCAGTGCCCTGACAACGTCCGGGGAATGGAGAGCACGCTCCTTGGAATTTGTCGGAGAGGGACAAAGGAAAGGCAAGACAAGATCCTCATTAAGGTGAAAAATGGAGACCACCTTGGGCAAAAAGGACAGGACCGTGCGGAGCACCACCTTATCCCTGAGAAAGACCATAAAGGGCTCCCAGCAGGAAAGAGCAGCCAACTCCGACACCCGTCGGATAGAGCAGATGGCCACCAGAGACCCTCAGCGGCTCAAAGGGAGCCGTCCGAAAGGCGAGCAAGACCAGGTAGAGATTCCGAATGCACCACCCCTAGTAGGAGAGTGTTCACGAGACCAAGAAAATCCAGAGCCCGTCGAAGAAAAGGGCTAGAGCGCAGACCTGACCCTTAAGGGAACTTAAGAGACATTCCCATTTCCAAGCCCAACCGGAGGAAAGAGAGGACCACCGGAACCGAAAAACGAAGAGGACAAATGTCCAGCTGTTCGCAGAAGGTAATAAAAACCTTCCAGGTACAATAGTAAACCTTGGAGGAAGCAGGCTCCAAGTCTTGATCATAGTCCTCAAAAACGGCGTCCAAGAAGCCCCTCTTCTGTAGGACGGCGGTGTCAACAGCCACGCCGTTAAACGAAGCTGCCGTAAATTCGGGCGGAAGAGCGGCCCTTAGGACAATACGTCCTTCTTGAGAAGGACCACCGAACGTCTGTCAGCAGTCGAGTGACGTCCGAGAACCAGACGCGGCGAGACCAATCGGAGCGATGAGGATGGTCGGGGTCCCTTTACCACCTCGATCCTGCGAAGAACCCTTGGGAGCAGAGGCAGCGGAGGAATGACGTAGAGGAGAGAAGCCTTGCGCTACCAGCACGTCCACCCCGTACGCCTCCGGATCCCGAACCCTGGTCAGGAACGTGGGAACCCTGTTGTTGAGCCTGGATGCCATCAGGACTACGTCTGGGCGGCCCCAACGGAGACAGAGGTCCTCGAATACTGCAGGATGCAGGGACTACTCGTCCAGATCCACCTTGTTTAGGCTGAGAAAATCTGCCGTCCAGTTGTATATTCCCGGGATGTACACCGCAGAGAGCACTGGAACATGCACCTCCGTCCGTCCACTGAAGGATCCTTTCCACCTCCAGCATCACCTTCTGGCTGCGGGTCCCGCCATGATGGCTGATGTAGGCCACGGCAGTGGCGTCGTCTGACTGAACCCTCACCGCTCGACCCGCCAGGAGAGGGACAGGAAAACAGCCCTTAGCACCAGAATGTTGATCGCCACTGACCAAACTCTCTGAACCGTCCGGGTCTGGAGACCGCCAGGAAATCGGAGGAAGACTGGTGTCGGTGGTGACGACCGTCCAGGAAATCGGAGGAAGGACCTCCCCGAAGTCAGGTTCTGGGGAGAAGCCACCAAGGGAGCTCTTCCCGGACCCGAGGAGGCAGGCGGACCAAAGAGTCCAGACCATGCGACGTCCTGTCCCTAAAGAACAGGATGGCCCACCGCAGAGTTCGGGAGTGAAACTGGGCATAGGGAACGACCTCGAAGGAGGCCACCATAAGACCCAAAACCTGCATGCAGTCCCGGAGGGAGAGGTCCCGGGAGTGTAGAACACGGGACACAGAGTCCTGGATCCGAAAGATCTTGGCTTCCGGGAGGAATACCTGAGCGGCCCCGGTGTCCATAAACCTTCCTAGAAAGGACATCCTTTGGGACGGCTGGAGAGAGGACTTTGGAACAGTTCGGCTGGCTGATCAACTTCTCTCGAGTCTGGACAGTGATCCGGACGCCGTCCTCGGTCTGAGAGAGAGAGAGAGACATTACCAGGATATCGTCCAAGTAGGGCATATGCCCCTGGCGTGAGGAAGCTCAAGGATCGGTGCTAAGATTGTTGTAAAACACCCGCGGGGCCATCGCCATGCAGGTCAGCGTCCTGGATGGCCACTGACGCAAGGAAACTCTTCCGGAAAAAGAGAAGTAACAACGGAGTGGAGGGGCTCCATGCGGAACCTCCGTACCTGCAGGAACCTGTTAAGTAGCAGGCCCGGGATCGGACGGACCGATCCTTCGTTCCTGGGAACAACAGGTTGGATACCTGGGTAATCACCCCTCTGGATAGAAGGATAAACACTGCTTGTATTACACAAGGATCGCTGTCAGAAGTGGGATACGAACCCACGCCTCCAGAGACTGCGACCTGAACGCAGGTAGCGCCTTAGACGACCGCTCGGCCATCTTGACAAGCCCGGAGGGTCGAGGCCGAGGCCGCATCCCCAGTCTAGCTTGCAACTAGAAGTTACAACTTCCAGGGTCCAGGCATCCTGGATGTGCGCTCTCCAAACCTGCTGGAAGGAGAGAAGCCGGCACCCCACCGCTAGAGGTGGGGGCGCCCCCTCAGGCAGAGGGACGAGCAGAGTGGGCCCGCGGCCGCCTGAAGGGTTGGGGCTTAAGGGAGGGCTTCTCACCAGTATCCTGCGATCCACCGGAAGAAGGGACCGAGGCGGATCTGGAAGAGAAGCGATGAAAGGACAGGTTCCTAGAACCAGAGCCTTAAGGTGCATTTGGACTTGGACTGGGGCAGATGGGTGCTCTTGCCCCCTGTAGCACCCAAGAGAATCTTGTGTAGCTTAACACCAAACGGCCTGGAGCCCGCAAATGGGAGGTTAGTGAGGGAACGCTTGGAAGAAGCATCCACGTCACAGACCTTCAACCAAATTTTCCTGCGCTGGAGTTGGAGTTGCAACCATTCAGACAACGCTCTCGCGACCCGTACCTGCTAGAGTGCAGGCGGCTTTGGATAGGGAATCCAGACGCCTGTCACAGAGTCCTGCAGAGAGGAACTGTGTAAGACAAGGAGAGCCGTGTTCGTTGCCATTTCACCACTGGCAGGTCTATCTAAGGAGGAGAGGACCATTGTTCCACCTGCTCTGGCAGAAAAGGATAGAGAGTATCCATCCGTCCAGTGGCAGAAAAGCAGTGAGTAAGGCGGCCCCAGGCCTTAGAAAGGACCTTGGAGAATTCGCCATAGATAGGGAAGACAACCGCCTCAGATTTACTGGAATGGAAAAGGGCGAACTCCAGCTACTAGTGTAGGGAGAGTCCCCTTGGCTATTGGCGTCACGCACCGCTGCCACCAAGTCCGCTACCATAGTGGAGAGTTGTGGCGAGGGTTCCAGCTCTGTGTCCTCGTCTGAGCTGGACCGTTCCCCATCAGACCTTTATCCCTGCGTGAGGGGAAGTGTTTGAACATGCCTCTAGGCGAGGGGGAGGAGGCAGAGTCATCCAAGGAAGGATGCTGCTGCGTACGCTGCCTTTTAGTGGTCGAGCATCATCTGTGGGAACCACTGGGAGTTGGAGTGGTGTGAGCCACAGTATTTGTGACTGCCATGTGTTCATGAAGGCCATGGCAGCACGTGAAAATTGCGCCAAATTAGCGGCCGCCCCGGACATGGTGGATGCCAAAGCAGGTTCCGCGGGCTCCGAAGGGGCGGCAGGGGGGCTGGGCTGAGGAGGGGGAGAAGGATGACCCTGTCCAGGGGCAAGGCAGGAGTCTGAGACCGACAGTGGCAGAAGCTGCCATAATGGAGAAACAGAACTGGCAGGCGTCTATAGGGGCCTGGTGCAGTTTTTGGCAGATTTCTGGGGAGCCCCGGGCTTTGGCATGATCCCAAGCAATTAAAAAGTTCTCCTACCGCAGATGCAGCAATCGAGGGGTTAATGAGTGTCCTACCGCAGCCTAAGGAAGCAGAGGATCCCAGCCGTGTGTGGAGAGGCACGCTGAGTCAGAGCAGAAGCGCCTGAGAGAGCGTTAGGCTCCGCCCCTAAATCGCATCATGAACGGCGGGAAGAATAAAGAATATCCCTGGGCGCCATTTTGGCGAAAAATGGGTTAACATGCGGCGGAGAAGCAGCCAGACACTGAGCCTGCTGACATGTTGAGGCACCGGCTTTAGCATGTAGCCGGACTGGTAGGAAAGACCTGCAGGTCAGAGATGCCAGCCATGGAGCCCCCCCTGAAAAAGGTAATGCCACTGCCATCCCACTAAAAGAATGCCCCCTGACAGGATCTCCTTCCCACCCCTTTGTAAACCAGATCACCCAAGTCTATGGCCCAAAATGACATAGGGGGAGATGGGAGGGGGGAAAACAGGAGTGCAGCATGTTAGTTACTTATCTGCTTCCTGTAGTCTTCACCCTCTCTTCCGACACCAGCAGGGTCCACCTCATCAGTCATCTGGCACAAGGAGTGGCAGTGATCTGGACGAAGGGCAGGCGCAGGGGACCCTGTAGCTTCTTCTCCCTCATGTGCAGTACCAGCAGGGCTCACCTCTTCAGACTTCTGACTCTAGGAGTGCAGTTCTCTGGTTAGAGGGTAGGCAGCAGGTGGCCCAGAGGCTGGTGGGATACCGGAGCTGACAGGTCGAGCCCGGATCCACTTGTCTTCTTGGGAGGAATGGAGGCAGCCAGGCAAATGTCCGATGGACAGCGGCGGTCGCTCCACGGGGTACCAGGAAAGCGCCATGCTGACCTGCGTCCCCATCTACAAAGAAAATAAACTGGAGTAGAAGTGTCATCCTCCTTCACCAGACACTAAGCAAAGACTGAAGTTCTCCTGCTGGAGCCTGGGGGTATAGCCCGAGGAGGAGGAGCTCTCTTTTGTTATTTGCATGGTGTCCCTCCTAATAATGGCCTAGGCCATACCCATGGTCTGTATCCCCCAATGGAATGTACGAGAAAAAGCCATTGAAGTATAAAATATTTATTCAGTGTGTGCTGTAAAAACTACACCCCAAAAAACCATGGCAGAATTGCATTTTTGTTTCAAGTTCACTGCTCAAAAGATTTATTGTTCAATACACAATATGGTAAAAGTAAAAAAGTTATGAGTCTTTGAAGGTGGTGTGGGAACAAAAACAGACGGAAAAACAAACATTGGCCAAACCTTAAGAGAATGAAAGTAAAGCTTCATTGCTGGTAATGCAGTGGGTTATTGCATCAAAAAATATGTACTTCATGCATTTTCTGTAAATACACTAATGGGGATTTCCCAAGAAAAAGAAGATAGGAGGATAAGTGTTTGATCAGTGGAGGTCTGAATACATGGACTCCCACTAAGGGCTCATGCATACGGCCGTTGCCCCGCTATGGCCGCATTGCGGCCCGCATATGGCGGGTCTGCAACACACGGGGCACCGGCCGTGTGCATTCCGCATCACTTAAACAGGTCCGCAAATCCGGAACGGAAGAACTACAGAGTTTTTCCGTGGTGTTTCGTTCCGCAAAAAAGTAGTGCATGCATTACTTTTTTGCCGAGCGGACCATCGATGCGGATCGCGGAACCCATTCAAGTGGGCATGATCCCTAATGATGATGAAAATGGGTGGGCATGCCTACTGGAAATAGCCGAGTACAGCACTGTGCCATCTCCAGCAGTGACCATACGCAATTACTACTCTATTCAAAACGGGAGAACAAAGGACTACCAGTTTCATAAGTGGCAGGGGAATCAGATATTGGGCGTCCTGTGGAGGGGGAAAAGAAACAATTCAAGTGGTGAATACATGTAGCAGAATGTACCATAGCCCAGAATAAAAACAAAAAAAGTGTGTATGATACTTAGTTTGTGATCGGTGTACACAACGCTCCAAGTGCTTATGCACACGTCCGAATGTATTTTGCAGTCCGCAAAAAAAAATAAAAATAAAAAATATTGGATGACGTCCGTGTGAATTCCGTATTTTGCAGAAGGGAAGAGCCGGCACCTAATAGAAGAGTACTATCCTTGTCTGTAACGCAGACAATAATAGGACATGTTCTATTTCTTTGCGGAATAGACATGCGGAAAAGAATGCACAGGATTTGAGGACCGATTGAAATGGTTCCACATACGATCCAAAAAAATAAAGGGAACAGACACGGAAAGAAAATACATTTGTGTGCATGAGCCCCAAGGTTGTTTGACTGAGCCAAGGAGCCTTTTCTTAGACTGAACTAGGTAGTCATACTAGGCAGACAACAGTAATTTCCTTCTGTGCGCTATCAGGACTGTACTAGATAGCACACAGACCCATTAAAGCTAATGCAACAATTCTTTGGTCTGTGCTGAGACACTTGCACAATGTAGCAGTCTTGTCAGTTTCCTACCTGGGACTCATTCATTCAAATTAATGAGTCTGGGGAAAAAAAAAAAATAAGATGGAAACAATTGAATGCCAAGATATGTCCATGTTTTGCAAACAGAAATCAGAATGGCTGTCTGAATCCAGCCTAAAGCATGAAAATAAAATAAAAGTGTTGTAAAAACATCAGCAACGCAAATCTGTCAAAGCTTCTGCTTTATTATACATGAAATTTCCATCACAAAATATAGTTCCTTGCAACCAGAAAGCTGATTAAATAATCTGTTCACAGAAAAAAAAAATCCTCCTAATATAGGGATTAAGGAAAACTGTGTTTTCCTGCTTAGAGATCTTGAAGACTAGATATCCTGAAATCCTGGAGCTACAGCAATACCATTGGGTTTCAGATTCACAGAACAGTACAACAGAAAACTTTCAAAATTGAAAAATTGTATTAAAGTCTTAAAAAAAGAAGGTTTAACTGGATGCTTCCGATATTAAAAATTCTCCAGCTTCAAGGTGTCAGTAACGCCCTGTAAAAGGTGAAAAAAAGAAAAAAAAAAGGTTAGACAATGAAACCATCAGCTACCAATTTCTATAGCCAATGCCAGCAAAAGTAACACCAAAAAAGCCACGTGCATTCCGCATTTTATGGAACATTCGGCCCATAATAGAACAGTCCTATCCTATTTTTTGGGGGGACAAAGTGACAAAAAAAAAAAAATGGCGAACCATGCAATGCGTTTACCAGAATAGTTTGATCTTTTCGGGCGTGGCGATATGTAATGTTTATTTATTGTTTATATGTTTTATATGCAAAATTTGGAAAGGGGTGGAATTAAACTTAATATTTGTGTTTTTTTTTAAACTTTTTATTTACTAACTATTAGTCCCCTTAGGGGCTAGAACCCTTGTCCTATTCACCCTTATACAGCTGTATTAGGGTGAATATGACTTCACACTGTCCCTGCTGCCCCGTGCACATGGTAGTAGGGATCTTACCTTGCCAGCCATGAAAGGCTTGAGTAGCATCCTGGCTGCCATGGTATCCGATCGGAGCCCCGCGATCACACTGCTGGGACTCCGATTGGAACTGCCACCAATGAGGAAGGGACCCTGCGGCCACTGCCACCAGTGACTAATACTTGGGGGGGGGGGGCGCACTGCGCCACGGATGAAGATAACTAACATTTAATATAAATACAGGGGGCGTGTGCCAGCGGCAAAAATCACATAGCCAGCAGCTGACCTCTATGACAAGGCGCTGTGAGTCGCTGCAGTTAACCTCTCAGGTGCCTCATCTGAGGGGTTAACTGCAGCGGATCGCAGCTCCCCGTCATAGAGGTCGGGTGCCGGCTATGTGACTCTGCCGCCAGCACCCGCCTCCTGTATTTGAATTAATGGGCGAGTTATTTTAATTGGTGGCACAGTGACCACAGACCCTCCCCTCTTTCTTGTCATTGGCAGCAGCACAGTGGGGAGGGAGAGACTCTCTCCTTCTCCACTGTGCTGCTAAGGAGAACATGGCGCGCGCTGCATGTTCCCTGATACTAGACTTTGCAGCAGCGCAGCCTAGTATCTGTAAAATGCAAATCCCAGTATTGAATCAGTCTGGGTACAAAACTATCAACCCGGTATCGATAATTCGATACCCGGTGCAACCCTAGTTTGTACATTATCATTTATAGGAGTAAAAAAAAAAAAAAAAAAAAATATTGGACAGAAAGTACAAAATCAAAAAGTTTTTAATATAGAAACAAGACTGGAGTGGAGAAGAATTGGAACAACGTATATTAGAAAGACTGTGGCCCAGGTGGATCTGGAAATGGCACATTTTCAGTACACTTACTTGGACTGTATGAACGGGATCTGGACCTGGATCTGTAACGACTGTAGTATGGTGAAGGTGATCGCCTCCTGTGGCAAATATACGAAATTCGAATATTTTAAACATGTCTTATCACATATATACAGTAATGGAATCACAGAAGTACAGCCCCAGAGCTATTCCTCAACACTGGCATCTCGCACAGAATGAACAGACTCTGCACTTGCAGTACTAAAAGAACCATATACATCTTAATACATGCAGTTTTTGCAATGGATTTCCCCACCACACACACACTATGTATATCAGGTCTTCCGGACACAGCAGTTCAGGAACATGCCTGGAAATCAGCGGCACCTTGTGAATGGAAGCAATATTCTTTAGGTTATGTCTAGTTGCTGAGAAATCCTGTAGTAATCAAGAGTGATCAAGCCTGGATCCCTTTGTGAATAGTAGTTCCTCAGTCAGTAAGGAGAACAGCACAAAAAAAACTTACTGGTATTTGTGCTCGTAGTCTTCGTATCTACCATGTCCCCGGTCATAGCCTCTGTCATAATTCTCTCGACGTCTGCCACCTCCACTTTAAGAGGAAAGAAAAAACAAAAAACAAAAACAACTTTTTAATTTTTAAATCAGAGTTGAGCAGTGTTCAGACTGGCCTCAGCGTTGACGATTGTTATATCTGCATGCGATGCTCTCTCCACAGCGACAGACACAAGGGAACCAGATGGGCTTGGGTGGTAGATGTCCAACAATAGGTCGGAATGGAAGTCACAAGGCAAGTGTGAACACCGCCGCCAATACAAAATCCATCTGGGTGGACTTTGTCATTTTGAATAACCGTTTTCCAGCTTCTTCGGGCAGTAAAGGAGTTGGCTACTTTCTGCTGACATTTCTGAAATGCCATAACTTTACCCTGCAGCCTCTTGTGAGGGCACAGACTGTTCAGCACATACACGAGGAGGATGCAGCTTGAGAGCATGTGTACAAATCAACCACCATGTCCAGAGTTTTTTTTTTTTTTATATGGGACCTGTGGGCAGCAAGGGGGTTTCAAGTTGGAAGCTGCGAAAAGGACTGAGGAGGCGGTGTTTCATACCCCTGGATACGTCAGGTCAAGCCATTCCAGAAATGTCATCCAAGTGGCAAAACCTTTTAAAAAGGTGTTGCTGGGGGATTTTATTCTAGTTACTTTTTTTATACCGCCATCATAAAAAAAAAATACTTGCTACTCCTATCCTCTCCACTGCTGCAGCCACAATGTAATGTTTTAGCCTCGGTGATGAGACAATATACAGGGGGGATGCTAAGGCTAGTGACTGGCAGCAGTGGGCAGTACAAGGTTCAGCAGGATGGACTGAGGGAGGTTTGGGTGGTGGGTATATGTAGTCACTGATTAAAAGGGTTTTCAGAGATTTAAATACACTGATCCTTTAAGATACAATGGCCTCAGGATCCAATATTTTAAACATACAATGGTCTTTTCTGACCCGTCGTAAGTTGAAACTAGACTCAACATCCAATGTCCCAGACTGAGATCCAACCAATCAAGACCACTTCTCTGGTAAAATAGTTGTATTAGTTGTTAGTGAGCAGCTATTTCAGACTGTTATATGTAAGGACTTGTTTTATCGCACTTAGTTATCTGCTTATTTTTCTTAAACCTTCATTTTCTCTCATCTTGGATGACATTTTGGGGCTCTGGAACTGATTACTCAATTTACAATGGTTTCAACATACAAAGGTCCTCCTGGTACCAATTAATATGGCAACTTGAGGGACTTCTGTACTGATGACCTATACAATGTAAGGGCCCATTCAGATGGCCGTAGTGCTTTGCAGAACCGCAAAACACGGATACAGGCTGTGTGTGTTCCGTAATTTGCAGACCGCACATGGGCAAAACCATAATAGAAAATGACTATTCTTGTCCGCGGACAAGAATAGGACATGTTCTATCTTTTCCGCGGAGCGGAACCACGGATGTGGACAGCACAATGTGCTATCTGCATCTTTTGCGGCCCCATTGAAATGAATGGGTCCGTACCCATTCCAGAAAATTGTGTAACGGACCTGGACTCATTCATATGGACGTCTGAATGAGCCCTAAGGCAGTGGTTCTCACAGGAGTGTCAGTGCCTTCTCAAACAGCTGATAAGTGGGAGTCCTGGGTGTCAGACATCCAAAGATCAGATACTGATTACTAGTGTTAAGCGAACTTGTGTTTTTAAGTTTAGCGTACAAGGTTCGGGTTATCTGAGAATTCGGTTATAGATTCCGCTACCACGAACCATAAGAGAACCCGAACCATCTACGCTGAACTTAAAAACACAAGTTCGCTCATGCCTATTGATGACCTTAGTATTAAAATCTCAGGAAACCCTTTTAAAAGTAAACTCTCTGACAATCCCTTTAATAGCAAGCTACAGAAACGACAATCTTCAGCCCTTTAAAGCAAGGGTGGGGAAAATACAGCCCGCGGGATCATTTCATGTGGCCCCCTCCCTCATCCCTGCCACAGCATATAGTCCTCATTACGTAGCTGGTCATTAGCATGTGGGACACACAGGAAGGTGAGAACAGCACTGCGCTAGCTGTACGCGCACGCTGAAAAAGGGACAGATGGACTGTCAGCTGGGTGAACCAATCTAATTAGGTGGCAACATATTATGCTACAGATTTTCTACCTGAAGAATCTGCATTGTGTGCATACACCCCGAATGTTGGCCATAAATGACAAACACCCCTGCAGACACCACAGACTGTGCCCAGAATGTAAGTCCCCGGCAGATGTACAGTAATGGTGGGGCAGACATTCTGAGCATGCAGTGTCCGGCCCCCCTCTCAGCAGATCTGACGGACCACTCTGTACCTTCCCCAGCCGCCCCCAGAACTTATGTAAAATCAGCGTGCACTTACTGTGTGGGCCTGCCCATGTAAATCCCTGGAGTAGGAGTGTGCGCCCGCTTGGTGATGGAGAAGTCTACACGAATCCGCCTACCATCCAGCTCCATTCCATTCGCATGTTCCATTGCCTGTAGGACAACACAGAGGACATTATGGACGCCCCGCAGTCAGCAGAAGGTGACGTCACGGGCACCTACACGTGCACTAACACCACAGAGAAGCAGGAGTGTGTGTGCGTACACCATGAGGCAGACAGCCCCGCGTCAGCACTGAACAAGTCAAGCTCCCCATGTGTTCCGTACACATGGCCAGGCTGCCATTTCACGCTGGTCTCAGCCTCTCGGCTGCCATCTCACGGCTCGCTCCCCGCCCCCACTGCTCCTTCTCACTAGGCTAAAATGGCAGCTTAACCTGCCCGAAGAGTTGTGACTAAATACTATACTCCATAAGAACCTGGTCCTTACCAGCGATAGGAAATGGCCGACTCATTGTGAGCTGTCCATCACCAGTATGGACCCCTTGCCCCCTAGTGGTGAGGTCCTGAATCAAAATAGTATATAGCCGATTCACGTGTCCTATTCTTGTCCGCAAATTGCGGAACGCACACTATTTGCATCAGTGCGCAGAGCCCTACAAGCCTGCACTTAGTCTACTAGCTGTAATCCTACTGACTGCCTTTTAATCTGTAAATTGCTATAAAAGGTAAAATTACTGCCAAAAACACATTCGCATCGGACCTACACAATAATACAATTTGATGCAATAAACTAAAAACTGTTGCCAACTGTACTCTTCATAAAGAGAGATAGTACCCCCCAAATCCTGACCTAGGCCTCTCACTCAGTTAAAGGGGTTGTCTCACAGCATTCATCATGTAGAGAAAGTTAATACAAGGCCCTTACAATTGTATTCAGATTGTCCACATTGCCTCCATTGCTGGCTGGATTCATTTTTCCATCACAGACAAAATAGCCTTATATGCAGCACTTTTTTTGTCTGGTATAAAGAAAGGATCCTGAACAGAAAATGTTTGATATTGCTCAACCCTAGTTCACATCACATTTTTGTCATACATTTAATGTACGCCAAAAAATGTATATATGTTAACAGGTGCCTCAGACAGATGCCATACTTTAACCCTGGGTTCACACCTGAGCGTTTTACAGCGCGTTCAAACGCGCTGTAAAACGCTCAACAGATTAAAACCAATGCATCCCTATGGGAGTGGTTCACACTTGAGCGTTTTACAGCGCGTTTGAACGCGCTGTAAAACGCCCAACGCATAAACAAGTACTTGAGCTTCTTTTGGGGCGTTTGTCGTGCGTTTTGTGATTGACACCACAGTAGTCAATCACAAGAACGCGCGTTTTACGCGCGTTTCCTATTTGCAAAAACGCGCTGAAATACGCGCGACTAAAACGCGCGTTTTTAGAACGCTCAGGTCTGAACCCAGGGTAAAGAGTACCATACAGAACTTCCATTATTATTGTTCTGCTCATCTAACAGAGCAGAAAATAAATAAATAGCGGTGGTGTGAACATGCCTGACTCTTTACTATAGCAATCCTGGGAGCACGCCCCTCCTCCTCACAGCTCCTAACCAACATCAAAGCTCCTCATTTCAGGCACAGGCAACATTGATGCACTTCCATGCCTTCAGCGCGCCCTGCGCTGAGGAATGGCAGGGAAAAGTCTACCGCGTATTGGTACACCTTAAACTTTTACAGAGTGCAAGACAGCCTGATCAAGCATCCATGACGTTTGTACAGGTGTTCTTGTGATGTCTGGTCTGAAGTCATCCCAATATTCCCATATCATCAATACAGTACAATACTGCCAGTAATTACCCGACTAACAAGCAAACGGCAGATCGTTCTAATTACAATCTGCCGCTGGCAAATAACTGTACAGCAAGGAGACAAGCGATGGTACAACTGTTACTTCTCCCCATACTGTGGACAAGATGGCTGCATGTAATAGCAGCAGTCTCCTCGGGAAGCGAGCAGATTTCTTCCTTATCGCTTGTTTAATCTGCCCATGTAATACAGTCTTCACATACACACACTACAAACATACAATCCCACACAGCCCCATCTCAGCATACAATCCAACACAGCCCCGTCAGACACTTCCGTCACAGCATAAAATGCAACACAGCCTCCTATACAACCAGATACCCCCTCAGTCAGCATCCACAACCACACAATACCATCTCAGTGTAAAATCCCTCACTGCCCCCCTCACATACAACCTACAGACATCACCCTACTACACAGCCCCCCCCCCTCTCACCATACAATGCAACACAGCCCCCCCATATACAATCCAGACACCTCCTTAGAACAGAGCCACCCCCCCCCCATAACTACCCCATCACCATCTCAGTGTACAATCCCACAGTCCCCCTCAAATACAATCCAGGCATCACCATACTACACATCCTCCCATTTCAGCATTCAATCTATAGCTCCCCCACCAAGCATACAAACACAGCCCTCCGCATGCAGCCAGATATCCCCTCCCTCAGCATCCCCCCCCCCCCATCTCTGTGAACACTCCCTCACAGCCCCCCCCCCACCCCATACACAACCCAGACACCTCTTTAGAACAAAGCCCCAGTCTCAGCATAAAACGAAATACAGCCCCCCCAATACAACCAGATATCCCCTCCCTCAGCATCCACCCCCCTACAATCTCAGGGTACAATGCCTCACATACACCACCCTACTATACAGCCCCCCATATACAACCAGATACCCCCCCCCCCCCACATCCATGCAGCCGTCTCCGATTTCAGTGAACAATCCCTCAAAGCACATCCCTAGAACGTTCACAGTATTAAAAAATAAAAAACACACACACCTCACACTAAAAAAGCGCATGTGTGCTACACAGTGCGCCATTTTCCTAACCACGAGCATCACACAGCAGCCCCTCACAGTACATCCCCAACAGTTCACACTCTTGGAAAAAGCATGCAGCTCTCGTTTCCCATCCATGTAATCTGTAAAGGGAGAATTGAAGCCCCCGCTCTGCTCTCTAGTGTATTACGGCCCCCTGTGCATACTGAGAGCAAGCGGCGCCTGCTCGTTGCAGGTAGCAGAGGTTCCTTTTACGTACAGTCAGCTTTTCTAATGCAGAGAGCGCTTCTAAAGTGTAGGATGCAGGTAGAACCACACAAGCAATGGCGATACGTCTGCAGGTCGCAATACTACGTCTTACAGACTCTAAAGAAGGTGCAGAAAGCCAAGGGGAAGCGGAGGTAGAGTGCACCTCTGGGTGCAGTGCACTACAATACATAGATCCCTAGGCCTGCACAACTGCTGAGCAGCACGGAACTGAGGCCACGCGGCTACACAGTGGAGCTCGGCAGCATGACACATCCACTGCTGCCACCTAGCGGCTGGCGATGTGCCTCGTCTGCTGATCTCCAATACACTGCTCCAACAAGCGGCCAGTAAAGTCACATCTGCAGGAAATGTATGAGGGGCACACCACCAGATGCACACAGAAACCCTGGATCTACTTCTGCTACACTTGGAGGCATGCAGCATTCATCAATACATCAGTCAAACATTGTTTTATCATCCCACCCACCCATCCATCTTAAGTGACAAGTGTATGATCAGAGGGGTCCCTGCCC
This sequence comes from Bufotes viridis, assembly GCA_033119425.1. Classification (NCBI taxonomy): domain Eukaryota; kingdom Metazoa; phylum Chordata; class Amphibia; order Anura; family Bufonidae; genus Bufotes; species Bufotes viridis. Next base: position 324,408,832 of record CM065593.1, on the reverse strand, counting down.
CCATGTGCACTATGTCCCATTTCACCCAGAGAATGCCACATCTACGGCACTGCAATCCAGTAGAGAATGGCAGGAAATCGGGCTGTGGTTTGTGTTCTGGCAAAAATGCCAAGAATTGGCCGAACACGGCCGGATTTCCAATGGACCCAATTATATTTAATGGGGGCAGCAGTCATTCCGTTTGCATCCAGCAGTGCCAGATCTGGAGAATACCAGTAGGCTGTTCTCTGCCAGAATACACACCACATGAAAGCAACCTAAATCTAGGTATAGTCCATTCAACCAATAACCTCACTCTCTGCATTCTTAGAAAGAGATGCAAGTATCTCAAATTTATTTGTTCCAGCCGTATATTGGGCACGTTGTACAAGTGTACAAAGTAGTAACATCGGTAAAATAGGCTCAGCGTTAAACAGTTACTGATCCCATGCCAGAACAGACCAGCGCACTTTTCTACCTGTTCTTTTAAACTGCAGACCCTGCAAAAATCCTCCAGGTACAGACTAAGGGCTCATGCACACAAATGTATTTTCTTTCCGTGTCCGTACAGTTTTTTCTTTGTGGACCGTATACGGAACCATTCATTTCAATGGCTCGCAAAAACAAAAACCACACAATTGAAGTTTCTCTGTGTGCATTCCGTTTCGCTAAAAAATAATAATATAGAACATGTCCTATTACTGTCCGCATTACAGACAAGGATAGTACTGTTCTATTAGGGGCCAGCTGTTCTGTTCCGCAAAATACGGAATGCACATGGAAGTCAACCGTATTTTTGGCAGGTCCGTTCTTTGCGGACCGCAAAATACATATGGTCGTGTGCATGAGGCCTAAGACATACACAAGAAAGAAAACTTTGTTCTGACATTTACCTCTCTGGAATCCTCTATGCGTTCAAAATAGACAAATGCAAATCCCCTTGACCGTCCAGTTCGCTGATCATAAACCACCTTCACACCAGAGAGAGGGCCATACCGAGAGAACACATCTCTTAGATCTCTTTCAGTTGTGTACAAGCTCAGACCAAAGACTCCAACGCAGGTGTTTGGATCTGGATTTTCCTAATAAAGTGAAAAACAAGAAATTTAATGTGTCAAAAAATCGTCCAGATCAAATTTTTTCCCCATATTCAAAATGAAGCACAAGTTCTATACTGACAACATACCCTGCTACCATTGTGCCTCCTCCTGTTAGACATTGGAGAGCGACTTCGGCTCCTTCGGCGTCTTTTTTCTGGGCTGTAGGATCTGCTTTTTGATTGTCTTCTGTGTGAATGTGAGCGAGACCTGGAGCGAGAATATCTTCTATGGGCATGTCTTCTAGACCTAGAACTGTAAAAGATCAATGAGATCACTTAAGTATTTTAGTAAGAATAGTATAGTCAAAAAAAAAAGTTCACCGTAATATAATCAGCTCAAAGATGTGGCAAAAATCTGTGCCAAGTTTTCTGAAAATCAGTCCTTAAAGCTCAGGCACTGGCCACGTGCACTCCATATTGCAGTGTGGACCCATTGACGAACATGTTCTATTTTTTTTGCGGTGCGGATTGCAATAAGAAATTCAAATGAACGGGTCCGCATCCGTGATCCGGGGAGCACACGGCCGCTGACCGCATATTGTGGACCTGCTGTTTGTGGGCCGCAATAAGGCCACAGCCGTGCGCATAATGCCCAACAAAGATCATCAATATAAAATTGATAGAGGTCTGATTCCCAGCACCCTTTGCTTCAGAAGGATAAACTTCAGGGGCCTGAAGTTTATCTTTTTCTTTAGGCCCACTGTCTTTTCTTCTGGAATCCAGGAGAATTCCCAATAATTTTATGTTTGTTTGTGGAAGAAGGCATGATTTTTTTTTATTTTTTAATGTATCCATCCCAGACCTTCCAGTAAGGTTAGGAAGGATTTTCTGCCTCTTTCCAACCGTTTTCCGGAGTTCGCCAGTAATAGAAAGTAGTCTAAATAGGGTATTGTTATCATACCTTGGTTCCTTAGATGAGCTACCATCTCTACTATGATTTTAGTGAAAACCCTGGGGGCCAATGAAATATCGAAAGGGAGGGCTGAGAACTGGACAAGCCTTCCCTGTACTGTCTTAGTGCAAATTTTTGAGATTGCTGTCTAATTGGTACATTGTAATACGAGTCCTTCAGATCTACTGTGCGCATTAACGGATTCCGTCTTATTATTGAAATTGTGGACACCAACGACTCCATCTTGAATTTCCTGTATAGGAGGTGTTTGTTTAGTCCCTTTAGATTTATTATTGTCCTGAAAGACCCGTCCGGTTTGGCTACTGAAAACAGAGTGGAGTAGAAACCCTCCTTCTCTTCAGAGGGGGGGGGGGGGACGGACGGACGAACTTGTGCAATTGCCAAAAGATAAAACATGTTCCAGAGTCTCTTAATAGTATGGATGATGGGGATGTGACCACATATTTGTTTGGGGGGGGGGGGGAAGAGAGAACTCCATCTTTTATCCCTTTACCACTATATCTAAGACCCAGGGATTTGAGGTAATTTTCTCCCACAAAGGAACCCTCTTAGTCTTCCCCAAATCCTGGCGTCATTGTTTATCGCTGGTCTTATTTTGGGGATTAAGGAGGGACCCCCTACCCGGACCACCCTTTGGGTAGCTCCACCTCCCCGGTTTCCCTTTCCCCTGTAGGGTCTGTCTCTACCCACATAGGGACGAATGGAAAAATGTTTCCTGAGGCTTCTCTTCAGGAAACCTTTTTCTTATCAGTCGCTTTTTCCAGGATTTTGTCCCAAACTGGTCTAAAGACATACTCCCCGGAAAAAGCAATGGAACAGAGATTCATTCTTGAGGCCTTGTCGCCCGACCACAACTTCATCCATAAAGCCCTTCTAGCGGAATTAGAAAGTGCTGTGTCCTTGGCAGCGAATCTAACTGTCTCAGCTGACGCATTGGCTAGGAAAGCTGTGGCAGATCTGAGTAGGGGGTAAGGAATCTTATTTTCTCCCTCAGTTTTATTTTGTAAGTGACTTTCTAGCTCTTTTAACCACAAGATGTTGCGGTAAAGTTGGTTTTAATACTGTAGATAGCCGCTTCCCAAGCTTTACGGAGAAGACTATCTGCTTTCCATTCCATCAGGTCCCACAGCTGGGAAGAATCTTCAAATGGTAGGTAGGTCTTTTTAACCTTACCTACCTGCACATCTATCTTAGGAATATCATTGAATAGTTTTGATTCGGAAGGATCAAATAAGAGCCTGTTTCTAAATTCCCTTGAAATGCCCAGGAGTTTTTCTGGTTCAGACCATGCGTCCAGAATCATCCGTTTTATATTTTCGTTTATGGGGAATGCCTTTGAGCTTTTGGTTCTTAACCCCCCAAACATTTCTTCCTATATAGAATGTGATTTCTGGACCTCTTCAATGCCCATTGTGGCCCTAACTGCTTTTAGTAGATCTGCCATATCTTCAAAGAAGGAGAAATATTTTTTTGCGTCCGCCACAATTTCCCCCTCCAAAAAGGGGTCGTAGTCCTCCCTTCACATAGAAGGCTTGGATACATCCATTCCGTCCTTGGATTCGGAGGAGGAAGGGACCGCCATTTTGTCTGAGGGAGGATCTAACTTTGTCACGGATTAACTTTTTAAATTTTACTGGGTATAGTGACACTCACTGAACCGTCACAAGGAGAACTGCAGCCGATTACTAGACACTTGAGTGGCAACAACACAGTAACGTGTTATGCCAGTAACAGCTATGCCAGGGAAGGAAACTGGTACTACGGTGCGGGATCTGTCAGGTAAGTAATTAACTATTCTTTACTACATGCAGATTTCTTCTTGAAACGACACCTTCAAAGCCATTAAACAAGTAAGGCCCCTTTCACATCTGCATTGTGAGGATCCGGCGTGCACTTCCGTCGCCGGAAACGCCCGCCGGATTCGTCAACGCAAAACAACTGAAAGCATTTGAAGACTGATAAGTCTTCAATGTGCTTTCAGGTAACCATTGCGCTACTAAAGTCCCGGCTGCCATGGAAAAGCAGCGGGGAGCCGGGGGAAAAGCTACTATCTTCCATGCGGCAGCCGGGGCTCTCCTCGATGATGTCACCGGGTCCATGCGTCGCACGGATCACATAGCTATGCTATGTGAGCAATGCGCCGTACGATCCATACTGGCGCATTGCTCACAAAGCATAGCTATGTGAACCATGAGACGCAGGGACCCCGTGACATCATAAAGGAGAGCCCCAGCCGCTGCATGGAAAGTAAGTAGCTTTTCCCCCGGCTCCCCGCTGCTTTTCCATGGCAGCCGAGACTTTGGTAACCATGGCATCCAGGACGCTACTATTCCTAAAATCTAAACGTCAAATACGGCGATGCACCGACATTTAGCTTAAAGTCGGATCCGGATTAATGCTTTTCAATGGGCCTTAATTCCGGATCCGTCCTTGCGGCATGTCTTCAGGATTTTTGGCCGAAGGAAAATCCACAGCATGCTGCGGATTTTGCTACGGCCAAAAAACGTGTCAGTGCTGAACTGAAGACATCCTGATGCATCCTGAACGGATTTCTCTCCATACAGAATGCATTGGGATAATCCTGATCAGTATCTTTCCGTCCTAGAGCCCCGAGGACAGAAAGGAAAAAGGCAGATGTGAAAGGGGCCTTACGCAATTAATCTTTACTGCTACAATAAATTTAGGTTTTTATTTTGTTTGTTTTTTAATTAACAGCACCATCAACTCCAAACAAAAAGGTTACCACATACCGAGATTTTGACCTGGAGCGAGAACGGGACTCTGACCGTTTGGAACCTCTTGATCCACTACGAGAGCGAGACCGACTGTCAGATTTTGCACGTGGAGCACTTTCTGCCGCCGACTTGGAACGAGATCGTGACTCCTAACAGAACAAAGTACATTAAAAAATGGAGCAGTTCTAAGAAATTCCTACCTTAATATGAAAAATGATATAAAACCTGGAAAACAAAGGTTATGTTACAGATTACTCTGCCCTACAACTGACTGCATAAAGCCCATAGAGATACTGGCCACTATACTGATGACTAAACCCAAATTTTCTGTTAACTAAAATCATGCAGAGTCATTAATTTGATCATACAGACACTGGAACGTAAACCATACATTTACTTAACCTAGGACCCATTCATTCTTCCAGATTCTTTTAATTCTATGACTCTTGAGTTAAACTTTTCTTCATTCTTCATTTTTTTTTTTTTTTCATTTTTCAACTTTGTGTATTCTTCCCCAATTCAACCAATTCATTAAAGCCTTAAACATATTCAAGTGCTTCTATCTGAACAGTCTTCTGATTATTTTTTTCCCCCATTCAATTGACATTTTCTGAGCTTTACAACTTTTCATTAGCCTTCTTTTATCTTGCTTTCTCTTCAACATTCTTGGAATAAACTCTTCAATTTCTTCATTAAGATTAACCTTAATGGAAAAAGAACATTTAGTATATTTACGAAAACCTGGGCTAGATACTCTTCTGTGGCACTAAAATTCTAAAAAGCCAACAGGTAGAGAGTATACATAGGAGATCCTGCCAGATTCTAGGACATCGCCCATAGTAATGCCTAAGGCCTACTTACATTACCTAGCCTGTCAATCACCTGAACACCCATTACTCTCTAATTACTCCATACACTGATTACTGCAAACTAAAACCAGATGGTTCTAATATGTATTTAGAACGCAAGTTGGAAACCCATCAGCATTTGGGCCCTGCAATGGCAGTTTTAACTGCAGACTTACAAATAGGTGGATCTTCTACACTAACAGGAGTTCTTCTTGTGCTATAAGTTTACACTGCATTGAGTCTTACTACCTATAGTACAGACAACGTTGTTCCTCAAAGATAATTGTCACTTGAGTCTTGAGTTGGGAGCACTGTCCTAAAGGGCATTTTTCATAAAGACGTCCCTTTTACAAAAGCTGCTGGCTTTGCAATCAGCCGATTGTTGCAGATCATCTCACTCACAGTATACAAATATTTCCCCTGCGGCGATCGGCAACCTTCGGCACTTCAGCTGCTGTATCTACAACTCCCAGCGTGCACACCTACTCCGCTGTTCTTCTAACTCCCACAGAAGTGACAGGAGGATTCTGGGACTTTTAGTTCCAGTGCCGGAGGTTGCCGATTCTGGGTGTCGTGTATGGACATGCTTGGTCCGTCACAGCAGGAGACGCTTTTTCAGAGGGTATGGACAAGGATTGACCAACTGGGAAAACCCTGTTAACTCCTTTGCATCCTCTGCCGTACCTGAACAGCAGAGGTCAGCACTTTAAAGACTGTTCCCAATCGTGTGTGCCCTAGCCACTAGGTTTCTGCTGTTTCAAACAGCAGAGACCCAGGGAAAACATGTGCGATCAGCCATAAGTCAGATCGCATACATTTAACTAGGGGGATGCCGTGGTCAAATGTGACCACAACATTTAATGGGTGAAGACACGGGAGCCACGAGCTCTGGTGCCTGTGACAGCGTTCATCGGCTGAGATCAGGGAAGCTGTTATATGCCTGTGATGGCTTAAAGTCTCAAGCAGGCTACAATACCTATCACTGGTATATACCAATACAGGCCTGCAGGTGGCAGCACTGTATTATACCATCACAGAATACAATCGGCAAACTGATGACTGCTAGTTATAGTCACCTAGTGTGACTTGAAGAAAAAAAAAAAAAAAGTTAAACCGCACCCCGCCCCCCAAAAAAAACATCATAGGCATTGCCAAATCCGCCTGTACTATTAAAATTTAACAATATTTATCCCATACGGTGAATGGTGTAACTGGAATAAAATTTGTCATTTCACCCCTGCCCACCCAAAAAAAGTTTAATAAAGCATTATTCAAAAAAAGTCACACGAGCCCTCACACAGCTCTGTTCAAGTGACTAAAAAAAAAAAAAAAAAAAGTGTTACAGGTGGTCCGAATTTGGTGATGAAAAGAGAACTGAAACATGCTATATTAAATGGTGCTATTAAAAAGTACAACTGGTCCCGCAAAAAATAAACACACCAAGTCCCATACAGCTATGTGCACGGGCAAAAAAAAAAATAAAAAAAAAATAGGTATAGCCCTGGGAAGGCGGAGAGTGAAAAGCCAAATGGCAAAAACAGATAATTGCAGGGTCCTCTAAGGGTTAAAGCTGGTACATAAACGACTGATGCAATTGGACAAAAGATCTGAGTAAACACAGCCTTCCATTGAAAGAAGCATTTGTGTATGGCAACAACAGACCAAACCAAAGGAGCAGTCATTACTGTCCGGCCCCACTTCACACACGTGTGCTGCCATCGCTTCAAGGGGTTCTCTGGGACAACACCATGGACACGCTGTCATTTTGTGGTACTGAGCCCATCACCTATTAAAACAATGAAGGGCAGGACCCATCCCAGGGAACCCCTAAAGGAACTTGCCGTCTAAAATAAGGTTCCCATTGTTCGAGAATCTCTTTAAGTCCCATCTCCTTGACTAATCCTGGCTCTAGTTATTCTTAAAGGGGTTCTGCAGTTTGTTTAAACTGATGATCTATCCTCTGGATAGATCCTCAGCATCTGATCGGCGGGGGTCCGACACCCAGGACCCCTGCCGATCAGCTGCTTGAGAAGGCAGCGGCACTGGCAGTAGCGCCGTGCCTTCTCAACGTTTACCTCAGACTGGCCTGGGCGCGGCTAAGCTCTGCTCACTTGAATGAAGCTTAGCCCCGCCCAGTGATACAAGTCATGATGTCCCTGGGCCTGCGGTAAACAGTGAGAAGGCCGTCGCACTACTGCCAGCGCCCCTGCCTTCTCAAACAGCTGATCGGCAGGGGTCCCGGGTGTTGGACCCCTGCCGATCAGATGATGATGATCTATCCAGAGGATAGATCATCAGTTTAAACAAACTGCAGAATCCCTTTAAGCCATCAAGGTGGCAGAGCAGTGGATACACCCATGTCCTCTTCAAGATTTCAATAAAACTGTTTGCCAGACAGCAGGATAGTAGACACGTTCCTATATAAAAAAGCCATGGAGGTAAATGACTTCCTGTAATGTACCAGTAACATTCATTTCTAAGTTAAATAATAAAATGATGCCAACGCTCCATCCATATCCAAGAAGCTGTCCCAGTAAGGCTACTTTCACACTAGCGTTATCCCTTTCCGCAATGGAGATCCGTCATAGGATCTCAATAGGAGGGAAAACGCTTCCGTTTTGTCCCCATTCATAGTCAATGGGGACAGAACTAAACAAAACAGAATGCATTCCTTTACGTTTGGTTGCGTCCCCATCATGGACAGTGTTTTTTTTTTTTGGTCGCGATGTGGCACAGAGCATGACTCACAATGTAAGTCAATGGAGGCGGATCCGTTTTCTCTGACGCAACAAAAAACGGATCCGTCCCCCTTTGACTTTCAATGGTGTTCATGACGGATCCATCATGGCTATTTTAAAGATAACACAACCGGATCTATTCATAACGGATGCAGGCGGTTGTATTATCATGACGGAAGAGTTTTTGCTGCTCCATGACGGATCCAGCAAAAACGCTGGTGTGAAAGTAGCCTAAAACGAACAAAGTGATAAAAAGGTTCTACAAAGGGACCGAACCGTTCCCGTTCAGAGGGGGAATAAGTCACTGAATATGTAGAGATCTTTGAGTGCTGCTTCGTCACTGCACATATAATAAAATAACATGCCGAGTCTCACTTACCATTCTTCTCCCTTGTCACTTCTGCTCTCTGGTCCTGCAATGCTGCAGTCATTTTCCTGGCTGCAACGGTGAAATCTCATGCACAACCTCCTCACCGTGTAGCAAAACACTGGCCTCAGCAGTGTACGGTGTGTGACTTAAAGCCAGGGATTGGCTGCACCGGTGACACTGTTCGCAGAGAACGTCATTGCTGCAGCCAGGAACCCAAACAGGCGGAGAGGATCAGGGCAGAGGAGCGGCAGATGGGATTACGTTATTGGATTATAATCACTGCTGCCTGCGATGCAATAGTTAAACGTGGACAACACGGCATTCCTACAGCACATAACTTCTATTCAATAACTTGTTAGTTTTGGCTGAATAGTTCAGAGTTTAAATATTCTACAACTAAAAGCCAAGCAAGATAGTTTGATAGTCTCCGGCTGCTCAATTTACAATCCATAGAACGGTCACTCACCGTGCCCACAGCTCGGCGGTACACTGCTGTAATTCTAACAGGGGGGGTTCGGTACTCCCCATAGCCTGTTCAGGAATCGGGGGGCAGCCTACAGACATTTTTCTGACTATTAAAGAGGTTTTCCGGCTGGTTAAAGTTATCCCCTATCCACAGTTTATACTACGGTTGTTTTGATACCAAGATTTAGATTTGGTTTCGATACCATAAAAAAAGTATTGTGACACTCGATACTAGGCGAAAAAAAAAAAAAAAAACACACACACACCACAAAAAGCAGCGTGCGTTGCACATTTTATGGAACACCCGGGCCATACTCGAACAGCACCAATGATAATTACCGTTTAGTACAGAAGGCTGGGTGCCGGCAGCAGAATCACATAGCCGTCAGCCAGCCTCTATGACAGGAAGCTGCGATCAGCGGCAGTTAACCCTCCTTGGTGGCAGCAGGGGCACAGAGCGAGGGAGACTCCTCCCCTGTGCTGCTGAGCGAACATGGCGCGCGCTGATAGCAGCGCACTCCATGCTCTACGATACTAGGCTGTGCAGTCGCGCATCCTAGTATCGAAAAATGTCAAATACCGGTATCAAGGTCAATACTGGACAAAAGTATCGAATGGGAAAATTCGACACCTGAAACAACCCTAGTTTAGACTATAACTATCAGATCAGTGGGGGTTCTACAGCCAGGGCCCCTACTGAACAAGAGAACGGGGGCTCTGTACCCCCTGCAGCTCCCCCAAGAGAACGGAGCAGCCAGTCAGACATGCGCACAGCCGCTCCATTCATTTCTATGGGAGTTCCAGAGCTGGCTGGCTACGGCGCACCTATCGTATTTGCGACCAATCTGATAGTTACTCCGCAATTATCCTGCAGATAGGGGATAACTTTAACCAACCGGAATACCCCTTTAAGTTTGACATAAGTAAATGGCTCCATTGGCTCCTAATCTGACAAATTTAGCCGCCAATTTAAATTTTTAGTCACCAAATTTAAAATCCATGCTTCGGAGCATGGGGTTTTCTAAGCTACAGCCCACGCAGTTAAAGGGGGCGTGCACTCATTTCCATGACCTGGCAGACTAGCCAGATTGGCGTTGGTAATCCCTAGGTGCTGGGGGCCGGCTCATGCGCTTCCCGGCCTCCGCTGCTTGTCTTGGGTTTCTCCATGAAAACGTTTGGCTGCAGTGGCATCGAGAATCACTGGCCGCAGTGTGAGGGGCGGATAGTCACCCGGCAGACGTCTGCAGCGCGTGTCCTGGATGAAAGGCAGAGCAGCGGAAGGTCTAGGCACAAATGGCGACAAGTCAACAAAGTCTTGTCCCCATTTTGCAATTCTAATTCGCATTGGCGACTATTTTGGTCGCCATCTGGAGCACTGGCGTCTGCAAATTGCAGATCTGCAAAACAAAATGGATGACGTCCGTATGGCATCCGTTTTTTGCGGATCCATTGTCTATCCTTGTCCGCAAAACTGGCATTTTTTTATCTTTTTTGTGGGGCTATGTAACGGACAAGGAAACAAAATACGTTTGTGTGAATGTAACCTATGGCCTCATGCACACACCCGTATGTGTTTTGCGGTGCGAAAACCGCGGATCCGCAAAACACGAAAGCTGCTCAGCTGTTCCGGAATGTGGCCCATTGTAGAAAATTCAAAACGGACAATAGGACATGCTCTATTTTTTTGGCGGGGCCACGGAACGGAGCAACGGATGCGGACAGCACACGGAGTGCTGTCCGTATCTTTTGCGGCCACACTGAAGTGAATGGGTCCGCGTCGGAGCCGGACAGAAACAACGGCCATGTGCATGAGGCCTACCTAAGGATGTATTCACACGCAGCAGATTTGTTATAGAAATTTCTGCAACCGAAACGCGCTTGCAATCATCTTAATGGGATTGTTCCTGCAGCAGGTGCATAGTTTACAGTCTTGCTGAATGGGACAGTCACAGAAATGTCTCCAATAAATCTGCCACGTGTGAACACACCCTTAGACACCAGAATTACTGTAAAGGATTTACTAAGACCTAAGGGGTTTCAGCAATCTGGTGTAAAGTAGAACTGGCTTAGTTGCCCATAGCAACCAGATTCTACCTTTCATTTTCCAAAGGAGCTGTGAAAAATGAAAGATGGAATCTGATTGAGCTGCCCATAGCAACGAGCCAGTTCTACTTTACACCAGTTTGATAAATGACCCCCCCTAAGGGTTTTTCTACAATCATAAAACCTTCATAAGGCTGTATGCAGGTGTATTATGCGGCAGTGCACACATCACCGCTGAGGTGCTCCAAAAACTGCAGGTGTCCAGCCTAGACAGTCACCCCCAATTATTCCACCAGACAAGAACATTTTGGGGCGTCTTATCCTCAGTGCGGCAGTTGCCCATAGCAACCAGTCAGCCTGCAGCTCAGAGAACAGGACCGATTGGTTGCCAAGGGCAACTGCTAACCGTCCTCTCCTACCTGCCGCAGTGAGCGCCTCACACGCAGCCAGCTCTCCTCCCGCCCCGGACTTCAGCGGTCACCGGAAAGACGGCGCAGAGGAGGGAGAGGAGAGCGGACACCGCAGACCCAGCACACACCAGGCCATCCTCCGTTATCGCCTCCTGGTCATTCACCTTACTGCCAGGCAGCATAACCACCCTGACCACAGCACCCCCTGCAGGCAGGAGCTTAAGGATATCCCTCAGTATTTCCCGCAGCTGTGATGTCGGGCAGCGATTCCAGGCGGCACTGGAAGAATACCAGTCCGAAGCGACTAACAGTCCGGTTGTGGGGAGACCCTTGCAGTGGTTGTCATGTTTCGGGGTTCCATGCTGTTAAGCCCCCCTGTTTAAACATATCACGCCCGTTCACCAGCTCGGCAGGGAAGAGCTCCCACAGAAAGTTCTGCAGCAGATGCCAGTGTTCTGTCAGAAAACCTTACCTCGTCAGATTCCCTTACCCCACTTGACTTCTGAGGGTGTGCTCCTTCGCGCAAGCGCAGTACCACGGGTGCAGTTAAGGGAAAATTACAGGGAGAATCGGCCATCAACTGCGCATGAGGACGCGCAGCAATGTAAGCCAGCATGCGCCCTCAGGGGTAAGGAGATCTGATGCTCTTTCATCTTGTGAAATCTCCTTACCCTCACTGCGCACGCACGGACACAGCAATGCATCTGCGCATGCGCAGTGTGAGGGTAAGGAGATTTCACACGATAAAAGAGCATCAGATCTCCTTACCTATGAGGACGCCATGATTTAGGCTGTGCTGGCTTAGATTGCCGCACATCCTCGCACGCATCCGCAGTTGGTGGCCAATTCTTCCTGTAATTCTCCCTTAAGCGCTTGCGCGGAGGCAGGACACCCCCAGAAGTCACGTGGTATAAGGGAATCTGGCGAGGTACGGTTTGCTGTCAGGACACCAGCTCTCCTCCCGGTCCCACAGTTTCCCGACCGCCAGGACTTGCTGAGGACCCCCAAGCGGCTCTTCGTGCAGCCTCTCGTCATCCTAGCAGCATCCTGACCTTACAGCCCCGTACACGCGATCCACTGCGAGCAGAGCAGCGGAGGGCCTAGATGCAAATGGCATCAAGACAACAAAGTATTGCCGCCATTTTGCAATTCTGAGTTGCATCTGCTTTTTTTTTAACCATTCTGCTCCCTACATAAAAAGCTTCTTCTGCCAGACCACCTCCTTCTAAAGCATCTACTTCAGCACCTTGTGGACTATGGCTTCTTGGTGACCTCTATTCCTGCAGCCATGCTGTCCCTACCATACCATCGGCATTAATGCCTGTCCCACCCAGTATTGCTTTTTTCCCCACTGAGCTTTCAGAAAACTTCATATTTCATAGAGACATATCAAATGTTTCGATCGGTGGGAGTCCGAGTGCCCCCGAATACTGGAAGAAGGAGAGGAGGGCTGGTATATGGCGCGCTCTCCTCGTGTGGAGGCCAGAATGGAGACAGGCCTATAGACCTCTCCCGGCTCCATCCCCTGCAGTGAGGGCGGTATACAGGAGCGCCTCTCCGCGTCCTCAGCACTCAGACCCCCAACCGACCAAAGCGTTCCATATGTCTCTATGACTTATCGAAAAGTTTTCAGAAAACTCAGTGAACTTTAAGCTCATGCACACACAGCGGCTTATACGTATACTTACTCTGCTCTCGAAGTGACTCTTTTCTACGTCGCTCATGGCGTCTGCTTTAAAAATCACCGATAAACGACCAGGAGAACGGATAGTGTCAGGTAAGCGAAGGCCGGCGCGGTCTCTTTCTCCTCACAGCTCTTTGTCCGTTAAGACCGCTCCTCTTGCCGCTTTTGTCTTCGTCCAACCGCTTCACAAAATGTCGTCGTCTTCTCGCGGTTCATAAGGCAGAGCCGCGGAGGGGCGGGGCGTGCGAGCCCAGGATGGCGGCGGCAGCGCCAATGACGTAGTGACAGTAAATATTCTGGGGGGTACTATACAGGACACAGACCGGTTCTGACGGGTGCCCCGCAGGACCTTGTGCTCCTCAGCTAGTTTGCGTTTTGGAACCTTTTACTCGTCCATCCTAGTTAGTTTCTGGGAAAGCCGGGTAACCACTAAAATGGCCGACAGTGCTATCTCGGCTTTGCCTACTCTCAAATCTTCCGTCACGTTCGGAAGTCAGAAAAAGCCGAGTGACAAACCAATAACGGACACAAGAAAAAAACTCAAGGACTATATATTTTTAATAGCGGGAATGCTTTAGGTATTTTCTGTCCCAGGTATGGGGCTGTAGACGCCCGCAAGGTGTCGGGTCAGGTAGCTGAGAACAGGACTGGGCGGTGGCGGCGCAGAACCAGGCCCCGCATAGTGATGGTAATTAAGTCCAGAGGCGGGAAAGGTGCTGCTCTGCGTGGACCCCTTTGTCCTCCTCTCGGTTCCTCGGTCTGTTACATACAGTGATTACCACAACTGATGAGAGGCAGAAAGGGCGGCTGTAGAGCTGGACACCCCCTGTGGAGTGCTCTCCTAGTACAATTAGCACTGCTATCATCTGCTGCTAGTACCCTGAGCCTTATACACTATGGGGGTCAGTGGCGTAACTAGAGTTCTATGGGCCCCAAGGCAAACTTTGATTTGGAGCCCCCCACGAGCAAGCCGTTCCCTTTCCCGACGAGCCTCCTTTTTGCTAATAAAAATAATGCTACTCCAAGCAATGCAAAATGTGATTACAATACCAGAATGCAAACCTCCATACTTTACACTGCAGGCTGCATTAATGAGCTTTGCACATTTGTTTCTGGTCTGTAGGAATTTGAGGACGATGTCTCAGATTTCAAACTTAATGTTGATAGCATGGACCGGAGGCTGGGGACAGTGTTCTGCCTGGGGTTTGATAACGCCCACGGCCTGGAGCATGCATTTTGGGTAGCTAGTCGCTCTACATAGGGGAGAGAATTACTCTGTTAATGTGTACTGGCTTTGGTTTTCACCCCAGAAGCTGGATATGTTCAGAAGCCTCCCTGACAGGCCCATCAACGCACAGGATGTGTTTGATAAGTACCTGCTCCTCATCACCATGTTTGAGGAAGAACTGGACACCCTCAAAGCCATCTATGGCAGGAGGTGACGGAGCAAGATCAGTGTCTGGGAGATCGCGGCACCTCCTGCAGGCCTAGGGTACTTTCATATTAGTGGCAGGCTGTTCGGCTATTTCACGTGTGCCTCCGGACTTACAGTGTGGTAGTTGTCACATGTGGGATAATGTCCCCATCATAAAAAACTGTGTGATGAAGAAATCCCAGCGAGTGCTCGCAGTCCTCAATTTATATATTTTTTATTTCATCAATAAATGTATTGCCAATATGCTGATGAAATAAAGAATATATGAATTGAGGACTGCAAGCACTCGCTGGGATTTCTTCATCACACAGTGGTTTTCTCCCTTCCCCCTTCTGAGTGCCGACTGCCTTTTGGATTGTTCCCATAATAAATAAAACGCCAAGGAGGAAGGGACGTTATTTCTTATAGTACACACCTCGGCTGCTGGTAGCGCTCCATACTTGCTGCCGGGTTCAGTTTGGTGCGCACGCGCAATCCCTCTGCGCGTCATTCCGGCTGTGATCCTGCGAGACACTCCGCGGGAGGTCACGACCGGGTCTCGCGGGATAACATGACAAGTTATTACATTCAGCAGCGCAGCCAGCCCGCAGGGGGGTAGGGCCCTTAAAATATAGGTAGGGGAGGGCTCCGCTCCAGCCCCTGCCCTACTTAAAAAGAAAAAAGCACCGCTGTCCGCCGCATAAAAAAAAAAAAAAAAAAGCACTTACGAGCGCCCAATCTGCTGGTCACGGTCGCACCCTCTACGACCGTGGTCGTTACGCCCCTGATGGGGGTCACTTACAAAGACATCTTTTTATCCCTGTCTTTGTTTCCCACCTAAACTGCCAGCGGACTCGCCATATTTTATGACGAGGTGTCCACCTGGAGTAAAAACTACTCCAGCCCCTGACTGGAGTAGTTTTTACTCCTCTTTTATGCCTGTTTTCAGGTGTAAATGGTCAATTTGCTGCAGCCGGACCCCTGGCCCCCCGCCCTTGCCACTCCCTAGTGGCGAGGACAGTGTAAAAACATCCATGCAACAAAATATTGTCGCCCGAGAGTTACAAAAATTCGGAAAGAGCGGTCTTGTGACTTTTTTTTTTTTAGGCCAAAAGCTGGCATACAATGTTAGCAAGCGACCTCCAGTAACTGTTAAATTTAAACCTCCTCTGCCATTAAAGGGGTTATCCAGGAATTAATAATGGTGACCGATCCTCAGGATCAGCTGTTACAGAGAGACAGAGCTCTGGTCTGGTGAGAGCTACGGGCTTCCAGCACCCTACATGGGATAGTGGCTGTGCTTGGTATTGGGGGCTGAGCTGCAACTAGGCCACATAGACCAATGTAATGATGACGTCACATGGCCTAGAAAGAGGCCGCAGCTCTCATGCAGCACTGGCTTCTTCTAGCAGCTGATCAGCAGGGGCCTGGGTGTCGGACCCCGAGTGATCTAATATTGATGACCTCTTCTCAAAAACATCTCCAGAATTCACCCATTTCTTACAATGAAAACAGCAAACACTTTTATTGTTGCCCTGATCCTTTCTCATCTTCATTACTGTAAGGCCCCTTTCACACGGGCGAGTTTTCCGGGTGGGTGCAATGTGTGGGGTTAACGCATTGCACCCGCACCGAATCTGGACCCATTCACTTCAATGTACATGAGCGGTGATTTTCACGCATCACTTCTATATTGTGAGTTTTTCACGCAACGCAGGCCCCATAGAAGTGAATGGGGCTGAGTGAAAATCACAAGCAAGTGCGGATGCTGTGCGAATTTCACGCATGGTTGCTAGGAGATGATCGGGATGGGGACCCGATCTTTATTATTTTCCCTTATAACATGGTTATAAGGGAAAATAATAGCATTCTTAATACAGAATTCTAAGTAAAATAGGGGTTAAAAAATAATAAAAAATAACCCGGTGAGCGTGATGACGTCACAAACGGTCCTTTTCCTTCCAGGTCCTCTAAGAAGACGAGCCGGGCTGCAGGAAGTGGATGAGGTGAGTTTATTTTTTATTTATTTTTTTAACCCCTCCATCACTATTTTACTTAGCATTCTGTAATAATAAAATTTTAAGAATACTGAACCCGAACGTCTGTGAAAAAGTTCGGGTCTGGGTACCAAACATACCGATTTTTCTCACGCACGTGCAAAACACATTAAAACGCTTTGCATTTGCACTGAAGAATCGCAATTTTTCCCGCGAAGCACCCGCATCTTGTCCAGCCCTCACACGCAACATCCTTGTGAAAGAGGCCTAACTCCTTACTAATCAGTCATCCTCTCACTAAATGCTCCCTTCTCTAATCTATTCTGAATCCAGCAGCCAGGCTCATCTATCTAACCTCTACACAGTGCCATTACACCGATATTTCCACCCTGTGCCCGTCATTATACTCATACCTCCACCCTGTGCCTGTCACTACATCGATGTCTTCTCCCGGTGCACTGGTTACTCATACAGCAGAGTATAGAGTTTAAAAGTATGAGTCTTACCCACAAAGTTATCCACAATCCTACACGGCCTTATATTTTCCCTTCATCACTGCCTACCACTCTACCTGTGCTTTCTGTTATGGCCTAGCATCTTCAGAATTTCTTATTGGTTCCTTCAGTTCAATTGTTGCACAAAATTGTCTCCTTATGCATCCATCGTTATCGATGACGGGTATTGTTTAAGATGCAAAGGAAAACTTGAAATATATCCTGTCAAGTGCAAAATAAAGAGGTAAATTCATCAGACCCTTCACTCCAGAATTCTGGCTTCCAAAATTAAATAAATAGGGCTTTGTAACGTTTTGGGGTTACTTGTGAAAAAAGTTCGCAACTTTTTGAATGTTTACATAATTTTCCCCTCCCCACAACAGCACCACTGAGAGATGGCTCTTCATCCATGGACAGGGAACCTGTAGCATAAAAAAGGTGGAGCCACTCTCCCACCTCAGTGAGGTTTCCTGTCCTTGGAGTAGGAGACCTGTTAGTTTTCCCTTTTCAGGGGACCCTTGATCAGCAAGCCCTAGGAAAGCCTAGAGGGTCATGGGTTCTTACCAGCCTGGGTTGAGAGTCGTAGGCCCCGCTCCTTCAGAGGTATGGGGTGGATCCTAGAAGTTCCTGGGTCCTTAGGCTGAAGGCACGTGTCCCTCAAAGGAGTGTGACCACGTGGTGGTATCACAGCACGCTGGATCGGGCCGATGACCGGAGGAACAGCCCAAAGGGGGTGAGATTCCTAGATGCATGCGGGCTCTGCGCTTCATTTAATATAAGCGGCAGGGGAAGGAAAGCGCGTGGGAGCAGAGACCGGAAGTGAGGCGCGGTGACATCATCCAGGTGAGCCGCAGCGTTCCACAGGCCGGATCCGTTCATTTGACCGGTAATAAAGGTCAGGATCACAGAATTAATATGCTGGCGTTCCTGGGGCGGCTGAAAGGCGTTCTGGTGCAGAGTGGACCACACTTGATTTGGATTAATTTTTGCTCCCTGGTGGGTCCTGCTCGCTCTCGGCTCCTAGGGACAGTGGAACTCTCAGAGGAGAGGTGCTGTGCCCTATTCCACATATGTACGTACATATTTAACATTGGTTAAGCCTGCATATGCCCTTAGAGAGTAGAGGCAGCATGGAGGAAGATAAAAGAACGGATGAATTGGAAGGAGAAAAACAAACACCGGTATTGCTTCTTCAGGAAGGGTAAGTGTTTTTGGTGGAATAGTGTTCTGATTTATGGTTATTTATTCTTCCTCGATGCCACCAAAAAAGGTTGTGGCGAAAAGAAAACATAAAGAATGTGTGATATGTAGATGTTCTCTATCTTCGTCCTATACAAAAAGACTATGCCAGCAGTGTATAGAAAAGACACTGGCAGTGGAATCCCCAAGTTTGATGATGGACATTAGGGCCTTAATTAGGTCCGAAGTGAAGCACTCTTTAAAATCCTCAAAAAAAAGAGTAAAAAAAATGGAGGAACAGGTTGAATCGGATGTCGGTTCATCTGAAGAAAGCGAGGGGCTTTATAGAGAGGAGAAATCAGAGGATTCATCTTCCTCATAGGAATATTTTGATACATTTTTTTTATTTCCAGTGGGAGATACGGATAAGTTACTAAAAGCTATACGGGCCACTTTAGAAATAGAAGACCTGAAGGAAGACAGGTCGGTGGCAGATGCTGTGTTTGAAGGCTTACGTGAAAAGAAGATGCTTTCCCTTACATAAAAGTATTACAGCGATAATAGACAAGGAATAGAAAAAAAATGATAAAAAGGCCTTTATCTCTAAAAACTTTAAGAGGAAGTATCCCTTTGAGGATGAAGCTTCGTCTTCTTGGAATAAAGCGCCAAGATTAGATGTGGCTATATCCAAGATATCTAGGAGGTCTTCCCTTCCTTTTGAAGACATGGGGTTTTTAAAGGATCCGCTAGATAAAAAGTTTGACTCCTGCCTTAAAAACACTTGGGAAGCATCTAGGTCATCTTTTAGACCTAGTGTGGCAACCATGGCTACTGCGAGATCAATGTCTGTCTGGCTTGACCGACAAGAGGGTCAGATTAAGGATAAATACCCTAGGGAGCAGATTCTGTCCTCCTTACCTACCCTACAGAAAGCTGTAGACATTATAACAGACGCTTCGGTCGAATCAGTTAGATTAGCCGCCAGATCGGCATCTATTTCAAATTCAGCCCGACGCGCCCTGTAGTTAAAAAGCTGGAGAGGGGGCGACATGGCATCCGAACAGCGTTTAAGTAGTATTCTCTGTCAGGGGCAATTTTTATTTGGCCCGGAGCTAGATGCACTTTTGGAAAAGGCTGAAGACAGGAAAAAGAAGTTGCCACAAGAATATTCATTCACCCAATTCAAAAGCTACCGGCGGCCCTTTCGTGGTTCCAATAGATTCCAGGGAAAAAGACAATTGGGAGAAAAGGAGCAGATCCCTAGATCTAGAGAATCAGGAAGTAAGGGTTTCATGTTCAGAAAGTCCTCCTCCCAACAGGAGAAACAGTCAAAACAGGGGAGGTGGGAGGAAGGTTACGTTATTTACTTTCCGCCTGGGAAAATGTGACTGGAACTTGGGTCAGGAACATTATAAAAGACGGTCTGAAGTTAGAATTCAAAGGAATTCCTCCAGAGAGGTTCATTTTAACAAGGGCAACCCCAAAACTTTGGGTAGAAACAGACCCTCTTCTTCAAAAAAGGGTTCTATTACCAGTCCCAGACTGAGAAAAGGGGAAAGGGTTTTATTCAACCCTCTTAGTAGGAAAACCGGATGGTTCCTTTCGCCCAATAATAAACCTGAAACAGCTGAACAAGTCACTAATAGTAAGAAAGTTCAAGATGGAGACCATAAAATCAGCAATTCACCTTCTCTTTCCAGGGTGCTTCATGGCAGTATTAGATTTGAAGGACGCTTATCTTCATATTCCGATTCATCCGTTTTTCCAGAGTTTCCTCAGAATCGCAATGGTAAAAGGCAAAGAAATCAGGCACTTCCAGTTTCGGGCCATGTCCTTCGGTCTTTCCATGGCTCCGAGGGTCTTCACAAAGATTCTAGCGGAAGTAGTCTCATTTATTTGCAAGCAGGATATAATGTTCTTACCCTACCTAGACGATTTTTTGATAATTGCGGATTCACTAAAAAAATGTTGCGAGTCTGTCCACCGGGTAATGGACATCCTGGAAAGTCTGGGTTGGATGATAAATGTAAAAAAATCGAGATTAGAACCCAAGACAAGACAGATATTTTTGGGTCTACATCTGGACTCTTTTTGTCAAAAGACCTTCCTTCCCTGGGAAAAAATAGATCGGATTCGGACAGAGGTTCAGAGGACGCAAGAGCAACCCTGGATGTCTATCCGGAAAGCGATGTACTTATTGGGGATGATGACAGCCTGTATCCCGACAGTTCAATGGGCACAATTTCACTCAAGACAGCTTCAGAGAGAAATTCTGGAAGCAACAGAAGTGGAAGGAAATTCTTTGGATTCCAAAATAAAGCTTTTAATGAAAACCTTGAGATCCCTCGACTGGTGGAAAGAGGTAAAGAACCTAGAGGGGGGTATCCCTTGGAGGTATCCGGACCGGGTGGTAGTCACGACCGATGCCAACCCTTGAGGGTGGGGTGCTCATTTTCAGGACCAAGTAGTACAGGGATCCTGGACTGTGGGTCAGAAAGGTTTTTCCTCAAACAGAAAAGAATTGAGAGCAGTTCTGATGGCTCTGAGAGCAGGCCTTCCGGTGATACAGCACAGACATGTCAGGATCATGTTGGACAATCGCACGGTAGTTGCATATTTAAACCACCAGGGAGGTACCAGATCGCGCTTATTGATGAGGGACACAGGCATGACATTTTCAGAATTTCAGAATCAGGTTGTACAGATCTCAGCCCTCCACATAAAAGGAAAAAAGAACATCCAGGCCGATTTTCTGAGTCGGGGCAAGTTAAAGCAGGGGGAGTGGGCCCTAAACTCGAAAATATTTATGTTGATCACAGAGTTATGGGGGTTGCCCGAAATAGACCTGTTTGCCACCAGGGAAAACAGGCAAGTAGAGAGGTTTTGCTCCCTCAGTCCAAACGAATCCCCATTTGGGGTGGATGCTTTTCTTCTGAAGTGGAATTTTTATCTAGTCTATGCGTTTCCTCTCCTTCAGCTGTTACCCCGGGTTCTGAAGAAGATAAAGGAGAAAGGTTCAGACATGATAGTCATTGCCCCGTTCTGGCCGAGAAGAGCATGGTTTTCTCTTCTGAGATCAATGTCGGTGATGGAACCTTGGGTTCTTCCCGAGATCCCGATTCTCCTGTCTCAGGGCCCGGTATTACACCCAGAACTGAAAACCTTGCATCTTAAGGCCTGGAGATTGAAAGGGCGTTTCTAGTTGACAGAGGTTTCTCGGAGGCTTTAGTGTCTACTCTGCTTAGAAAAAAGGTTACCAACACTATATATGCTAGAGTATGGAAGAGGTTTTTCTCGTTCTTAGGTCTAGATTCTAAAGTGTGGCCAGACAGAATATCCACGGAAAGGGTCTTGGAGTTTTTACAGCGTGGGCTATCCTTAGGTCTAGCTAAAAGTACTTTAAAGGTTCAGGTTTCTGCCCATTCAGTGCTAGCTGGCAGGAATCTGTCCTTGGATCCATGAATAGTTAGATTTTTCAGTGCTGTGGACAGAACTGCCCCAGTTAAAGGGCCAAGGTTCCCTCCCTGGGACTTAAATTTTGTGCTTAAAGCGTTAACTAAATGTCCGTTCGAGCCCATAGATGCTATTTCTATGAAGTTTCTCACACTGAAGTTAGATTTTTTAGTAGCCCTTACTTCAGCAAGAAGGGTTAGCGAGATCCAAGCTCTGTCTATTAACCCCCCGTTCATGTTCATTCGAGATGATAGAGTAGTGATGAAGCCAGATCCTAAGTTTATTCCGAAGGTGCCTTCTAAGACAAACAGATTGCAGGAAATTGTTCTACCAGTTTTTTTTTCCAGAACCCAGAGATGAGAATGAGAAAGAATGGCATTCCCTGGATGTGAAATGGTGTCTGGTCCAGTACCTAGAAAAAAACAGACTGGAGGACGGCTCCATCACTATTCATTTTGTTTTCGGGGGCCAAAAAAGGTGCTGCTTCAAAAAGTTCAATTGCCAGATGGATTTGGGAGCTAATATCTCTGGCATATTCACATTCAGGAGCTACTCCTCCTGTATCTCTGAAGGTGTCCACTTCCTGGGCGGAGAGGGCCAGCGTATTGGTCGACCAGATCTGTAGGGCTGCTACGTGGGCCTCTCCCTCTACCGGCACTATAGGTTGCAGTTGGATTCTATCTCTGATCTCCTTTTCGGTAAAAAGGTGCTGGAATCGGTTACCCACCCTTGAAATTCTATGTAATCTCATTCAGTGGTGCTGTCGTGGGGGAGGGAAAAAATGATGATTACACTTACCGGTAATCGGATTTTCCTGACCCCATGACAGCACCCGTCTATTCCCTCCCTTAGGTGGTGGTTCTGTGTTATGAGCATGTGGTGAAGCAAAGAGAAGAAAAAATAAATAAAAATATATATATATATATATATATATACACACACATAGTGATAACTTTAATTAACAAAAAGGGGAGTCCCTCTCATGCTCTGTAAACTCACTGAGGTGGGAGAGTGGCTCCCGCTTTTTATGCTACAGGTTTCCTGTCCATGGAGGAGGAGCCATCTCTCAGTGGTGCTGTCGTGGGGTCAGGAAAATCCGATTACCGGTAAGTGTAATCATCATTTTCAGTTTTGAAAAGTGGAGAAAGTTGTTATGGTTAGCTTTACTCCAGAAGATCACTCCAGTAGGGTGGGGGCGTGAACAAACTGGACAACATTGTAACGGCTCATGCACACGAACGTATTTTCTTTCCGTGTCTGTTCCGTTTTTTTAAATTTTTCGGACCGTATGCGGAACCATTCAGTTCAATGGGTCCACAAAAAGAATGGAAGTTACTCCGTGTGTATTCTGTTTCCGTATTTCCGTATCCCCTCCCTCTGTGCCATCAGCTCCCCCAGTGCCATCAGTCCTTTGTGCCATTCGCTCCCCCCATGCCATCAGCTGAACCTCCCCCCCCCCCCCCCCGGTTTCTATCAGCTCCACTGTGCCACCAGCTCCCCCCTATTGCCATCAGCTCCCCCCAGTGCCCTCAGTCCTCTGTACCATCAGCTTCCCCCAGTGTCATCACCCCCTCGTGCCATCAGCTCCCCCCATGCCATCAGTCCTCTATACCATCAGTCCCCCAGTGCAATCAATCCTCTGTGCCATCTGTCCCCAACGCCATGAGTCCTTTATGCCATCATCCCCTCTGATGCCAGCATGCCCTCAGCTCCCCCAGTGCCACCATCTCCGCTCCTAGCCTCCAGCAGCCCTTTAATACTTACCTCTCTTGTAGGGACGACAGTGCAGCGCGGGCCGGCGGATGACCACGTAGCGGTGAGTAGTGGCAAGCACTTCCCTCCCGCTCCGTGTTCACATGACACAATGGAATTCTCGATGCAAAAATATTTTTTGTGTCAAATTACTCGATTCAATCGAGTAATCGTTTCTGCCCTAAACTCAACACACAGCCATTATTGTCTAAACATCTAGAAATAAAAGTGAGTACACCCCCCAAGTGAATATTGCCAAATTATGCCCAATTAGCCATTTTTCCTCCCTAGTGTCATGGGACTCGTTAGTGTTACAAGGTCTCAGGTGTGAATGGAGAGCAGGTGTGTTAAATTTAGTGTTATCGCTCTCACACACTCTTATACTGGTCACTGGAAGTTCAACATGACCCCTCATGGCAAAGAACTCTCTCAGGATCTGAAAAAGAAGAATTGTTTACACTACATAAAACTGGCCTAGGCTATAAGAAGATTTCCAACACCCTGAGACTGAGCTGCAGCACGGTGGCCAAGACCATACAGCTGTTTAACAAGACAGGTTCCACTCAGAAGAGGCCTCGTCATGGTCAGATAAAGAAGTTTAGTGCACCTGTTTTGCATCTGCAAAACACGGAAACCGGCAATGTGCGTTCCGCATTTTGCGGACCGCACATCGCCGGCACTCTCATAGAAAATGCCTTTTCTTGTCCGCAATTGCGGACAAGAATAGGACATGTTCTATTTTTTTCGGGAACGCGATTGCGGACCCAGAAGTGCGGATCCGCAATTGCAGACCCGGCCGGGACATCGTCTGTCCCCATTGAAACTAATGGGTCCGCAATTCCGTTGCGCAAAGTGCGGAACGGAATTGCGGACGTGTGAATGGACCCTTATGGAGGGGATCTGTGGATGGCACTGTTATGGGGGATCTGTGGGTGGCACTGTTATGGGTGATCTGTGGATGGCACTGTTATGGGGGATCTGTGGATGACACTTATGGGGGGATCTGTGGATGACATTACTATGGGGCGGGGGATCTGTGGCTAACACTGCTATGGGGGGATCTGTGGATGACACATACCGTATATAGCATCTTATGCTATATGTGTCATCCATAGATCCACACCATGACAGCATCATCCACAGATCCCCCTCCCTATAACAGTCTCATCCACAGATCCCCCATAACAGGGCCATCCACAGATTCCCTCCCCCATAACAGTGCCATCCACAGATCCCCATAGTAGTGTCATCCACAGATCCCCCCCATAATTGTTATCCACAGATCCACTCCATGATCGTGTCCCCCGCCGCTCACAGCTTACCGAGCCGTGCAGACAGATTCATCAGCGTCCAGGCTTTGGTGCCCTCCCCTTCTCTGTCTCTCCTCAATCAGCACGGCTCTGGTAAGGTTCGCGCATGCGCGATCCTTACCAGAGCCGTGCTGAATGAAGACTGAGAGGCAGAAGGGGCTGGCACAAAATCCAGTGACGTCTCGTTCAGGGTCCATTCACACGTCCGCAATTCTGTTCCGCATTTGCGTAACGGAATTGCGGACCCATTCATTTCAATGGGGACAGACGATGTCCCGGCCGGGTCCGCAATTGCGGATCCGCACTTCCGGGTCCGCAATCGCGTTCCCGAAAAAAATAGAACATGTCCTATTCTTGTCCGCAATTGCGGACAAGAAAAGGCATTTTCTATGAGAGTGCCGGCGATGTGCGGTCCGCAAATTGCGGAACGCACATCGCCGATGTCCGTGTTTTGCGGATCCGTGGATCCGCAAAACAAACATGGACGTGTGAATGGACCCTAACAGGCAGGGCCACTCGCTCAAGCAGGGAGCAGCATGTAAACGAGACATCACCAACGAAGCATGGAGGGTGACGTCAGTGGTCCAATGACCACATTCTGTAATATCTAAATGGCGCATTATTTCTTAAGCAAGTCATTTACAAAATGTTTTATACAGATATACAAAGAAGTTTAGATTAACTTTATAGAACTCGGATAACCCCTTTAAGGATTACTGTATAAAAATGTGTACTGCTGTGAACGGCGGGGCCGGCGATGTATCAGCATTAATGATGCAAAAATGGCAGTATTTGTCCCATAAGACACACTGCCATTTCCCCCCCGCTTTTGGGGGTGGGGAGTGCATCTTATGGGGTGAAAAATATGGTACACTGTTATACAAGCTGTACATGGACTAATTTACATTGTAGCAAAGTGACATATCTTCAATGTTGTCCCATAAAAAGATATAATAAAATATTTACAAAAATGTGAGGGGTGTACTCACTTTTGTGAGATACTGTACATTATGCCCCCCCCCCCCCCACAAAATTATAAATGGCCTCCCATAGTGCCCCCAGAAGGATATACTGTAGTGTCTTCAGTATATACACAGTTGAGTCACATTATTATGACCACCAGCTAATATCCAGATTCATTACTGTTTGTAGCACAGACAGCAGCTACACGGCTGGGAGTGACTCAGTAAGGTGACGGTCGTTTGGCACAGGTATCCTGGGCCATGCTGACTGCAGTGGATCCCACAGCTGCTGGATCAGGGTGGATCCATAGGGTAAACATGATGATTGAGGTGGTCTCACAGATGCTCAATTAGATTCAAGTTTAGAAAATTAGGGGGCCACGATAGTACTTGAAAGTCTTGATTATGCTCTTCCAACCAGTGTTGGACATTTCTAGCCGAGGGACATGCCGCATTTTCTTGCTGGAAGATCCCATCTACCACAGGAAAGACAATCGTGTATAATTGGAAAAATTAAAAACATGTACAAAATGTATTTTATTAAAATAATAATAAATGTTAAAATATCTTCCCATGCAAACCTGGAATGTATTGGTGGTTGGATACCAGACCTCTAATCCTCACGGCTGGTCAAGCAGTGATTTACAATCGCTATACTTAGTTGCAAAAAAGTTCTAAAGCGGTGAATAGATTAGTGACAACTAGTGTGTAGAATATTCAATCTACCTTAAAGTATATCAAATCATTAAAATTCTAAATAAACATAAATGGTGCATCAATAATACATTGGTAAATAATCCAATAAATTAATAAACAGTGCTCCAACTTAGTGAACCAGAAATGTTCTCCCAAAAGTTAGGGGATGACGCTGCAAAAGATTAATTGCCAGTATATTTAGACAGATGGAATTAGTCTTTTTGGAGGCTAGGTATCAAGAATCCGGCTGGCGTCTGGGGCGTCCCCCTTGCACAGCCTCTTACCTGTCACCTCTGTTTACTGATCTCCAGGCTGTAGATCTTTTAGTTCTATATTATACCCGAATGACGCTGTGTCCTGCGATCCTCCTGATTGTAAATTCCGGCTACTCTGGTACGAGTTTCCCGGCTGTGTGGAGTATGGGTATGGTTTGCAATGTTCACCATAGAGCAATAGCTTAGCTGTGTCATGTGATGTGACGTCAGACGGATCAGATAATGCTTCCAGTCTGTTTGGTTACGAGGTATCTTTAAAAGGGCCAAGCCCCAAATAAAGTTCCAATTTGGAGTATGGAATGCAGTCCCTTTGATACAGTCTTAGGTGTGTAGTTATTGATCCGAAACGCCCAGACGCATTTCGAGGTGACAAAAATAAATTAATAATTATTAATAAATAAATAAACAATCGTGTATAGGTGCTGTGAGGCAATGACAGGCCTCATTTATGAAGAGGGAAGACATGTGTCTCCTAGAATGGTGCAGGAAACCTATTAGAGGAGATGCACGGTTCTCATTTAAAAGTCAGCAACAATCCTCAGGTGGGGGGAGTCTGCAGAGGGAAGCCTGAGATGCTCAGTGTGGTCACAGCCAGGAGGGCTGTTGGACTGTGATCCTGTCAAGGTTGTGTGGGGGTCCCAGCCAGGAGGGCTGTGGGGCTACATGGCTTAGGAGGCCTGAATTTGGGGGGCCCAGCCACGTCTGAGGAAAGATGTGTTGCGCGGTCAGAGTTGGGAGGACTCTTGGACCATATCCCCCCAAAGTACTGGTGTGGTCACAGCAAGGGGGCTGCAGGACCGCATGGCTGAGTAAAGCCTGATCTCATTCCTCGTGTGAACTGTGTATTAGAGGTGAGTTAGAGAGACCTATGTATTAGCTAGAGCCCAGACAGGAAGGTGTTTATTTTGTATTTGTGGTGCTGGACCCTCACCCAGTGACGTGATAACTGGAAAGATCATCTGTACTGCTTAAAGCGATAGAATAAAGCACTGTTTGAGCTTGAAAACACCCTGTTTGATGAGAAGTCTATCATTGCCGACGCCTGAGAGAGAGTGATCCCTTACAGTGCATGTGATCTGCAAGGATGGATTCATACCCAAATCAGTTGAGTGCCTTCCATATGGATAAGTGGGCCCAGAAAATACCATAAACACATTCCTTAGACCACCAGCTTGATTTCTTCGAGCAATGGTTGCAGATTGTTGTTTCTATGATGTTTCTCGCCTAGCACTCCAACGTCCATCTGTTCAATGAAGCAGAAAACGGGACTTATCTGAGAAGTCAACCCTTTGGCCAATCACCAGAGGTTCAATTACAATACTGCAGTGAAAATTGAAGTCTTCTCTGCCAATTCAACTTTGTTAGCAGAGGTGCAGTGACCATCTGTCTGCCTCAGAGCCCCATACACAGTAGGGTTTGCTGAACTATCTTTTATACAGGAGTCTGGTAGCCCGCTGGTTTGTTTTGGCAGTGAGCTGCTGCCCTGTAAGCCTGTCTGTCTGCCCTTGTGCACCTTCGTAGCAGACATTCATCTCTCACTAGTGTTGAGCGAAGGATTTGAAGTGGATTTTGATCCAAAGTTTAGGAAAACTTTGTTTTGCAACGAATCTAAATTTCCATCAGTGGGTTCCTCCGACACCATGTTTAGTTGGCATGACCTAAGAACTGCCTCTTGCTTTTGCTGCTCCTTCTGATAGCCAAGTAATGAAAGCTATGCTCCACTCTTTAGTGACGATGAGCTTTCAGAGGATAGTCAGCATTTACAGGTCAACCCAGACTTGGAGGAGAGGTCTGCAGTGGACTCCTTTAGGTGTGCAACTACAGATGACAGTCAGGTGGGGGAATATGTTGCAAGAGGTCAGGGACGTGCACAAGAGACAGGTGAGGACTAAACATATGTAGATGATAATGTAGCCGATCACGTGGGAGCCGGGTGAACAGGGGGCATTGTTATCATCGGGGGCGAGGGTGGCAGCGTACTGGTGAGACAGGAGGGTGGAAACAGTGGGAGATCTGGAGCCAAACGCTGGAAGGCAATGCACGGTTTATAAAAGCAGCAGCAAGCAGGCATCACACATTGGTGGAAGGAAAATGCGATACTCAGCAGTGTGGGAATTTTTCATAGTCACTGGGGGACCTTAGTGTGGCGGTATGCAGGATGTGTGGGCAGAAGGTGAGGTGCGGACAGGATGCTAATGTTGGCACGACGGCCCTGTGTCAACACATGGAGAGTCGCCAATAAGTGGTGTAGGAAAACCGTGCCACTCATTTACTGGCTGATGCAGTAACTGCTGCATCTCCCACTGGCCAACACTCCCTCTCCAGCAGTCAGGGCTTGTCAACGTTAGCAGAAGGAAACTGTCGTTCCTTCCCATTAGCTTCAATGTCATCTATTGCTCTTGATGCTCCTCCTTCTGCTCCTTGTCACTTGTTTCAACAGAAAAAGGATCACCAAGGTGATTGCAAAAAGACAAAAGTATGTATGCACTCATCCAGTGTTGCAGAAGTTCCACCTGCACTTGGCTAAGTTACTGGTACTACACTCTCCTTTTCCATGTAATTGACTCTACATATTTCAGAGAGGTAGAGAATCCTAAGCCGACATTACTTTTCCAAAGAAACTCTGTCAGCTCTGCACACATACTTTGAGCAGAAGGTAGGCCAGTCCTTGGGCCTCTCGGTGTCTGGTAGAGTTCACACCAATGCTGACGTATGGAGTTATAACTATGGTCAAGGACAATATATGTTCACAGCCCACTGGGTAAATGTCGTTCCGGGCCAGACACACCAAAAACTTGGCCAGGTGATGGCAATGCCGCCTCTGCATTGTAATTGTGGGATTTCTGCACCAATGTCCTCCTCTGCCTCCTCATCCTCCACCTTGTCCTCACCCTCCCCTCTAGGCACAGTTCACAATGGTCTTCCATCATATCACCTATGCAAAGCTAGACATTGTCACCATGCAGTTCTGTACCTCGTCCGCCTTGATGAACGGAGCCATACCTGGGAGGAACTGCTCTGTGTCATCAATAAAGAAATAGAACACTGGCTGTCTTCTCGCCAATTGGAGATAGAAACCATGGTTACTGATAATGGGAAGAACGTTTCGTCTGTGCTGCGTCAGGAAGCAGCCGTTAACCCTGCATGGCGCACTTCTTCAATCCCATGTCAACCAGTTCCTCAAGTCTTGCACTGAACTGCAAGAGCTGTTAAAATGTCCAGGAAACTGTGCATGCACTTCGGCCACTCTTACAGTGCAAAACATGCCCTCCTTGAGTTGCAAAGGCAGCATCACCTGATATCCAATGTTTCCACCCGTTGGAATACCACGTTTCATATGTTAGACCGCCTATATGAGCAGAGGAAGGCAGTCAACAATTTATTAATGCTGCAGACAGGTTTACTCCCTGCAGACATTAGCCAGTGGCAGCTTATGCGTGACACGTGCCATTTGAGGAGGCCACATTATTTGTCAGTCGTAAGAAGTACGGGATGAATTATGTCATTCCACTCCTTCACATGCTGGAGGGGATGCTGAGAAATATATTTGGCGAGGGGACAGATGATGTGGCGCCTACATCTCAAGGCCATCTGAGCCCTGACGAGGATGAACTGGCGGAGGAGGAGTACCGCAGCCCCGCTGCAAGTGATTTTAAAATTTTTAATTGTAAATGGCCAATCGGTCGGGCCCCGGCCTCTGTGAGCAGTTACTCCGCCCCACCACCCTCGGCCCCGCCTCCACCCATCCAGGCCCGGTGATGCTTTCTTGCTGTGATCTCGTGCCGGGTCTCGCGGGATCACGAGACACACGCCGGTAGATGGGATTGTGGGAGGCTGTGACTGCTATATTTTTTTTTTATGGGCTTAATAATAACTCACATGGGGGCACCGCACCTGGCATGGATGGCACTGTATGGCAGGCACTGGCAGCAAATCCTTCATAGGGGCCCGGCCCCCGGGGGCAAAATCATAAAATAAGGGACAAACAAATATAAACAGTGGGGCAATATGGAATATATACAGAGAGGGGAAAAATGGATATATAATATATCCATTTTCCCCTCTGTATATATTCCATTTTTTGCCCCCACTGTATATATTTGTCCCTATATATTTCATGATTTTGCCCCCGGGGCCGGGTCCCTATGAAGGATTTGCTGGCAGCAAATCCTTCATAGGGGCTTGGCCCTGGGGGCCAAATCATCAAAAAAAGGGGCAAACAAATATATATGGAGGATCGCCGGGGGGAGGGGGGGGGCGGAGGATCACCGGGGATGGGCCCCAGGGCCCAATTCAAAGTTTGCCCTGGGGCCCATAGAACTCTAGTTATGCCACTGACTCCCCCGTATGCCAGGCCCCTCATAAAGAATATACTTACCTGGCTTCCCACTCCCTGCGCCGCTCCTGGTCCCTGCTGCAGCTTCTCCCTGTGCGCAGACTAAAACATCCGGTGTCGGGGGGAGCAGCCAATGGCAGGGGGGACGGGGTTTATGACCTCTAAGTAGCTTAGAGACAAGGTTTATTAGATGACTGGCACAAGGTAAAAGTAGTTGAAAAACAGTTACCTTTTGTGACAGAACGGCTCAATATTTTTAATAAAGGCCAATTAAATTTATGAGTTTTGGCCAAAAATCTGTATAATACAATCACAAACAAAAATTGGCATACATAGCCTTAAACTCCCTCCCGACATATGACTTATTATTATGATATAACGGGAAGTGACTTCCTACAATTTGACATACTAGTACATCATGCTGATCAGGCAGGCACTGGAGAGGCGTGCGCCCGATCAGTGTAGGGGCCTGGGAGTCACTGACAGCCAGGCCCCTGCTGTATCCAGTGGCATTGCTGTAAAAGCTGATGCTGATGGATAAACCTATTCTATACCGTGGTCAGCGCTGACCGCACCATAGAAGGTGTTTGCGGTCGGTCAGGGTCTCCATTAGGTTGCTGCACTGCGGTAGTGTGGACCCGGTGGGAAGGCAGCCCGATGACATACACTGCCATCGGGGCTTGCCTTCTACGGAGGCTTAGGAGATCCAGCCCCTGGCTGGGTCTCCTAGGCAACTGTCAGTGTATTAAACTGGTAATACACTGACAGGTAATGCATTACAATACAGATATATTGTGATGCATTGCAGAGGGGATCAGACCCCCAAAAGTTGAAGTGGGACAAAAAAAGTAAAAAAAAAAAAAAGTGTTTTTCAAATGAAAAAAATAAAGTTTCAAGTAAAAAAAAAAACTCCTAATATACACATAAAAAGTTGTAAAAAAAAAGAAAAAAAACAGACATATTAGGTGTCGTTGCGTCCATAACAAATGGATCTATAAAAATATCACATAATCTACCCCGTCAGATCAAAAAGTCAAATGTACCCCCAAAATAGTACCAATTAAACCGTCACCTCATCACCCAAAAATTGAGCCCCTACATAAGACAACGCCTAAAAAATTAAAACAATATGGCTTTCAGAAAATGGAGACACTAAGACCCCTTTCATACGAGCAAGTTTTCCGAGTAGCCAAAAATGGTACCAATAAAAACGTCAACTCTTCCCGCAAATTTAAAAAAAAAAAAAATGCTTTATTATGTAAAACTGAAACAAACAAAAAAGTAGACATATTTAATATTGTCGCATCCGTAACAATTTGCTCTATGAAAATAGTGCATGATCTAACCTGATGACCATCAGATGACCATCATAAAACACAAAAAATAAAAACTGTGCCAGAACAGCCATTTTTTGGTTACCTTGCCTCAAAAAAAGCGTAATATACAGCGATCAAAAATCATATGTACCCAAAATAGTATCAATAAAACTGTCACCTTACCCCATAGTTATCAAAATGGGGTTACTTTTTGGGAGTTTCTACTGTAGGAGTGCATCAGAGGTGCTTCAAATGGGTACTCAGTGTCTAAAAACCAGTCCAGCAAAATCTGTCCTCCAAAAGCCATATGGTGCTCATTTTCTTCCGCGCCCTGCTGTGTACCCATACAGCAGTTTAGGAACACATATGGGGAATCAGGGTAAAAGACTTTTGTTTGGCTGTTAACCTTTGCTGTTCTACTTTACACCAGGCTTGGATAATTAAAAGTGTTCCAAAGATATTTCCACATAAATTGAAACATGTCAGATTTGCAAACAAATGGCCTAGGGAGGAAGGTGAAAACTGTCCCAGGGTAGAAGGGGTTAAAATCAATAGGTACATGTGTTGTCCGTGGAAACAACAGATAGGACACCTCCGTGAAAAACAATAATGTGAATGAGGCCTTCACATCGCCGTTTAGCTTTCCGTTCTTCTGATCCATCAGGAGAACCAAAAAAAATGGATCCATTACTTTTGAGCATCAGTTGTTCTCAGTTTGCATCAGTCTGCACTAAAATAACTGATCCGGGTTTTTTTAAACATCAGTTTGTGTCAGTTCCATCAGAGATTAATTCCATCAGTTATATTAGACAGGAGAAAAAGTACTGCGAGGATGATTTTTTTTTCTCCCATCTGAAATAACGGATCTCTAAAGTAACTGAGCATAATTTATGCTCAAAATCATGGACCAAATTTTTTTTCTGTTCTTTTGTTTGGTAAGAAGAACGGAAAACAGTGATATGAACGCACCTTTAGTTATAGAATATTTTACAGAATGTTATAGTGCCACCTTGTGGCCATTCTGAATAATTAAGACAAACTAATCAGATTAAAAGTTCTACTTAAAGGGATTCTGTCAGCAGATTTTACCCCTATAACCTAAACATATGTTCATGTCCAGACTAATAAGTAGAATCCTAAGATGGCCTTATTATACCTTACTGTGGCTCTATTTGCACAAAAAACAGCTTTTTATAACCTGTCAGTCACTTATTTAAGGTGGGCACCGGACGGTGAGGGGTTCGGCCGGGCACCCCGTATTAATTTGGTGGTATTTAATTGCTGCTGACATTTTTAATTTTTTTGCTATTAATGAAAAATGACCGAAATTTTTGCAAAAAAATGACATTTTTCACTTTCTGTTGTAAAATTTAAAAAAAAAACTACATTTCTATATAAATTTTTCACAAAATGTATTGTTCTACATGTCTTTGATAAAAAAAAAATCCAAAGTTATAGCGTTTACAAACTATGGTGCAAAAAAGTGAATTTCTGCATTTTGAAGCAGCTCTGACTTTCTGAGCGCCTGTCATGTTTCTTCAGGTGCTAGAATGCCAGGATAGTATAAATACCCCCCAAATGACACCATTTTAGAAAGAAGACACCCCAAAGTATTCGCGGAGGGGCATGGTGAGTTCATGTATCATTTCATTTTTTTTCACGTTAGCGGAAAATGACACTTTCTGAGGAAAAAAAAATAATAATAATGTTTCCATTTCTGCTAACTTCTGGCAAAAAAAATAAAATCTCCCACGGACTCACTATGCCCCTCAGTGAATACCTTGGGGTGTCTACTTTCCGAAATGGGGTCATTTGTGGGGTGTGTTTACTGTTCTGGCATTTTGGGTGGGGCTAAGTTGTGAGCAGCCATGTAAAACCTAAAGGTACTGGTTGGAATTTGGGCCCCTTTGCGCACCCAGGCTGCAAAAAAGGGTCACTCATGTGGTATCGCCGTACTCAGGAGAAGTAGGGCAATGTGTTTTGGGGTGTATTTTTACATATACCCATGTTGGGTGAGAGAAATATCTCTGTAAATTGACAACTCTGTATAAAAAAATTTAAAACGTTGTCGTTTACAGCGATATTTCTCACACAAAGTATGGGTATATATAAAAATACACCCCAAAACTCATTGCCCTACCTCTGCTGAGTACGGGGATACCACATGTGTGCCACTTTTTTGCAGCCAAGATGCGCAAAGGGGCCCTAATTCCAATGAGTACCTTTAGGGTTTACAGCGATATTTCTCACACAAAGTATGGGTATATATAAAAATACACCCCAAAACTCATTGCCCTACCTCTGCTGAGTACGGGGATACCACATGTGTGCCACTTTTTTGCAGCCAAGATGCGCAAAGGGGCCCTAATTCCAATGAGTACCTTTAGGATTTCACAGGGCATTTTTACGCATTTGGATTCTCACGCTCTAGGGCCCCTAAGATGCCAGGGCAGTATAAATACCCCACATGTGACCCTATTTTGGAAAAAAGACACCCCAAGGTATTCTGTGAGGGGCATGGCGAGTTCACAGAAAAAAAAATTTTTGGGCATAAGTTAGCGGAAATAGCGGGAAATTTTTACAAAGTCTTATATTCCACTAACTTGTGACAAAAAATAAAATTTTGCATGAACCCACCATACCCCTCACGGAATAATTTGGGGTGTCTTCTTTCTAAAATGGGGTCACATGTGAGGTGTTTGCCCTGCCCTGGCATTTAAGGGTCTGCACAATCATTACACGTATGGCCAGCATTAGGAGTTTCTGCTATTCTCCTTATATTGAGCATACGGGTAATGAGATTTTTTTTTTCCGTTCAGCCTCTGGGCTGAAAAAAAAATAAAAATGAACGGCAAAGATTTTTTTATTCGTTTCGATCATCGTGGATGAAAAAATCTCTGCCAAAATCAGTGACTGCGGTGCGGTGGGCTGGGCGCTAACTAACTGGCGGTGATAAGGGACCCTTATGCCCCATTCACACGTCCGCAATTCTGTTTGCGGAACGGAATTGCGGACCCATTCATTTCTATGGGGACAGACTTTGTCCCGCTCGGATCCGGAATTGCGGATCCGCACTTTCGGGTCTGCACTTCCGTTCCGCAAAAATATAGAACATGTCCTATTCTTATCCGCAATTGCGGACAAGAAAAAGCATTTTCTATATAGTTCTGGCAATGTGCGGATCTGCAAAATGCGGAAAGCACATTGCCGGTGTCCGTATTTTGCGGATCCGCAAAACACATATGGGCATGTGAATGGAGCCTTACAGGGGGGTGATCAGTGACAGGGGGGTGATCAGGGAGTCTATATGGGGTGATCAAGGGGTTAACAAGAGGTTAATAAGTGACCGGGGGGGGGGGGTAGTGTAGTGTGCAACTTTACATAGCTACCTGGTCCTCTGGTGGTCGATCCCAGCAAATGGGACCACCAGAGGACCAGGTAGCAGGTATATCAGACGCTGTTAACAAAACAGCGTCTGATATACATCTTTGATGTGATTTATTTCGCATCAACAGCCTGCCAGCGATTGATCATCGCTGGCAGGCTTCAGTATAACCGGCGAGACACGCGCCACTGTGAACGCGCGCGTCTCGCAAGATGATGCGCCGATGCATCGAGCCGGAGTAAGAGGACCGCCCGCCGGACGCATCCGTGCGTTAGGCGGTCCTCAGGTGGTTAACGGACCTCCCCTTGGGCACCTTAAGTAAGTGATTGACAGAATGACAGGTTATAAAAAGCTGATTTTTTGTGCAAATAGAGCCACGGTAAGGTATAATAAGGCCATCTTAGGATTCTACTTATTAGTCTGGACATGGACATATGTTTAGGTCATAGGGGTAAAATCTGCTGACAGAATCCCTTTAAAGTGGTTGTCTCACTTTAGCAAATGGTATTTATCATGTGAAGAAAGTTAATACAACGCACTTACTGATGTGTTATTATTGTCCATATTGCCTCCTTTGCTGGCTGTATTCATCTTTCCATCACATAATACTCTGCAATCCAGCAGCGGTGGCCGTGCTTGCACACTATAGAAAAAAGTGCTGGACTATGCATACTCATGTGGTCCTTGCTACCAGAGAGGTTGGCACTCTTCCTAAATTGTGTAGGCATGACCACCACTGATGAATTAGACAGTGAACA
Source organism: Bufotes viridis (assembly GCA_033119425.1). Lineage (NCBI taxonomy): Eukaryota > Metazoa > Chordata > Amphibia > Anura > Bufonidae > Bufotes > Bufotes viridis. Next base: position 324,372,221 of record CM065593.1, on the reverse strand, counting down.
TAACCATGGAAATGAGCAGTGTATAATGTGATGGAGCTGCAGGGACTCTATGTACCGTCATACCATGCACTGGGGATACTACCTCTGTACATACCACAAATGATGGAGCATGCCACAATTTAATCTGACAGAAAAACTTTCCATGTGGATTTGGAGACACAATAAGTCCCATGCACCTTTATGGTGTCCTATTATTTCATGGTGATCTTATACTAAAGCAACTGAAGTGGCCCATACATTCATTCCTGCTTCTAAATTCATAGAAGTATAGTTATAACCAGGTATGGGATTCAGCCAGTTCCCTCATGTTCTCCAGATCCGGTTGTTAGAATTACAGCCAACCGGAGAACCGTGGTACCGGCTGAATCCCGATCCGATTCTCTGGCAGGGGCAGCTGGAGATGAGCGCTTCCATTCCATAGTTTAGCTCCTTAGGCTTTTTAAAAGTTGGGTGGTATGTGTGTGTAGTGTATATATGGTGTATTTATGTGTATGTGTGTTGCATATATATGGTGTATGTGTCACGACTGTGACTGATCCAGACAGGTCTGGGAGGAGAAGGTCGCAGCAACTTGCTACTCGCGATAGCTTGTGAGTTTGCTCCGTGGTTTAGGGTATGTCATCCGGGTTTTGCCTTGTGAACCTTTTTGTCCTGACTGGGAGTTTGTAGGCATCCTTCTCAGGTGAGTCCTGTCTGCCACTCCCAGCTACTATATTAGTTTCAGTTTCACTTGCAGTCATTGCCAGATATAGTCCTTACTTCCAGTGCTATGCTGACCTTTGAAGGAGATCGTTTGACGTATTGCTGTGGAGCTCTTGTCTGGCGTGGACTGTCGTTATTGGGATCATCTTCTCAGCTTGTGACTGGATAAGTCTATCTCTGCAGGAGATTGTTTGTTTGTCGCTGTCTTCCCCTGTTGTTCTCCTAGACATGAGTGATGGTGACTAGTGCTCCCATCTGCCTTTCCCCAGTCTAGTCTTCTTAGGGTGACTCAGGGTTTAGGCATCCTGCTCGCCGCACAGGTTCACACCCCGTCTAGGGTATCAGGGCAGACAGGTGCCAGCTTAGGGTTTGTCAGGGGTGGCCGTTCTATTTCCCATCCGTAGATAAGGGTCCCCCTTCCCCTCCGTCTGGTGCGACATGACTGCTGCTGGGATAGCGGTCGTGACAGTATGTATATGTTAACGTGTCGTGACACTGAGTGTCCACCGTTGAGTAGAGAAGCTGTTGTTAAAAATATGAATCCCACCCCTGGCTATAACTTTGTCTTGACAGTGGAGACGTAAAGTGTGTATGTGTGTGGGGGGTGTAAGGATTATTGTACATACCATTTGTATCTCTGGGGTATATGTGAGGGACTATTTTGTATACAAATAAAAAAGGGGTTAAGAGCTAATTGCAGTGCATCCTGGGAGATGCCAGTGCTTGATGCCGGTTCTTGATTGTGCAATGACTCAGAGGCCACTATATTGATGGGATTTTTGCAGATCTCACTGCTAATGTAAATTTGCACTTTTCATGTTTTCTAATATGTGGTTAGGATTAACACTGTGTTATTTCAATGCTATGTAACACTTGGCTAAAGGGAGAGTGTTAATTTCCAGGCCTAGCAACCACCACTAGGCAGGGGTGGGCCCACTAGCATAGGCTTGGCTTCTTCCTGATGGGGGGTGGCCTTGCTGTAAGTCAGAGGGAGTTGGTTAGCAAGTGATTGCAAAAGGAAACTGGATGTGAGCAGCTCCTGTGGACATCTGCAGACTAACGGCAGAAGACACAAGTACAGGCAAACCTGTCAGACTGAGGGCAGCAGAGAACGATTACTTAGGGACAACTTCTTTCTTCGTTGTGTATGGAGACACCTACCTAGAGCTATGCGGTACTGCCATGGACGCAAATGTGGCACCTACTTATGCTAACAGGTACATGGCACACTTTTAGGATCAGCACATCCACCCAACAAAACTTTTTCAACAACACACCGTCTGTTGGCTTAGATTCATTGAGGACATTTTCTGTGTTTGGGATGGCTCCCAGGATACACTAACCCAATTCATTCAGGACCTAAATAGCATCAGACCAAAACTACAATTCACTCTTAACTCTGATAAACAGTCAATTAGTTTCCTGGACTCTAGAGTCTTAAAAGACGACAAAAGCATCATCCGCACAGATTTGTACACAAAACAAACTGACTGCAACGGTCGCCTATTGTATTCTAGCCGCCACCTTGAACGCCGTCCGAACCTAAAAGATAGTCTTGTTAAAGGCCGATTCCGGCAGTGCTACCATCTATGCAAGCAGACCTTTTTACGCACAGAGCGCCAAGGCACATACCTCTGTCTCCACTACAGCTGTTGCTCCAAAGTCATCAAGGGCGACCGCATCACACATCCGTATACAAGTAAATCTTTTCCTATAAAAGGCTTTTACCTATGCGAATCCTCCTTCGTCATATATCTCATGAAATGCCCCTGTGGTCTCCTTTACGTAGGGGAAACTATGCAATGCATATGTGATTGTATCACCATAAAGAAGTTCACTATCAGGTGCAAAAAGAACTGGCTTACACTCCCCGAACATTTTTGAAGGCCCAACACACAAAGGGCCAGATTTGTCATTACACTTACATCTTACTCCACTTTTACATATGCCCAAAGTCACTTTAGGATAGTCAGATTTATTAATGGTCCCTTAATACTGTAATAAATGTGGTTTGGCGGTAGCAGTTTATCCTTCAGTAAACAGCTTTACTAAAGACGCACGTCTTTACAAAAAAGTTGCATGTTCTATTAAAAAGTCGCATAAGATAAGCATGGTCCTCCCTGAAGTGAAATTGCGGATTTTTTTTGCGCCTTTTTTGCGACTTTTTAAATGGTTGCAATAGTAAATCTGTCTAGAGATTCATTTACATAAGACACCACGCCCGCTTTCACAAAACTGGAGAGCTTAGTGCAGAGCTTGAAAAAGTAGCAAAAAAATGGGCAATTTTACCGATTGTGCTTTTTTTTGCAACTTTTTCACTCCATTAAAGTGACTTTAGCTAATGATAAATCTGGCCCAATAAGCTTCACTCCCAAAGGACTTAACCCGTATTTTGATTTCATTAGTTGACCCGTTCTCTGTTGATATCCCTGTAAATCTTTCTGTAATTCTAGTAATTTTTCTGTAATTGTTTCTGAATTCAATAACCTGTAGATCTCACTTTCGCCAGAATAACCTCCACCAAACGTCTCTTCATCAGGCTTACCCACCCAGGACACAATTTTAGACCTGGCATGAGCGGGCGAAGTCGCAGATAGTGGTGCAACTAACCGCTGCTCCGTCATCTGCGTTTGAAATACGCCTAAACGACCTACATAATATTCATAAAAAGTTCTATGTATCCCCAAATGGTACCAATGAAAATGACACCTCATCCTGGCAAAAATGAGCCCTCACACAAGACCACTGCCAGAAAAATAAAAAAAGGGCTTCAGAAAATGGTGATGCAAAAATACGATTTTTTTAAATGCTCTGTGTAAAAGTGGTAAAACGTGTGGTTAAAAAAAAAAAACACCTATATAACATTGGTATCTCTGTAATCATACCGACCAGCAGGATAAAGTGAACGTAATTTTTCTTGCACGCTGTTCGCCACAATAATAAAACTCAAAAAGCAGTGGCAGAGTTGCTACCTTTTCTGTATTCTGCTTCCCGAAAAGCAAAATAAAAAGTGATCAAAAAGTTGTGTGTACCCCAAAAGCCCCACAAAACTCTGTTAAAAAGTATAGTATTCAGAAAATGACTGTACTGTAACCCAGATGCTGTTCAAAATCAATCACAATCTTTGGTGCAAAAGCCAAAATGTGCTCTTTCTCTTCTGAACTCTGCAGTGTACCCAAACTATAGCCACATTTATGGCATTTCAGTAACAAGTAGAACCTGACTAACAATTTAAAGGGTGTGGTGTGCCTCAGATGGCACAAGCTTGGCATTAAATTCCATATCTGTGGAAAACTTGCAATTTTTATTTAGCACAGTCCCCTGCAAAACACCTATGGTATCAAAATGCTCTCTCCACCCCTTGATAAATAACTTGAGGGGTGTCGTTTTCAAAATAGAATCACCTCAGGGTCTCTATAAATATGATGTTTTGCCCAAAAACCATTCCAGCAAAATCCATGCTCCAAAAGCCAAATGGCGCTTCTTCTCTACTGAGCCCTGCCACTGGCCTATATAGCTTACAACCACATTTATGGTATTTCCTTACCAAGTAGAAACCTTCTTTCCTCCAGACGCAGAGGATGTCCCCTTGTCACAGTCCTGGGAATAAATAGATGATGGGAGAGATCTCTGTACTGACCTCTGACATATTTATACATAGTTATTAGATCTCCCCTCAGTCGTCTTATTTCTAAAGTAAATAACCCTAATTTTGATAATCTTTCAGGGTACTGTAGTTGCCCCGTTCCAGTTATTACTTTAGTTTCCCCCATCTGAACCCTCTCCAGCTCTGCTATGTCTGCCTTGTTCACAGGAACCCAGAACTGTACACAGTACTCCATGTGTGGTCTGACTAGTGATTTGTAAAGTTGTAGGACTATGTTCCCATCACAGGCACCTATGCCCCTTTTGAAGCAACCCATTATCTTATTGGCCTTGGCAGCAGCTGCCTGACACTGGTTTCTACAGCTTAGTTTGCTGTTCACTAAAATTCCTAGGTCCTTTTCCATGTCAGTGTTACCCAGTGTTTTACTATTTAGTATGTACGGGTGACTTGCATTATTCCTTCCCATGTGCATAACTTTACATTTTTCAGTGTTAAACCTCATCTGCCACTTCTCTGCCCAAGCCTCCAATCTATCCAGATCCATCTGTAGCAGTATACTCTCCTCTTCCGTGTTCATTACTTTACACAGTTTAGTGTCATCTGCAAAAATTAATATTTTACTGTGCAAGCCTTCTACAAGATCATTAATAAATTTATTGAAGAGAATATGGCCCAATACTGACCCTGAGGTACACAACTAGCAACAGTGACCCAACCTGAGTGTGTACCAATAATAACCACCCTCTGTTTTCTATGACGGAGTCAATTACTTACCCACATACAGACATTTTCTCCCAGTCCGAGCATCCTCATTTTATATACTAACCTTTTATGCGGTACAGTGTCAAATGCTTTGGAGAAGTCCAGATATACGACATCCATTGATTTGCTGCTGTCAAGTCTAGAACTTACCTCCTCATAGAAACTGATTAAATTAGTTTGACATGACGGATCCCTCATGAAGCCATGCTGATATGGCGTTATTTGCTTATTTTCATTGAGGTACTCCAAGATAGCATCTATTAGAAAACCTTCACTCCTGAGACCTGTTGTATGGCAGGGAAAAGGCAAAATATTAGGGCCACATGTTGGGTGTTTATAAAACCAGGAGGCATAGTATAATAATAAGAGATCTGGAGCTCTGGATATGGAAACTGTAACTTAACTGTAAAGAACTTTAGGGTTCAGCCACATGTAGTGTAAACTCTGCAGATTCTCTGCAATGGAATTGCATGCGTTATTTCTGCAGCATTTACAGTACCAGCAAAACATATGAGATTTTAGAAATCTCATTTACACACACATTGCAGAAAAATCCTGCAGCCTACACTGACTTGTACTGTGGGTTTTCAGTCTTCAGCATGTTAATCTATGCCGTAATTTTTACCTGCCGTTCAACATTTGCAATGAAAACTTTAGTCAGCAGAAGACCCCACTGTAAGGCTACTTTCACACCAGCGTTTTTGCTGGATCCGTCATGGAGCAGCAAACACTCTTCCGTCATAATAATACAACCGTCTGCATCCGTTCTGAATGGATCCGGTTGTATTGTCTTTAAAATAGCCATGACGGATCCGTCATGAACACTATTGAAAGTCAATGGGGGACGGATCCATTTTCTATTGTGTCCGAGAAAACGTATCCGCCCCCATTGACTAACACTGTGTGTCAGAATGGATCCGTCTTGCCCTGCACCACATTGCAGACAGAAAAAAATGCTGCTTGCAACGTTATTGTGTCCGCGATGGGGACGGAACCAAACGGAATGGAATACATTCTGGTGCACTCCGTTTCATTCAGTTTTGTCTCTATTGACAATGAATAGGGACAAAACGGAAGCATGTTTCCCCACTATTGAGATCCTATGATGGATCTCAATAGCGGAAAGGAAAAGCGCAGATGTAAAAGTAGCCTAATTTCAGGGAATTGTGGATTTCAGGCTGTTCCGCTGTGGATTTTCTGCTATGGTAAAATCCGCAGTGTCTCTGTATATAATGTCATTTTATATTACTATTGAGTGGAGCCTGACAAAATCTTATGGCCTCCTCCTTCTGAGTTTGGGCCCCAAAGAAGCCACTTTCACTATAGCTACACCCCTTGATGTATCCTTAGACCTATCTAGAATACACAGAATTCAATTATAGATGCATTTTATTTCTTAAGATCACCATTATCCAATACAGTAGAATTTTCATTAAAGAGGTTACCCCAGACTGACAACTTATCATCTGTCATTTTGATTTAAAAGGGTTTTGGGTTAATAATTACTTTTAATCTAATGCCCGCAGCATGCCTCCTGAAACAGAAAATTCATACTTACCTGCGCCTCACCACTCTGGTCATCCACGCTGCCTCCACTGTGTCTATGTTCCGGTTCATAAAGTGTTTATATCCGGTGCTGTATGGACATGGTCACATGCTCCTCTGCAGCCAATGACTGACCATAGACCCTACAGGGAAATTTCCCAGTGGCCTGATCCCCAGGAGGACACCGAAGCCCTCCTCGTGGCTACTTGCTGGGTACATAACGATCTGATACAGTTAAATACTGTGGTGAGGGTGGCAGTATTTTGTGCTGCACTGTGGTGTTTGTTTCTAATGGGGCAGTATTTTTTGCTGCACTGTGGTATTTGGTTCTGCTGGGGCGGTATATTTTGCTTCAGTATAGTATTGCAGGCCCTGCCTACTTTTATTGTCCGTGCCTACTTTTATTGTCCGTGCCTACTTTTATTGTCCGTGCCTACTTGTGTTGCCTTGCCTTCTGTCAATTTGGTTATGCCTACAACATGGAGCCACTTTTAGTTTTTTTTTCTAGGGCCACTTTAAGTTCCCAGTCCACCCTTTTCTGCTGTGTTGTGCTGCTTGTGGCCATGTCATCGCTGAAGTCAGTTATTGGCTGCAGCAGAGCATGTAACCGTGACCATACAATTCTAAACACTCTAGGGACTGAAACGTGGACACAGCAGGGGCAGGGCGGGGGGACCAGAGCCGTGAGAACCCATTGTCCCTCGTGACCAACTGCTTGAGAGGGAGATGTCAAGTACACCCCCCGTTCTTCACATTACCCCTGATGGTGAGGATAGCCGAAGTCAAAGCAGGCAACAATGAGGAAAAGTCTGTGAACATAGTCAAAGGTCAGGAGCAGGTAGCAAATAGGCAAAGTCCATCAATAAAATAAAAAATGAAAAATAAAAATAAACAAATAATAAGAGTTTTCTTTTACGTTTAGAAGGTGTCTTTTCAGCGCTGCTGATCTCCGTGTGAAGTGGGCTCAATTCAAATTCAACAGTACTTATTCCATAAAGGTGATCGCGCTGCCAAGTGCAGGTGGAGGCTTCCAGGTTAGGTCAGTTTATATCAGACTCATCTCATGCAACCAAACATCCGAATTCCAACAGGGATAGTTTAATCACAAATGATCCTTCTGCGGAGGTTAGAGTATCGTGCACATAGTGAAGGTCCACCAAAGATTAAATATTTTAAAAGGATTTATTATACTCACAAAGGAGATGAATAAATACTCATTGAACATCCACATTCAAGGATCCGCCCGACCCAGGTTTCGCCTAATTAGCTTTGTCAGGGGCTATAGTTGAGTAAGCTAATTAGGCGAAACCTGGGTCGGGCGGATCCTTGAATGTGGATGTTTGTTCAATGCGTATTTATTCATCTCCTTTGTGAGTATAATAAAACCTTTTAAAAGGTTTACTCTTTGGTGGAACCAAGCTCCGCTCAGAGCCAGGAGGCACAGGGCGCCGGGTTAACAGTATAAATCTTTTGTTTCAGGAGGCAGGCTGCAGGCATTAGATTAAAAGTATGTATTACCAGAAAATCCCTTTAAGTGTCTCTGCAGTGGGACCCCCACGATTACAAGATCTGCAATACCATCCGATATTGACCGTTTGAATGGAGGGATAGTCAAGCTCTATTTAAACTCTATGGGACTGCCAAAGATCGCTAAACACTGTACATGAAAGCAAGGAAGAAATGGAAACAAGTCTGGAACAAAAATTAACAAGATTGTCGGGAATCGAACCTGTGACCAGTCATGTCCCAGGCGGTAGCTCTAGCCACTAGACTACCAGCCTTTCTGGACTTTTCCTCCTGCTGAACTCTTTCATCTATCTTGCTCCAGCCTACCCTTGTTCATCAGTCTTGATTCCGTGCACCTGTTACTTCCCTTTATAAGCCCAGCCTCTAGCACCAGACCTTTGCTGGTTATTGTGCCTCCAAGCCTGTAGCAAGCTTCCTCTCTGCTCCTCCACGACGACTGCTATTTACCTTTGTTGCCGACCCGGACCGTTTGACCTCGCTGAACTGCCGCCTGCATTGACCCTTTGCCTTCCACCGACCACGCCTCTGTCTACTCCTGCTGTTACCTCGCTGCCATCTCTACTGCCGACCCGGACTGATCGACTACGCTACCTGTCTCCTGCTTCTGTGGGCCTTTGCCACTGGACTCCAACCACCAGCCGGCTGTCCTCTGACTCAGGTGAGCCAAGGACCGTTACAGAATAACCAGCCATACCATGGAGTCCGCAATGGCCACTCTGCGCAAGCAGGTTACCGAACTGCAGGAATTCGGTACTACGTACCAGGAGGAATTTGCCCAGCTCCAAGGCGTTGTCCGAAGCCAACAGGCGGAGATTATTGAACTTCAGAGGCAACTCCTGGACGTCCGCAGCACGGCCGCAGATACTCGCATGCCACTTCCATCAAAATTCGGCGGCGACAGACGCCAGTATCGAGGGTTTCTAAACCAATGCCGATCTATTTTCAGATGTACCCGGCCCCTTCATTACCGAGAGAAAGAAGGTGCTATTCATGGTTAATCTCCTGACGGATGAAGCACTAGCATGGGCATCACCATACGTGGAGACTAACAGTCAGCTCCTGGACGACTTAAACAACTTTATTGCCGCCATGAGCCAAGTCTTCGATGACCCCAACCGCTGTGCAACAGCTGAGGCGCGACTACATAGTTTACGGCAAGGGAGACGCTCCGTTGCTGAATACACCGCCGAATTTAGCCGCTGGGTCACGGACACCACCTGGAACCTAGCTGCACAGAGGAGCCAGTTCCGGCGAGGCCTGTCAGAATTAATAAAAGATGAACTCGCCAGAGTTGAGGCCCCGGACAGTCTGGATGACTTCATTCAGTTATGCATCCGGATAGACCAAAGGCTGTCTGAGAGAAAGAAAGAACGACTCTGGTCCTTGGACCACAGGCCCACTTACTCCTTCTCCTCTACCGCCCAACGCGACCTCCAGCCAGCAACTGAACCTATGCAGGTCGACGCACTCACGCAGGTCTCTATCCACAGCTGAGAAGGAGAGACGGCTGGCCGAAAACCTCTGCCTCTACTGTGGGAGCCGGGTCATTTTGCCATTAGATGTCCCAATAAGATCCGAAAGACTATTGCCGTCACAGAGCTAAAGGAGCAACCACTGACTCCAGCCCCACCAGCAGCCCTTGAAAATAACAACACGGCAGCTCATGGATCCCATTTCATCCCCCTACAAGGGCCTACCCACGGCCAAACAGACGGCTGATCTTGTCCTCAAAGAGGTCTTCAGGCTGCATGGGATTCCGGACGACGTGGTCTCAGACCGAGGCGTACAATTTACCTCCAAGTTCTGGAAGGACTTCTGCCTGGCGCTCGGGGTTAAAGTGAACCTTTCCTCCGCTTTCCACCCTCAGTCAAACGGGCAGACGGAGAGAACTAACCAGACCTTAGAGCAGTACCTACGCTGTTTCAGCTCCCACCTGCAGGATGACTGGCTTGACCATCTCTCCACAGCCGAGTTCGCCTACAACAATGCTGAGCACAGCTCAACCAAGCACAGCCCTTTCTTTGCTAACACAGGCTCGCACCCCGTGTTCATTCCCCACCTGCCCGTCGCCTCCACCCTCCCAGCAGTGGCCGAGCGCCTAACAACCCTACAGGAGGCACAAAAGGACATAATGGACAACCTCCAGCTCGCCCAGAGGCGCTTTAAACAGGGAGCAGACAGACGCCGCAAACCCACCCCGGGCTTCCATGTAGGAGACAAGGTATGGCTGTCCACCAGGAACCTCAGACTGAAGGTCCCCTCCAAAAAGTTAGCCCCAAAATACATGGGTCCGTTCCAGGTCACCGCACAAATTAACGAGGTCACGTTCCGGCTTGACCTTCCGGATTCCATTAGGGTGCACCCTGTCTTCCATTGCTCCCTCCTCAAGCCATACGTGGAGAATACCTTCACTGGCCGCCACTCGCCCCTCCACCACCCGTGAGGGTACAAGGTGAGGAAGAGTTCATTGTCGAGAAGATCCTCGACTCCAGGATCCACCGAGGAAAATTGCAATATCTAATTGGGTGGGAGGGCTACCCTCCCGAGGATAACTCCTGGGAGCCTGAAGAAAACGTCCACGCCCCAGACTGGTAAAGAGTTTCACCAACAGCACCCCGGTAAGCCTGCCCCCATGGTGCCCGGAGGTCACCTTGGAAGGGGGAGTACTGTCGGGAATCGAACCTGTGACCAGTCATGTCCCAGGCGGTAGCTCTAGCCACTAGACTACCAGCCTTTCTGGACTTTTCCTCCTGCTGAACTCTTTCATCTATCTTGCTCCAGCCTACCCTTGTTCATCAGTCTTGATTCCGTGCACCTGTTACTTCCCTTTATAAGCCCAGCCTCTAGCACCAGACCTTTGCTGGTTATTGTGCCTCCAAGCCTGTAGCAAGCTTCCTCTCTGCTCCTCCACGACGACTGCTATTTACCTTTGTTGCCGACCCGGACCGTTTGACCTCGCTGAACTGCCGCCTGCATTGACCCTTTGCCTTCCACCGACCACGCCTCTGTCTACTCCTGCTGTTACCTCGCTGCCATCTCTACTGCCGACCCGGACTGATCGACTACGCTACCTGTCTCCTGCTTCTGTGGGCCTTTGCCACTGGACTCCAACCACCAGCCGGCTGTCCTCTGACTCAGGTGAGCCAAGGACCGTTACAAAGATGCAAGCCCAAGGGGACTAGACCAGGGGTGGCCATCCTTACAGACACAGTGAGCCCAAAAAAAAAGGATGATTACCAGGAGCCACAAGCTATACATTTACACAGTCACCGTATTTTTCGCCCTACAAGATGCACCTAGGTTGTAACAAAGAAAAATAAGAGAAAAAAAAAAAGATTTTTCATCTGATCTGAGGTCTGATAAAAAAAATGTTTTCTTATTTTTCATTAGCAGAGAAAAAAAAAAAGAAAAAATATTTTTTTCACCAGACCTCAGATCAGACTCCTAAATCGGATCCCCAATTCTCATCTGGCCTAAAATAAGATCCCCAAACCTCATCAGACCTCCAAATCAGACCCCCAATGCTTGTATCAGACAACACAAATCAGACTCCGTGTCAGACCCTCAGTGCTCAGATCCCCCATTCTCAGATCTGCCCCCCCATGCTCAGACCTGACCAACCCATGCTCACACAAGACTCCCCCATGCTCAAATGTGACCCCCATTGCTCAGATCAGGACCCCCCATGCTTAGATTAGACCTCCATTGCCCAGATCAAGACCCCTCCCCCATGCTCAGATCAGAACCTCCCGTGCTTAGATCAGACCCCATGCTCAGTTCTATAATTTAAAAAAAAATCTCTTCCCTCTCCTAATCAGGCACTGGTCTCCTGTTCGGGCAGCTGCTACTTTGCAGGTCTTACACGCTCTCCACTATGACCTGATGAGCACAGCATCAGGTCATAATGCATGTCTTCATGTACTACGTTCTCACACTGTGTGCATCAGGATGTAGTGGAGAGTGAGCTAGAGCTGCAAAGTAGCGACGGTGCCCGATCAGGAAAAAATATCTGAGCATGGGGTGGAGAGTGAGCCAGCCTGACTGCTTCCCAGCTCCACAGCAAGAGCCGCACTTGAAGAAGCAAAGAGCCACATGTGGCTCAAGAGCCACAGGTTGGCCACCCCTGGACTAGACCATTGCTATCATGTCTGAGATGGCAGGTAACAGACGTGCAGCACAGAGGGGAGGGAATAGGAGTACCCTTCCACTAGGGTGAGCAAGGAGTGGTGAACCCTAACTCACCTGGCTGCCCTGATGTCCCTGGACAGGCTGCTAACCGGTACGCCGATCATGTGCCTCGTCCCTGGCTTACCCTGAAATAAGCCCTAGGTAGTGAATAGGGCGGTGGGAGCACTAGTCCTCACCACTGACACCTAGGCTAACAGCAGGGAAAGGACAAACAACACAAACACCGAAAACAATCCCCGAAAGGAGACAACAAACAGGAGAGAACCAGAGATCTAACAGCTCCAGTTCCAACAGCTCAACAGACAGTTGTCCACCTGAGGTCAGAATAGAAGATCTGGAAGGAAGGTCTATATCTGGCAACAAGGGAAGCAGAAAAGGATAATATATAGTAGCTGACAGAGAACAGCTGAAATGAAAAGCTACAGATTCCTAAATTGGACAAAAAGGATTGCAAACCTAAGCAGGAAACCCTGGACCGGAATCTATTCGGAGAAAATTTCTATTGAGAAACCTAGTGCGTAGTCACCTGCCGCAAGCTTCTGGCGCCAGGCACAACAGGGTCAGCGATAGGTCATGACACCCTTGTGACAATTGTCAAATATACAGAAATGCAAAAAGGCAGCACTCTCAGCAAAATAAAGTAGAAAAGTGTAAAATGTATTCATCTTTCTCAAGCAAAGATGGTGTGACCAAGCATTGTATATATAGGGTAAAGTGCAAGTGCATTACATCAATAATCAATCAACATATTAACTCATAATAAAAGTGCATCACATGATCAAATATATGCAAAGTTAATTTAGCTAATAGTGAAGATCTGACACGGTGCGGTTCACTGTGACAGATGTGCCTTACAGGCTAGCTGCAGGCTCTCTTGCATACTGGCTGCAGGCTGACACCTGTGTATGCCGGTTGCTTGGGGCTGTGTGCTGGCTGCGGTGTTGTGTGTGAACTGTTGCCTGTGTTTGTGTCTCCCCACGTCCATATCTCTCTTACTCCTATCACCGATGCCGTGTAGGCTGGCTGCATGCACTTTGTGTACTGGCTGTGGATGTTCCCATGTATGCTGGTTCTGTGATGCATGCTGGCTGCAGCCTTGTGTGTGAACAGGGTCTGAGTTTGGATGCATTTGTGTTTGTATCACAGTGAAGTTCTGTCACTTCTTGTTGTTGTGTAGGCTGGCTGGCTGTAACCTCGCACAGGCTACAGTTATTTTGTGTATGCTGGTTGTCGTTTGGGGCGTGCTGGCTGCAGCATTCTGTAACTGGTGTGAACTGACACTTGTGATTGCATGTTTTATGCTTCTAGTTACTCCTGGTTCGGGTGAGGTTAACAATCCCTGGTCTGTTCCTGGGTGTGGCTTATCAGGTGCCCTTGTTATTGCAGCTATTTCTACCTATGAGCTGTGGGGCTTGGGGTCAGTCTGTCTTGTGCCTTGCTGGGTGTAGCCCCTGGCTGCTGACCCAGGGGGGTTTTGCCATCTGCCCTTCTGTGTGGTGTCGCCTGGTAAAGTGTTGTTGATGTTGTATCCTGTCTGTTCTATGTATAGCCTGCAGTGCCTAACTGCTTCTGATCCTGCATGTTCCATGTATAGCTTGGCAGTGCCTAACTGCTTCTGATCCTGTCTGTTCCATGTCTTGCCTGCAGTCCCTTACTGCTTCTGTTCCTGTCCTGTGTATGTCCTGCCTTTATGAAAGGGCTCCTGGGTTCTCCGGAGGGAGGACATCTAGTGTGTGTGCAGCTCTGCCTGTGACCGCCATGCTTCCATTCCGCATGGGGTCCAGGCATCTGCTTGTGTGCTGGTTCCTGTTTGTTGTCTCATCCATGTTGTGAGTTTGTTTGGGTTACAGTCTTGTTGTTGTCTGTGGTTATCTGTAGGTAGTGGCCAAGAGTACCAGGACCTTCCTGGAGGTGCGACCAGTGAGCCCTCGGCCAAGTTCATCCCCACCACCAGGAGCTCTGTGAAGAACGGGGCTTTCTGGCTCTCTGCCCTCTAGGTTTGGCCTACTGCCTTGCCGGTGAACTTGGTTTAGTGGTAGTGCTGTCACCATTACTGATAGAGATGTATGAATATAATTCTATCTTTTGTATCTCTAGGACTGTATAAACTAGAGATTTTTATGTAGCTGCTATAAACTACCTCTGCCTTTGCCTGGAGTGCCTCCCCTCTCCGCTCCTGAAGGTCTCTTTACACAACACTTAGGAGAGAAGAAGAAGGAGGGCATGGAGCTGCTGGCTGAGCACATCCTCACTTCTCCTCTGCCTACAGATGTTTACATTAGCTCACATACCAAAGTTCGTAAGATATAAGTGCACAATGCACAGATGCTAGAGTGTTATCTCTTTTTCTTCTGATCTCCTTTTCATTCTTAGCCAATGAAATAACAAAACGAGCTTCAGAGGGTGACATTCTCCCCCCTGAAGATGTATATACTGTTTTAAACATTGTAACAAAGAGAGAGACTGTCTTTGACCTGCCTGTGTGTCAGCGTATGTCTTTGCCACTCGTGGATATTAACCTCTTGGGGTACATTGATTTGGAGCACCAGAGTGCATCTTAAGTGCTTTAATTGAAAAGCAGCTTCAACAGTTGGCACCCAAACAGGGACCCCTGGCAAAGGGAGCATCGACAGCCAACCCTCAGGAGTCCCCAGGACCTGACAAACAGCAGAGAGGAGAAGATAAAACCATTTATCTTACCTGCCTTTCTGCTATTCAGTTTGTCACACCCTCGTGGCTTAGTCTGCTTTACGGTGGAGCCCATGTGAGTATAGTAGTATAGGCTGAAATACTGAAAGCCTGGGGTCCATAGAACCATAATCTGAATTGGTAGATCACTCTGGTGTATATATGTATCACGATGGGGAGTAGGGAAAACTCCCCACCGTACAATTAAGGTAATACTGGATGTAACTAGGCCTGTAAGCCAGGATAGAGAAGATGAAAACCTCCTATACAACCCTCATCCTAGCCCTGATCTCCTGACTGTATGAGCACCTCCTAATGGTGGGAGGACTCATACACTGGAACCTGGGTCCTACTAACCCTATTGATTCCTAAAATAGGGGTCAGGAATAGAAGACAACTGGTTCCTCAAGGACACAGACGAACCGAAGTCTCCACAGGCCAAGCAACCAAAGAAGGAACAGACAGTAAGCATAACCAGATTGGCAGGTAAGCACCCAGCGCAAAGCAACAAACACAAGGACAAAAGAAATCACCTCCCATAATGACTGGGATGAACAACCGCTTGTTGTCTTTTGGTTCACCCCTCTGGGAAACCATAGAGCCCCCTTCCGGAGGAGCTTATAGACAGGGGGACATGTCAAACAACCATGCTGGACAACAAACACCAAATAGACAAAAAAGACTTTTTGACACTGCGCTAAGCCTGCCTAACAACAGACCCCCTTACTACTATCCATAGGTACAAGGCACCATAACGTGTCAAACACCGCACAAACCTACCTTGATCCAGACACTGTCACAGATTCTCTTGTACTTCTAGCGGTTCAGCGTGTTTCTCACCCTTTAGTAGGCGCTGGTCTTTGAACTTTGGAAATCCTTATGCACAGGGGATCTTTGTCTGTAGCACGCTGTTGTATTGGAGTTCGCCCCAGCCGGTGGGAGAACTTCCACTATCCTATCGCTCGTGCTCACACGTGAGCGGGTGACGTCACCACTGAGAGCTATGGATCACCGCTAATCCCACAATACCTGCCAACGAGTTTCGAGCAAATTGCGATGCTCTTCGTCAGGGAATCACTGGGGAACTGCTAATGCTCTTCTTATGTAGACATCGGTCCCTTGCATTAACTTTCTCCGCACCTTTCTACACTTGATCTCTTATTCAAAGCCAAACAGCTCAACTTCAGCACTCAGGCCCTTGGGCATTAATGTGTCCATATTAAAAATCCACTGTGTTTCTTTTCTCGACAGGTTTTTGATGTAATCCCCTCCTCTTACTTCTTTCTTTACTATTTCAAGCCCTACAAACGATGACCCCTCAACTCTTCCATTATGCTTTTCCTTAAAGTGTCTTGACAGGGGGTGTGCCTCAGATTTTTTCTTTATATTATATACATGCTCACTTATACGTTTTTTCAGCTGTCTTTTCGTTATAGGCCAATATAGGTTTTTTCACAGGGGCATTTTATAGCATAAATCACTCCCTGAGTGTCACATGTTATATGATCTCTAATATTATATTCGTATGTACCTTCTCATGACATGAAAACACCAAAAGACATACAACAAGTACCCTGAACAGCAACACCCATACCCATATAATGATAAGAAAGGATGGGTAAAGGAATGGAACAAAGGGAAGACATGGGGAGACATCAATAACAAACTAGGTGGCCCTCACTGGACTAATGGTATATCCAGGAACAGCAAACCACAAGCACACACCTAGGCTGGAGGAAAACTGAACTCCAGGCTTTCAGCAGAAGCTAAATAGCCCAAAGCGACCACACCCACACCTAGCACACACATTAACCCGGTGTTCACCAGAAAGGAAAGGGAAACAACTTAAAGGGGAATTGCCCACATGTGCAACAACAACACATTGTCACCGGCAACAGTATGCGTGGCAAAAGTATCACGGCGAACTACCACCAAGCCATGACAATATGGGGTTATGTGTACATGTGATTGTCTGAGGAATGAATTGAGCATGGATGGTTAAGACCACAGACAAAGGAAGGGAAAAGTAACCTCCTGGTTTGGGCCAGAGGGTGTTGTTGCACCAACGAAAGACGCAAGTTATTCCGCCTGACTCGCGGGAATAGGTGCAGAGGACGTCCGTCTGATCCAAAGGAATAGGTTCGGAGAGTAAAGTCCTGGCTGACTAGTCGGACACAATGGTCAGATTGAGCCAACCAGAGGGGAGGGTGAATCCGTTGTCTGCAGAGGAAAATGTTAAAGGTGTCTGTTCACGCCTCTGTTTTGTGTGTGTCAGTCTGAAATATTGCTGTTGAAATAGGCCAGTCTCATGAAGGAGGAGAATATACAGCCCCTCAGATAGTAGCCAGGAAAGAGGGGAATACGTTTGTGAAAAACTATAAGGAGTTGATGAAGATTGCAGGATGTGATATTAATGGAAATCTGAATGTTAAAACGTGGAAAAGGGTGTTACAGCGATGTCGTGGGCAAGTTGAGTGATGAAGGTTGAGCAAGCGTGGCACCAGACAGCAGGTTGTTTGTCTGCCAACGGGGAAACAGAGAGATGGGATGAAAGTCTGTAAGACTCTGTGAGGTTAGAGCTTGCAGACTGTGGACATCAGAGCTCCTGTGATGTTGAGGAGGGTTCTGATGAGTTGGAAAACAGAGCAGTGTCAGGATGCTAATCTATGGCACTAGCAAGAGAGAAAAGCACCCAAGTGCCTACAATCAGAAAAGTACTTGTGTTAAATGTTCAGAAATGAACTGGTTAAGTTTTGTTTTGTACTCTATGTGTGTGTCCAAGTAGAAAAGATCTGTGGCCATAGCATTAAAGATTAGAACAGTAAAGGATAATCAGTTAATGAATAAGTATTGTACCTAGTGTGTGCCAATAGATGTGTGGCTAGCACTAAGAAAATGAAGGTGTTAGGGCTCTTTCACACTAGCGTTTTTGTTTTCCGGCTTAGAGATCCGTCGTCGGGTCTCTATGCCGGAAAAATCCTGATCAGGATTATCCCAATGAAAGTGATTAATCTGGAGAGGAGAGAGGAGAGAATATTTAAAAGAAGAAAAACTGCTACAAGAGGACATAGTTTTAAATTAGAGGGGCAAAGGTTTAAAAGTAATATCAGGAAGAATTACTTTACTGAGAGAGTAGTGGACGCATGGAATAGCCTCCCTGCAGAAGTGGTAGCTGCAAATACAGTGAAGGAGTTTAAGCATGCATGGGATAGGCATAAAGCCATCCTTCATATAAGATAGGGCCGGGGGCTATTCATAGTATTCAGCATATTGGGCAGACTAGATGGGCCAAATGGTTCTTATCTGCCGACACATTCTATGTTTCTAATCTGGATCCGGCCTTAAGCTAAATGTCGTTTTGGCGCATTACCGGATCCGACATTTAGCTTTTTCTCAATGGTTACCATGGCAGCCAGGACGCTAAAGTTCCGGCTGCCATGGTAAAGTGTAGTGGGGAGCAGTATACTTACAGTCCGTGCGGCTCCCGGGGCGCTCCAGAGTGACGTCAGGGCGCCCCACACGCATGGATCACGTGATCACGTGATCCATGCGCATGGGGCGCTCTGACGTCTTTCTGGAGCGCCCCGGGAGCCGCATGGACTGTAAGTATACCGCTCCCCTGCTCCCCACTACTACTATGGCAACCAGGACTTTAATAGCGTCCTGGCTGCCATAGTAACCTCAAAGCATTTCGAAGACTGATCAGGATGCTGATCAGTCTTCTAATGCTTTCAGGCGACTTGCGTTCTAAAGGATCCAGCGGGACGGAAGTGCCTGCCGGATCCTCAGAACGCAAGTGTGAAAGAGGCCTTAGAAATATATCTTTGTTGAAATAGTTCTGCTTTCCAGAGTGTGAGAAGAGATGTTGGTCAGAAAGATAAAGTATTGTCTAGTATCTGTGAAATGAAATGTTGAAAAAGTTTGAAGAAGGTTTAAGAAGGTTGAACCTTGAACAATGCCCTACCTTGGAACAAGGGTTAGTGTGTCTGGGCTGTTAAAGGATATAGACAAACAGATAGTCGTATTGTATAGTCCCATCCCCCTTTTAGTCTGTGTTAGTCCCAAAGTCTCAGAAAAGCTGAATCCTTGAGTCTGCTAGGCAAACATTCCTTAGATAAGAGATGTTGGCAATGCAAAAGGGACTATGAAGAAGTGGGGAGGGAGTATGCTATGCGGAGTAAGACAACAGAGTTAAATAAGTGATGTAAATACTTTTTACAACACACAAAAAGTAAGGATTATTTAATAATTTTCTTTCTTCTTTCCCAAGCAGCTAACCTAATGTGGGAATCCAGCCTTTAACCAAAATTATTATATATGTGCAACACCAATTAAGACCTTGTGGCATATAAGTTGATTTGGGTTTAATAAAAATTATTGTATGATTATAACTTGTATGCTGCCTTGTTATAAGATTTGGATTTATCACAGAGTAAAAGACCAGAAGGCATTGAAAATAACAGCAGAACAGCAACAGAGATCATCAGCAATTCTGGGTGTGGTGTGTCTATCTGTTTCCAGGAAAGCTGTGTTTGTTTGTGCTGCAAGGTTTATGACAAAACAAAGAAAACTGTGTGGCTGGTATGGAAGACATAAATGATTCAGTGGAATGTGAGTGAGTGTGGCTTTAAGTTGTAGTTGAGTAGAATATGTGTGAAGACTGAAGGATACTTAGCAGAGTTGTGTATGGAGTCTGTACTGCAGGAATAAGGTCGTGGTTATGAGTTGTTTGTGAAAATGAATAAATGATACTGCAGCAATAAATGCATAAATGAAAATGTGAATGTGTATGGAGTACGATATTTGATTTATATAATATGCACATTGGGGATTTTATTTTATTTTTCTTGGAAGATTTTCTGTTTTTTTTGTTCCAAAAATTTGAGCTCTACATTTTTAAAATTGAAGTCAATGAAATGTTTCTTATGGGCCCTTCATGTGTTCATGTCTGTATTGTCAGATCTGTTTGTTTCAATGTTTGAAGTTCCGTGTTATATGTTACATTTTTGTGCCAACATTAGAGATCTGTCCTCATGAACGTCGACTGACTGAAAAATAGACTGACTGAAAGAGGGAGGATCACACCGTCTGACTGGAAGGGGTGGAATTAGATGACTTAGAGGGGAGGGAGGAGGACAGGGTGCACGTCACACACAACGACTGCCCTTGTGCCCATCCCCTAGTTACAGGACACCCCCATGAAAGATGAGAAGTCCTGTGTTTCAGTCTATTGAATTCCACATTAGGAAAAGCTGTGTACTTCTGTAAACCAAAATGTAGAGTAACATCAAACAGCATTGGTGGTTCAGTGGTGCCAACCACAGGCAGTGTACTTCGGGCATTGCTTCAGCCCTGATGCCAAACGTCTCATTGAAATAAGGAAAAAGTAAGCTTGTCACCCTATAATGGTCCTGGGAGATGGACCTGCAGAGTTTGCGGGACCCAGGAGAGAGAGAGTTGTGCTGTGTGTGGTACTCCTCGTCCACACCACACGAAAAGATTGTATTCTGTATTGACCATGCCCGGATCACTGTCCGTCCCCACAGACACTCATGTTTTTCATCCACACATTGTTTCATTTTGTGTAGGATGTTTTGTGGTGCATGTGCATGCAATTTTTGCTGGGGATGGCCGCTCGCTGCAAACCAGATGCGGAGGAGCTGCTCCTCCAGTTAGAAACACGCAACAGTGTTTGGGGTTTGAGCAGTTCCACCCATTTAGGCCACGTTTATTTCTGTAATTTTTGCTTTATATGTATTGAATGTGCCATTGTGTATGGCTGGTAACATTCTGTTGCACCTGGGAGCCTGTGTCACATGGTCTGCTGTAGGTGTGGCCTGCGGCTCAATTTTCTCCCATTGCATTGTTGGTCCTGCAGTGCAGGTGAGTGGGATTGGGGCTGTTAGCTGGATATCAGCACCTCTCAGACCCTGCTCACACACCATAGTTAGTTTAGTGGTAGGACCCCATGCCATGCTGAGAAACCTTGACGTGGTGCATGAGGGGCTCCTGACTGGGAAATATTGGCGAATAGCTCAGCTTTTAACATCAGCTTGAGGGATTAGCCAGTGTTGTCAGGTGCTTATCTTTGTGGTGCACTTTTTTAAAGTGATTTAGGTAGATGCCTTTATGCCCAAACCTGCCAAATTTGTGCTCCCCCACACCGGGCCTATCAGATTATTACATTTAAATTGTATTGTACAGAAGTAAATGGCCATGCCTCAGCTGTCCTCACCCAACTACATGGCCAGCAACAATGCCCTGTGGCATATTATTCAGCCAGGTTTGACCCCGTGGCCAGAGGTGCCCCTTTCTGCATCAGAGCTGTAGTAGTTGTACAAGCCATGCTTGATGAAAGCTCTGAGATAGTCCTGAACCACAAAGTGACAGTGATACGACATCTATCCTCATGAAAGTACAACCCAAAAATCTTTTTGTTGCCCGCTATTTGAGAATGCAGTGTTCCATTTTGTTGCCTGACAATGTTACTGTCCAAAGGTGTAATACTTTGAATCCAGCCACCCTGTTGCCTCTGGAATGAAGGGTGAGGGAAGAGTTAGGGTACTGCACTTAAACTTTTCTTCCAGATTTCTTCCAGATTCAGAGGAAGAGGCTCACGACTGTTTGCAGATGATGTGACAAGAGACAGCGGGATGTGGTAAATCAGCCATTAGGTAATCCAGGTAATCATGTGCTCTTTGTGGATGGATCGATGCATGACCAGGATGGCAGGTTCTACACAGGTTGGGCAGTGGTGACTAAACATGACACTCTAAATAAAAAAAAAAAAAGAGGGGAATAGTCCTTCCCAACATTTACACTAATTCCAGGTATGCCTTTGGGATAGACCATGACTATGGGCCCATTTGGAAAGACAGAGACTTCCTGACCTCTTCAGGTAAACCCATCGGAAATGGAGAAGCAATGAGGGCTCTGATAGAAGCCCTCATGTCACTAACTTGAGTGGCAGTGATAACGACAAAATGTCACTGTAAAACAGACTCAGTGTAGGCAGAGGGAAAAGCCATGGCAGATCAGGTGACAAAAATGGCTGTCAAATTGCCTAGGCAGACCCCTGCCTTAGTGGACACAGCTCAGGTCCCTTAAATAACTCCTCCTGTCTCCCTAGAAGTTCTTAAGTCCTTACAGAACCAGGTGTGAAAGGAGGTAAGGGACTGGTGGATGGAAATAGAGGGGACTATAAATGAGGAAGGCCTAATACCTTTCCAAGGCAAACTCTGCCTTCCCAGGTCCCTCTACCCTACGGTGGCACAGGCAACCTGTGGAGTGACGCACCAGCCAAACATTGCTATGTGTGATTTAGTACATGGCGCATGGTACGCCCCAGGGTTCAGCACTGTAGCAGTCAGATATATTCAAGGATGTATGATTTGTTAAGGTACCCCAGAAAAACACGTTTTGACTCTTTTATTTATTTCAACGCTTGCAGACTACCTCAAACTATCCAAGCTGGGAGTGTATGAGTATGTATTGATGTGAGATGACTTGTTTTCAGGATGGCCAAAAGCATATCCAAAGAAACAAAGAAGATTATGTATGCAGGTATGGGGTACCAGAGAACATTGAAAGTAACAGAGGTGTTCACTTTACAGGTAAAGTGATGCAGGAAATTATGAAGGTTTTGGGTGTAGAACAAGCCTTACATGCTTCGTACCATCCACAAAGCAGCGGTAGGGTAGGGGGGAAACAGAACCAAACGGGACACTAAAGATTCAAAAAGTTATGAACAGAGTTCCTGCTGGTAGCCCTCTAACTGTAAGACAGGCCTTAGTCCCTATCAGGTCCTCTTTGGGTCAACCGCTAGGACAGGATTGTATTTTGCACAGCAGCTCCAGATGTAACATGGTTGTCTGACAGATTATGTGATCAGTTTGCAGAAGCATTTGACTAAAATACATTCTTGAGTTTTTGCTTCACTTCCAGATTTTGATCGAAAGTACCAGGAACCCACCCACTTGTATCTGGAGATTGGATGGTGGTTAAAAGACGTGTTAGAAAAGTCCTCAAACTCTGGTTTGATGGTCCATTTCGAGTGTTGTTGACCACAAGCACAGTGAAGCTCAAAGGAAAGCCTAATTGGAGTCATTTCAAGAAAGACAAAGCAGTTGACCAGGCTGTACCAGAGATGATGATGGGAGAACTGTATGAAGACTTCGATCCAGAAAAATAAGAAGCACTGATGATTTCCAGGCTCCCCCCATATGATGTCAACGCCAAATAAGGGAAAGATCATCTGACTAACCCTTGCTCGAATCCAGTGTCATGGGAGGCTGTTCATTAGGAATGGCTTGTCATGGAAACTGGTGAAGAGGATGTCAGAGCATTGGATGTTTAGGGAAAGAATGATATTCAAAGGGGGACTGATGGAGATGTATGAATATCATTCTATCTTTTGTGTCTCTAGGACTGTATAAACTAGAGATTTTTATGTAGCTGCTATAAACTACCTCTGCCTTTAACTGGAGTGCCTCCCCTCCTCCCTCCGCTCCTGAAGATCTGTTCACACAATAGAAAATATACATTTTAATAGAGGTCAGAGTTTACTGGTTCGTATAACCTACTATTAGTGTTCTCAGTGGTCTCAAAATTATATAGTATTAAACTGAGTATTGCCTTGGTGAAATAAGTTAAAACAAAACTTTTATTTTATCCTTGATAAAAATAGGGGTGAGACACAAAATCAGGTTATGTTTCCACTGCACTTAAGAAGGGAGAAGACCGTATACCTAGATAGCACTGGCCTCGTTCTTTGCGGATTTACTTCATTTATATATATGGGGTAACGCCTGAGTCTTTACAGTTGCTTTGGTTACTCTAGCCTATAAGACTTTCCCTACTTGGACTGGTCTATAGTCAAGGGAAAGCCTCAATGGCTGTAGTCGGAGCACCTGCCCTGGCAAAGGCGACCCCCAGCTGCTGGAACCTTCGGGCATGTACTAAAAATACCCCAAAATCGTCTTCTCCTAGCAAAGCTTTAGTCCATTATCCTATCCTACGCGTTTTGCCTATTATTAATCAGCTCTTCAGGGATATGGATAGAAAGAATAGCAGAGCGCTATATGCAGTGGCAGCGCTTTTGTATAATCACGACAGTGGCAGTAAAAGTGTGCTAGCAACTCTCTTTTATAGCACCCAGCTCCTCCCACACATTATTCCCATCCAATAGGTGATAGGTGGGCGCTGTCTGGTTACTTACTCCCACCGGGCACATCAACCAATCCCCAGCTGGAGCGCACTGTCCCATAGCACAACATTCAGTCGTGCCTGGCTCCGGCCCACCGATCTATGTGGGAAGTGACGTGCTCTGTGGGAGTGTTCGTTACCATGGGGATCTTGTACCGCGTCCCCGGCACCTTCTGCTACACAAGTCTTTGTTTACATGTACATGGGTATGGGCGATCATCAGAGGAGTTGCCTTACTTTATTACGATATCTCATTGTTAATTATTCCCACTTGTCTACAAAAATTTACTTTTGTAGGGAATATATACACACGCTGTCATATTTACATACAGCGAGAAAAACTGTAGATCTATAAACATTCAATATTTACAGGCATTATGGTCGAAAATCCAAATGTAAACAGTATGTTCATCACATGATTTATTTCTGCATTTATCGATCTTTGTGGGCAAGGTTTAAGCCTATGAGACACTAAGAAAATCCAATGTATATACAGTATGTTCATCACATCATTTATTTCTGCATTTATCGATCTCGATGGGCAAGGTCTAAGCCTATGAGACACTTAGACTGTGGGCAAAGTCTAGGCATATAAGACATTCAAAGGGTTAATGATGTAGTCCAATGATATACACACAATGCAGTTAGGTAGTTTTGAATACTACACAAAAAAGCACACCTAGTATATTCTAACATGCATGAAGATATATATATTTATCTGTATAGGTGCATTATAGGGTATGCCAAAGCCCCCTAACTAAGAGGAACGGCTTGTATGACAAATATTCATTACGGCCATTAGATGTTACTGACTTCATTCTATGTATCCACCTGGCCTCTGCTCTTAATATCATTTTATCCCAGTCACCCCCTCTTTTTGGCTTTGGGATATGCTGTATCCCTACAAATTTAAGACATGTCACATCACCCCCATGGTACTGGATCATATGACGTGCCACCGAGGTGTCTTTCTTATTCAGGACATCGTTAATGTGATCTCTAATGCGTCGCCTGAATTCCCTTTTGGTCTTGCCCACATAATCTAGTGGGCAGGTGCATTGTGCCAGGTACACTACCCCTGTTGTTAAACAGTTCACAAAGTCATAGATGGTATACTCTTTATTGGTATTAGAACTCGTGAATTTTTTGGTTTTGTGTACCTGGCTACAGGCTGCACAGTTACCACATCTGAATGTACCTACTGGCCTTCTTAAAAGCCAACTATCTGGTTTCTCTGGGGGTTGGAAGTGGCTGTTTACCAGTCTGTCTCTTAAACTGCGTCTTTTCCTGTATGTAATATCTGGGAATGCTCCCAGTACCTCATCCAGGTCTGGATCTGCCTTCAGTATGTCCCAGTGCCTAGACAATATCTGCCTGTCCCTCTAATGTGCTTGATCAAAGGTACCTATAATGCGGATTTTATTTGGTCTCACAGGCGTCACCATCCTTTGTTTCTTGGGGGTCAGTAGGGTATCTCTTTTTTCGCTCACCGCTGTCTCAAAGGCTGTTCTCAACACTCCTTCGGGGTAGCCTCTTTCCCTTAACCTCATTCTAAGCTCATTAGCCTGATGTTTAAAAGTTTTCAATGTTAAACAGTTTCAATGTAGCCTTTTGGAATGCCTTTTCGTAGGTAATAAGGGTGTGCGCTATCCCAGCGGGGGAGGCTGTTCGTGGCCGTGGTTTTGCGATATACCGAGGTACGTATACAATTGTCTGGCCTTCTTTCGATCAATACATCCAGGAAACGTAAAGTATTACTATCGCAAACTGAAGTAAATCTCAGGCCCAGATCATTATTATTGATAGCCTTCACAAAATCCGCAAAAGAGTCCTCTGACCCCAAGACGTCATCTATGAACCTTTGCCATAGAACTATCATCTCATGCCACTTTTCAAAGTGTTCAGACCAGATATAATTGGCCTCCCACCAGCCCAGGAGTAAATTTGCGTAAGGCGGTGCGCAAGAACTGCCCATCGCAGTACCCCTGAGCTGGTGGTAATAGCGGTTATTAAAGATGAAATAGTTCCTTGTAAGGCTAAAGTTGAAGAATTTGAGTATAAATTTATTATGTAATGACAATCTTTTGTCCCTCATGGATAAGTAGCTTTCAACTGCTTTTAGGCCTAGATGGTGTTTGATGGAGCTATAAAGAGCTCCGACATCAATTGAAGTAAACATAATGGTGTCCTCCATGCACACACCGTTGATCCTTAGCAACAGGTCCGATGTGTCTCGGATGTATGATGGAAGTGATTCCACAAAGGGTTGAATTCGTTTATCTATATAAATGCCAATATTTTGTCCTATACTTCCTACCCCCGACACAATGGGATGCCCTTTTAGGGGCTTTGTGCTCTTGTGTATCTTGGGCAGGGAGTAGAAGGTGGCTGTCACGGGATTCTGTGGGAGAAGGAAGTCATTTTCTGCCTGGTCTATTAGTTTATCTTTGAATCCCTTATTCAGGATACTTCTCAATTCCTGAAGGAATATAGGACCGGGATCATTTGATAGCCGTTCATATGACTCCCTATTTTCTAGGATGTCCAAACACATTTTTTTGCACATCCTATAGTCCATGAGGACTAGATTACCCGCCTTATCTGAGGGTTTCATTGCCACATTGCGGTCACGCTCCAGTTTTTCAGGCCAATGACCTTAGAATGAGGTTTAGGGAAAGAGGCTACCCCAACAGAGTGTTGAGAACAGCCTTTGAGACAGCGGTGAGCGAAAAAAGAGATACCCTTCTGATACCCAAGAAACAAAGGACGGTGACACCTGTGAGCCAAAATAAAATCTGCATTATAGGTACCTTTGATCAAGTACATCAGAGGGTTAGGCAGATATTGTCTAGGCACTGGGACATACTGAAGGCGGATCCAGACCTGGATGAGGTACTGGGAGCATTCCCAGACACTGGCGCACATACAGGGGTCGCACTTGCGACCGGGCTGGGCCGCCTGTGGACTCCCCTGGACCCTGCAGTAGTGGCAGCTCCGTTTTCTCCCCCGTGTGTATCAGCGCAACAGGGTCACTATCAGTGTAGTACTACTGGTACTGAGCACTGTCAGGGGCCCTGCTGCAAAGAAGCAAAATAGGGGCCACTCACAGCTCCCCCCACCAAGTTTACTAACCCCAAGAGAAGACAGCTCCCCCTCCTCTCTGCAGTGTGATAGTCCGTGTGAGGAGTGGGCGGGGACTCCTCCCAGTCCGGCAGTGGCTGCAGGAGAAGATGAGAACTGGCAGCAGAGACTCTGAGCCTTCACCTCAGGTAATATACTGTGCCTCATGTGCGGTGCTGGAAGCCTGAAGTCCCCTCACTAGTCCCTGCACCCCTCCTACACACAGCAGCAGGGGGGTAAGTTACTGTAGGGGGGCGTTATAAGAGGAGCGGCTGATATCAGTCACATGATGTAATGTCTCCGGAGGTTATATCGGGGCTGGAGCGTTATAAGAGGAGCGGCTGATATCGGTCATATATGATGTAATGTCTCCGGAGGTTATATCGGGGCTGGAGCGTTATAAGAGGAGCGGCTGATATAAGTCACATATGATGTAATGTCTCTGGAGGTTATATCAGTGCTGGCGCGTTATAAGAGGAGCGGCTGATATCAATCACATAATAGGAACCATATATACAGTACTACATACAATATCTAGGAACCATTTACTGTATGCTATATACAGGCTCGGACGGGGGGGGGACCCATGGATCAATTTTGCACCGGGGCCCCATTGTGTGTGTGCCACTGTTCCCAGAGATTACATACAGGAAAGGACGCAGTTTAAGAGACAGACTGGTAAACAGCCACTTCCAACCCCCAGAGAAACCAGATAGTTGGCTTTTAAGAAGGCCAGTAGGTACATTCAGATGTGGTAACTGTGCAGCCTGTAGCCAGGTACACAAAACCAAAAAATTCACGAGTTCTAATACCAATAAAGAGTATATCATCCATGACTTTGTGAACTGTTTAACAGCACGGGTAGTGTACCTGGCGCAATGCACCTGCCCACTAGGGCAGGCAAACGGAGCGGCACCCAGGGATACAAGTAAGTGCAGGGTCATCCCTGGGTGCCGCTCTGCATGTATATACATTTGCCTAATAAACTGTGGACCAGTGAAAGGTCCTCTTTAAGGGCAGAGGCCAGGTGGATAGATAGAATGAAGTCAGTAACACCTAATGGCCGTAATAAATATTTGTCATACAAGCCGTTCCTCTTAGTTCGGGGGCTTTGGCATACCCTATAATGCACCTATACAGATAAATATATATATCTTCATGCCTGTTAGAATATACTAGGTGTGCTTTTTTGTGTAGTATTCAAAACTACCTAACTGCATTGTGTGTATATCATTGGACTCCATCATTAACCCTTTGAATGTCTTATATGCCTAGACTTTGCCCACAGTCTGAGTGTCTCATAGGCTTAGACCTTGCCCACAGAGATCGATAAATGCAGAAATAAATGATGTGATGAACATACTGTTTTTACATTGGATTTTCGACCATAATGCCTGCAAATATTGAATGTTTATAGATCTACAGTTTTTCTCGCTGTATGTAAATATAACAGCATGTGTATATATCTCCTACAAAAGTAAATTTTTGAAGACAAGTGGGAATAATTAACACTGAGGTATCGTAATAAAGTAAGGCAACTCCTCTGATGATCGCCCATACCCATGTACATGTAAACAAAGACTTGTGTAGCAGAAGAAGCCGGGGACGCGGTACAAGATTCCCATGGTAAGAACACTCCCACAGGGCACGTCACTGCTGACATTAGAGCGGAGGGCCGGAGCCGGGCACGACTGAATGTTGTGCTACGGGACTGTGCGCTCCAGCTGTGGCTTGGTTGATGTGCCCGGTGGGAGTAAGTAACCAGACAGCGCCCACCTATCACCTATCGGAATGGGAATAATGTGTGGGAGGAGCTGGGTGCTGTAAAAGAGAGACGCTAGCACACTTTTACTGACACTGCCGTGATTATTCAGAAGCACTGCCACTGCATATAGCGCTCTGCTATTCTTTGTATCCTTATCCCTGAAGAGCTGATTAATAATAGGCAAAACGCGTAGGATAGGATAATGGACTAAAGCTTTGCTAGGAGAAGACGATTTTGGGGTATGTTTAGTACATGCCCGAGGTTCCAGCAGCTGGGGGTCGCCCTTGCCAGGGCAGGTGCTCCGACTACCATTGAGGTTTTCCCTTGACTATAGACCAGTCCAAGTAGGGAAAGTCTTATAGGCTAGAGTAACCAAAGCAACTGTAAAGACTCAGGCATTACCCCATATATATAAATGAAGTAAATCCGCAAAGAACGAGGCCAGTGCTATCTAGGTATACGGTCTTCTCCCTTCTTAAGTGCAGTGGAAACATAACCTGATTTTGTGTCTCACCCCTATTCTGTTCACAGAACACTTAAAGGGAACCTGTCACCAGGATTTTGTGTATAGAGCTGAGGACATGGGCTGCTAGATGGCCTCTAGCACATCCGCAATATCCAGTCCCCAGAGCTCTGTGTGCTTTTATTGTGTAAAAAAACTGATTTGATACATATGCAAATTAACCTGAGATGAGTCCTGTACGTGACTCATCTCAGGGACAGGACTCATCTCAGGTTAATTTGCATATGTATCAAATAAGTTTTTTTACACAATAAAAGCACATAGAGCTATGGGGACTGGATATTGCGGATGTGCTAGCGGCCATCTAGCAGCCCATGTCCTCAGCTCTATACCCAAAATCCTGGTGACAGGTTCCCTTTAAGAGAGAAGAAGAAGGGGGGCATGGAACTGCTGGCTGAGCACATCTTCACTTCTCCTCTGCCTATAGATGTTTACATTAGCTCACATACCAAACTTCGTTAGTGCACAATGCGCAGATGCTATTTTATTCCTATTATTTATTATTAAAGCGACATTGATTTCATAGCACTGTACATATGAAAAGGGGTATACATACATAATACAGACAATTGTACTAAGCATGAACAAGACGAGTTATAAACTGGTACAGAAGGAGAGAATGCCCTGCCCGTGAGGGCTTACAATCTACATGGTATGGGAGAAGGACACAGTAGGTGAGTGTAAAGTTGGTCATGGCAGTATAGAGGCAGCAGGGTCACTGGTTGTAGGCTTGTCTAAAGAGGTGGGTTTTCAGGTTTCCTTTGACAGATTCCACTGTAGGTGAGAGTCTGATATGTTGGGGTAGAGAGGATTGGGGATGCACGGGAGAAATCTTGGAGGCGATTGTGGGAAAAGGTAATAAGAGGATAGGAGAGAAGGAGGTCTTGTGAGGATCGGAGATTGCGTGTGGGGATGTATCGGGAAAGTAGCTCAGAGATGTAGGGAGGGGACAGGTGGTGGATGGCCTTGTATGTATTTGTTAGCATTTTGAACTGAATTTGCTGGGCAATGGGGAGCCAGTGAAAGGATTGGCAGAGGGGAGAGGCAGAGGAGTAACAGGGTGAGAGGTGAATCAGTCATGCAGCAGAGTTGAGGATAGATTGTAGGGGTGCGAGAGTGCTAGATGGAAGCTACAGAGGAGAATGTTAAGGTCTAGGCGGGAGATGATGAGGGCATGTACAATCAGTTTTGCAGACTCAAAGTTGAGGAAAGCGCGGATGCGCGAGATGTTTTTGAGTTGGAGGTAGCACTTGGTGGAAAGGGCTTGAATGTGTGGTCGGAAGGAAAGGGCAGAATCCAAGGTCACTCCATGGCAGCGGACTTGGTTGACCGGGGAGACTGTGCAGACATTGATTGTCATAGATAGGTCTGTTGGAGGGGTTGAGCAAGATGGGGGAAAGATGATGAATTCTGTTTTATTCATGTTAAGTTTTAGAAAGCGAGAGGAGAAGAAGGAGGATATGGAAGATAGGCTTAGTGGGATTCTGGATAGTAAGGTGGTGATGTCTGGACCAGAGAGGTAGATTTGTGTGTCGTCAGCATAAAAGTGATGCTAAAAGCCATGGGACTCTATGAGCTGTCCCAGGCCCAAAGTGTAGATAGAGAAGAGCAGGGGTTCTAGGTCAAAGCCTTGTAGGACACCAACAGAGAGGGAATGAGACGAGGAGGTGGTGTGAGAGTGGGAGACGCTAAACTTCCACTTTGTGAGGTATGATGTGATCCAGGAGAGGGCCAGGTCAGTGATGCCAAGAGATGAGAGAGTTTGTGACAGAAGAGAGTGGTCGACAGTGTCAAAGGCAGAGGACAGGTCAAGAAGGAGGACAGAGTAATGTTTTTTTGTTTTGGCTGTTAGTAGGTCATTGGTAACTTTGGTGAGGGCAGTCTCAGTTGAGTGGTGGGGTCGGAAGCCAGATTGTAGGCTGTCAAAGGGGGAGCAGGAGGAGAGGTGAAAAGACAGTTCAGAATGGACATGTTGCTCAAGTAGCTTTGAGCTATATGGAAGAAGTGATATGGTAGCATGCTAAAAACCAGAGGGGAAGACACCAGAGGTTAGTGATAGGTGGAAGAGATGAGTTAGGGCTTGGATAAACACTGTGGTGAGGTTAGGGATAAGGTGGGATGGGATTGGGTCAAGTGCACAGGTGGTAAGATGTGATCTGGAGAGTAGAGTGAAGAGTTTTTCTTCTTCTGTAATGGTGGAGAAGTGGGTTTGGGGAGAAGAGGATGGAGCAGTTGTGTAGAGGGACTGTGGGGATTGTGCACTGAAGCTTTCTTTGATGTTGACTATCTTTTGTTTAAAGTATGTGGCAAAGTCCTCAGCTAAGATGAGAAGAGAGGGTGGGGCGCTGGGGGATGAAGAAGGGAGTTAAGTGTTAAAAAGTTGTTTAGGGCTGTGGGACAGGGAAGATATGAGAGATGAGAAGTAGGCCTGTTTTGCATCAGCGAGTGAGGATTTGAAAATCCACTCTCACTAGGGTATTCAAGTCTCCTGCCAAGCTGACAGTCTATTATGCAGGAAAGCTAGGACAACTATTGACTGTTTTCCAATAAAAACACTTTGTGGGGGGGGGGGCGTGTCCAGACGCCAACTAAGATGGCTGCTTGATTGCACAGCTCCAGCCTGCACCATAGCATTCTGGCCAGCGACACCTTCAATTCCGCTCCAATGGGGGGAAAAACTGGTGCCCGAAAAGCCTCTCCCCCACCCTGACCCCTCTCGCCGCCCAGGACACTTGAGGAGTGCTGGGTGCGGGCTCCCCGGACGGCGCTCCCAGAGAGGCACTCCACACTGCAGGGAGCCTTCCGCCATTGTTCCCTCCTACCGCCCAGACAAAGCGCTCGAACAGGAGCACGGGAAGATCCACAAGAGCAGGGAGACGTACCACTCACCACCACCGAGGCAGCCTCACCACCTGGAGATTCAGCACCCCCGAAGACTGGGCAGGAACTCTCTCCATCAGCGCGGGACTTCATCCATGCTGCTTCCAAGAGGTCAGGAGCTAACATGGCGCGGCCCTAGCGCTAGTGTGACAACAGCTCCTTGTCCCCGACAGATGCCTGGGCTAGTTCGCCAAGCCCTCCTCCACTGGCTGCTATGTCTCCTCGTGCTGCTCCTGAGCCCCCACAACCCTGGGCAAACTACCTCAGCCAATTCTCTAAAAAGGAGGATTTTCGAATGTTCATATCTGAGGTTAGGGGAGCCAGCAGGGCAGAGAGTGCTGCCGTCCGCACCGATATAAAGCATATTGTCGATCGAGTGGACTGATTAGAAAGTGCACATGGGGTGGCATGGCCTGGCCGTCAATGTTGGGAGACGTGCACACCTGTGCTCCTGAGCAATACCTGCTAAAATCCTTTGCTATCCTGCGACTGCTGTCTCCTGCTCATCTGAGAGGTAGTGGAGTCGTGCGGGCAGCCTCCCTGAGTCCACACTCGGGTATGACCCGCACAACAAAGAAGGAGAGAGAGGGACCGGGAGCAACGCCGGCGAAACAAAATGGCGCTGCTGCCTCGTCCAGGGCGGCGGATGTGGCGGCTCGCCTGGAACAATTTGCCCATGTTTCCCCTGCAGGAAGGTCCTGGGGACGTGGAGAAATCGCCGAGGAGGACGGATGGGTGAGAGGTTAGCTCTCCCACTGACAACACCTTGCAGGAGGGCACCAAGCAAGATGGTGAATCCCGCATGGCAAAAGCGGGAGCAGGTGAAGGGGGTTCCTGATGTGCATGCTACCCAATCTACACTGCAATTGAAGCTCCCCCTCCCTGCACTGGCACATGTACCAGAGCCCAGCACCAAAGATATATTCATGGCAGTACAAAAATGCAGCTCTGCTTTAATGACCCTTAATACATCTATGGGGTTGCTACAAGAGAGTGTCTCTCTTATCAGACAAGAAATAAGAAACGTCAAGCAGTCTATATGGCTCCACAGAAATATCAACCAGCCATACTGTGTCCAAGCAGTCCCAAAGACTGCTGCATAAACCATTCTCTACACATGCTAGGGGGGTTAGGGCCGGCCGTCGGAATTTTTTAAAAGATACCAAGAGACTCTTCTTTCTCACCTCTTAGATAGCTTTAATAATGCTTTGCGATCAGGGAAGCTGCCAGTATCTATGAGGAAGGCGGTGGTGGTGGTGCTGCCAAAACCCGGTAAGGACCCAACTCTGCCTGAATTGAGACTGGAAGGCTTTTCACCTTGGGAGGAAAAAGGTATTTTATTTCTTCATGAGGTTCAATCGGAAGGGGCTATAAAGCCGGTCATGCAGCTTCAGGCAGAGTTTGGCCTACCTAGAACAGTATTTTTCCAATATCTACAATTCAGACATGCCTTCCAGACGCAGTTCAAAGATGGTCTGCAGCTGTCCGCTTCCCCTCCTATAATGCAACAGTTATTGTGTGGTGGTAACGCTAAAGGTCTCATATCTCTGTTATATAAGTACTTATTTAATACATATACTATATTAGGCCCTGTTAAAGAAAAATGGGAACAAGACCTCGGTGGTATCTCTCAGGAACAATGGGATGATGTCCTGGCTTTAACCCCCAACCTCACGCTTAGTGAGGCTCAAAGAATATCCCAGCTATACCTGGTACATAGAGTATGTAGAACTCCCATGTTTCTATACAATATACAGGTAAAACTCGAAAAATTTTAATATCGTGCAAAAGTTCATTTATTTCATTAATGCAACTTAAAAGGAGTTGCATTAATGCAACTTAAAATTAGAATATTGTGAAAAGGTTCAGTATTCTAGGCTCAAAGTGTCACACTCTAGTCAGCTAATTAATCCATACCCCCTGAGCAAAGGGTACCTGAGATTGTGATTTTGGGGTTTTCATAAGCTGTAACCATAATCATCCAAATTATAACAAATAAAGGCTTGAAATATCTCGCTTTGCATGTAATGAGTCTATCTCATATATTAGTTTCACCTTTTAAGTTGCATTACTGAAATAAATTAACTTTGCACGATATTCAAATTTTTCGAGTTTCACCTGTAGGTCTGAGGACAGACTCAGACTGCCCTCGCTGTGGAAGACCAGATGCGTCTCTGATACATATGTTCTGGGAGTGCTCTGAGCTGGGGGTGTATTGGGAAGAGATAATGAAGATCATAGCCCAAACAACCCAGATACAAATACCTAGAGACCCCAAAGTCTGTGTATTAGGTCTTTTAAACTCACCGGGAATAGATGATAAAATATCCTTGTGCATTCATAGAATGCTCTTTGAGGCTAGGGTACTAATTGCTAAACATTGGATACAGAAGAATCCACCTACCAGGCAGGAATATGTAAACCGACTAAATACCGTTCTACGATTTAAAAGAGGGGTATACCTAAAAAGGAGATGCCCAGCTAAATTTATGCCAATATGGCAAGGATGGTTTACAGTTCCTGGTCTGGCGTCTTTGGCGCTGACAAGGGATTGTTTGAGGGGCAAATGTCTATAGTAGGACATGTGACCTAAGTCCCTGGGTCATCTGCCGAGACGGTGGCCTGATACTACGGTTACACACCATGGCTGCATCTGACATTTTATTTTCCATGTACTCATACACACAACAATTCCCACAACATTCCTATCATGATACGCTTTATTCAACTCGTCCACAAAGGGGATGGTGTAGTCGTCTCTCTGCTTGGTTATTGTTGGAGGGGGGGGGGGAGTTTATTTGGTTTGGCTTATGTACTTTGTTTTTTTTGTAGACATCTCTGTACACAGGACACTATGTGTACTCTTAACTTGCTTTATCATTTATCGACACAAAAATATGTCCATTCTTTATCTTTTGTATATGGAAAAAAAAGCAAAAAAACTTTATCTCAATAAAAATTATATTTGATTTAAAAAAAAATAGAAAAAAATAGAAAGTGCACATGATGACACCAGAAAGTATATCCACCCTGCATGACTCCATAACACCTCAAACAGCTCTTAGGGAAATGGGTTGGCACTTGCAGAATCTGGACAAAAGAGGCCGCAGAAGTCTGAGGTCTCCCAGAGGCAACCGGAGATGAGGACCTCCTTGTAACTCTGGAGGCTATATTTAATATAATTTTAGGGAAGCCACATTCGCACAAGATAAAACTGGACAGGGCCCATGGGGCACTTAAGCCTAAGGCAGTGCTTCTCAATTATTTTCTGTCATGCCCCTCTAGGAAGAAGAAAACATTTCGCACCCCCCGCGCGACTGTAAATAGTATCATTTCTCTATAAAATTGTTATAAGTACACCAATCTCCCCACAGGTGAGGGCCATTAACCCCCCCCCCCCAAATCATGTGCAGGCTCCATTAACCCCCCCCCCCAAATCATGTGCAGGCTCCAATAACCCCCCCCCCCCAATCATATGCAGGCTCCATTAACCCCCCTCCCCAATCATGTGCAGGCTACATTAACCCCCCTCCCCAATCATGTGCAGGCTACATTAACCCCTCCCCCAAATCATGTGCAGCATCCAGGCTTCCCCCTCCCCCAAATCATGTGCAGGCTCTCCCCCAATAGGGTCCAGGGTCCCCCCACCTACCCAATACTTACCTCCCTGGAAGCGCTGGATGCAGGCCTCTTTCGGCCTGTGTCCCGCTGTGCACTCTGCTCAGGCGGCGCGATGCCGCCTGAACCGCTCTGATAGGCTGCCGGCACAAGGCCCGCAGCCTATCAGAGGAGCAGGGGAGGGAGACGCCTCTCCCTCCACTGCCGCACAGCACAGCGATCTGTATCGCTGTCCAGAGGACGGCGATACAGATCACTATGGAGATGAACGCTTCCACAGTGGAAGCGTTCATCTCCTGTCACCTGGAGCCCCCCTTTACGGAGCCTTGCGCCCCCCATGGGGGGCGCGCCCCACTATTTAAGAAACGCTGGCCTAAGGGCACCTCCTCTCGTTCCAGGGACATACAGTTGCAAGAAAAAGTATGTGAACTCTTTGGAATGATATGGATTTCTTCAAATTGGTCATAAAATGTGATCTGATCTTCATCTAAGTCACAACAATAGACAATCACAGTCTGCTTAAACTAATTATGTACAATTGGTCGGCACATCCACCAGAGATACAGGTGCACAGTGACGGGAGGTGTCCCCAATGAAGTATATAATATATTCACGGCACTCTGTGGTTGTTGATGCAAGGTTATTTATTAATCAATTATGCCATTAGTGTACAGTTGGCCGACTTTAACGTTTCGGTCCCCTTGGACCTTGGTCACGGCCTAAAAATCACATAAATATGCAAACTGAATGAATGAAGCCAATACATAGATAAACATGACATAATCATATACAAAATGTTTTTATGAAATAAATTGGCAAAATGTAAAAAAATAATGAATGAGCAAAGAGCCTAGCATATAAACAGCACGTCATAGCATAATAAATGGATATGCACAACTGACATTGTAAAGTCTCCAAGAAAATAAATGAAATTCAAAGGGGGTATGGTGGTATGGTTTATCTAAGTAACTAAAATGTAACCATTAGAGTCTAAGTTTGACCAGAAAAAATCGGAGTATCATAGAAAACATAATTATGCTGATCAGTTATGAGACATATTGAAGGATGAAATCGCTTACCTGAGAGATATATGTGGCATGTATGGCGTTTGCAAGCGATATGCGGTGTGCACGCCAGTTTAAATAGGATATGCACGCTTCTGATAGGGCAAGCGATGACGTCATTCAAGGGGGCAGTCTCGGAGAGTCATGTGAGAATCACATGACGCTCTGAGTCATCGATCACGTCACGTACATGCGCAGAAGATAAATCGAGGTCTAACAGGGCAAATTATGCCCTCAATGTAATATAACGATATAAATGCTAAGTACAGGCGCATGGATGACGTGTGGATGTGTGGTTATGTGCAATGTGACAATCCAGACATACCAGGACACAGGATCAAATCATAACTTTCAAAGTTAAAATTGAATAGCGCAGTAGGATTAGAGATTTGTAATGGGAATAGGTGGTAGGATTAGAATGGATTAGGGTCCACAAGCAATACAGTGTCCTGATACACTATGTGAGTACTAATATCTCAATATATACATAGAGGTACAAACATGGTGTTATATTGTTATTAGATATGACAACAAACTGTTAGTCATGAGACATACACTATATAGTCATCACATGGATATACCTGTAAATTAGAGGAAGTCACTTTGTCTGAAAAGAGATATACCTCTATGTATATATTGAGATATTAGTACTTACATAGTGTATCAGGACACTGTATTGCTTGTGGACCCTAATCCATTCTGATCATACCACCTATTCCCGTTATAAATCTCTAATCCTACTGCGCTATTCATCTTTAACTTTTACTTAGTTACTTAGTTACTAAGTTACTTAGATAAACCATACCACCATACCCCCTTTGAATTTCATTTATTTTCTTGGAGACTCTACAATGTCAGTTGTGCATATCCATTTATTATGCTATAACGTGCTGTTTATATGCTAGGCTTTTTGCTCATTCATTATTTTTTGACATTTTGCCAATTTATTTCGTAAAAACATTTTGTATATGATTATGTCATGTTTATCTATGTATTGGCTTTAGTCATTCAGTTTGTATATTTATGTGATTTTCAGGCCGTGACCAAGTTCCAAGGGGACCGAAACGTTAACGTCGTCCAACTGTACACTAATGGCATAATGGATTAATAAATAACCTTGCATCAACAACCACAGAGTGCCGTGAATATATTACGGTATATGCTTAAACTAATAACACACAAAGAATTAAATGTTACCAAGTTTTTATTGAACACACCATGTAAACATTCACAGTGCAGGTGGAAAAAGTATGTGAACCCCTAGACTAATGACATCTCCAAGAGCTAATTGGAGTGAGGTGTTAGCCAACTGGAGTCCAATTAATGAGATGAGATTGGAGGTGTTGGTTACAGCTGTCCTGCCCTATAAAAAAACACCAGTTCTGAGTTTGCTATTCCCAAGAAGCATTGCCTGATGTGAATGATGCCTCGTGCAAAAGAGCTCTTAGATGACCTACGATTAAGAATTGTTGACTTGCATAAAGCTGGAAAGGGTTATAAAAGTATCTCCAAAAGCCTTGTTGCTCATCAGTCCACGGTAAGACAAATTGTGTATAAATGGAGAAAGTTCAGCACTGCTGCTACTCTTCCTAGGAGTGTCAGTCTTGTAAAGATGACTGCAAGAGCACAGACTGCTCAATGAGGTGAAGAAGAATTGACCCCCTTACTTTATGCGTAAAGAGACGATCTTGATTCTATCTAGGACTACCCACACATGTAGTAGCTTCCTATTGTTGCGGACATCCCGTCCACTTATGCTCTTATATCTCGTACTTTTTTTGCTATTTAGCCAGTCAATTATATATAACGTTATTTTGTTTATACTTTCATGGTGTGGGCCTTCCCTGAGCACCGGCTAACTCTAGAAGTTATTGTTAGTCAGTATCTGACCCTGCAACCGCAGAAGAGGCCCCGATAGTTGCCTCTAGCAGGGAAATAAGTCCCTGGGAATTGTTAATTACTGGTAGTTATAATATTTTTTGAGTTTTGTCTTGTTCTGTCCTGTCTCCCCCCCCTTTTTGTTTCCATATCCCTCTCTTGCTACCTCACACCCTCCGATCACAACCACTTCAGACTATGACCTCGGCGTGAGACGAGAATACATCAGGTGTGAAGCTCCACGATTAAAGTACAAGGGACACGCGGAATTAATTTCTGTGAATACTGGTGAGCTGTATTTTCCCCGCACTCCCTCCCATACTAACATAATGCACTGTGTGACCCTAAATGTCAAGGGACTCAACTCCAATGCCAAGAGGAGAATTTTGCTCTTCGAGTTGAAATCCCTCAAGGCTGACTTTGTGTTTCTTCAGGAGACCCACTTTGACGAGGACTCCTCCTTTCGCTTTGCATCACATCTATATCCTATGACATACTCGGCCACCCATTCTCGCCGCAAGGCGGGAGTTGCCATTCTTATATTAGCTCATTGCTCCATCAGAATTGAGTCTTCAATATTAGATACGCAGGTATCTTGTATTCCCTGAACACGTCCCAGATTAATTTCCTTAACAGAGTGTTCAACAAGGTTTTCGGATTTCCAGATTTATTGGTTCTACTGGGAGGGGACTTTGACACAATTTTTTCTGACTCTATGGATAGACTGGCTCTACCGGGCAGGTCCTTACACCCAACACAACAGCGATTAGCCAGGGACTTTTGTAAATGAATCCGCTGATTCTCCTTATATGACCTTTGTCAATTTAATCATCCCACTGATAAGTCTTTCTCCTATTACTCCGCCCCACATGGTACCCACACTTGAATTGATTACTTTCTTGGAGCCATCTCCACTCTTCATGTGCTAAAAGGGGCTCATATGGGTCAAATTACCTGGTCCAATCATGCCTCAGTAATGGTTGGAATAGACCTCGGGTCCGGTCACACTCGCCAATGTCAATGGCGTCTCAATGACACCCTCCTTAAGAGACCACTCTTACGAGACGAGCTACACGGTCACCTAAAATCCTATTTCGAGCTGAATGTAGGGTTGGTGGACGATGTACGTTCCCCATGGGAGGCCCATAAGACGGTAATGAGAAGGCACTGTATTGCTCTGGGCACAAGACTGAAAAGGACTCGGCAGCTACAGTACGGTCCCTAAAATCCCGTTTGTGTGCCCTGGAGGAGACAATGTCTACCCACCCTACCCGCTGCACGCTGAAGCAGATAGGGGATGTTAGAACCCACCTAAATAGGATAACGCAAGGCAGGGTTAACAAACTAATGTTATACACCAGACAACGGTATTTATGCATGGGGGAATAAACCTCACACGCTGTTGGCCAAACAACTTAGTGTCAGGATCAGTCTGGGGGAAAAACTCCACACTGAACACAGGGAAGGGGAACAGTAACTGGGCCTAGAAACTAGGGAATGAACAGATCGCCTCCTAAACAACCCTAATCCGGGCTCCTAACTACCTATCAATATGAATAGACCTTGAAGGTAGGAATATTCATATGCTGTATACCTAGGCCCTTATTTCCCTATATGGCCCTGGAATAAGGTAATGACCAGAGACAACCCATTCCTCCCCAGCTGGACGAATGGAAGTCTCTGTCTCAGGCCCAGATACAAACAACAGAGAATATAACAAACACAATACAATAAGGAAAGACAAGACTTAGCTTAAAGTAGAAAACTGGCAACTCCAGAAGCAGCACAGAGTACAACCAACCAGCTAGTTTGAAGGCAGGAAGAAAGTCTATAAACCGCACCTCCAAGAGTGAGAAGCGGCAACTTAAAGGGAAGGTAAATTACCAACAAGCAACACCTGAAGCAAGGGGTGTGATATTCACCAAAACACAGAGACAATAAGATCCACAAAGAAACTTGTCAATTTAACCCTTGTGATGCCAGTCTGTGGTACCTGCCACGGGAACGTCTGTGACACTTAGGAATCGTCCCCAACATACTGGCCCCTGTGCAGTTATGGGAGCGGATGGGACAATTCACTATGAGCCCAGGGAAGTTGCGGAGCGATACTCGAAAGTACTATGCCTCCCTTTATAATCTGCCTAGTGACCTCCCTACAAATGAAGGGACCAGAGAGTGCCTGTTGCAGTCATAGTTGGCCTCATGTAACCTTCCCACCC
Source organism: Bufotes viridis (assembly GCA_033119425.1). Taxonomy (NCBI): domain Eukaryota; kingdom Metazoa; phylum Chordata; class Amphibia; order Anura; family Bufonidae; genus Bufotes; species Bufotes viridis. The sequence continues at coordinate 324,330,931 of CM065593.1, read as the reverse complement.
TTTTGACTGCTAATAAATACTGCCCTTAATAGACCTGTGACCGTGGAAGAAATAGAAGAGGTCATTGACCAACTACCGGTGGGCTAGTCCCCGGGCCCAGATGGCTTCCACTATAAATATTATAAGATCTTTAAGACAAAACTGATCCCCATATGGTAAATCTCGACAATCAATTCCTAGCTGGTAACGAGGTACCTACCCCCGTGTCCCACTCATATCTTACCCTGATTCCAAAACCCGAAAAGGATCATCTTGATTGCCAAAACTATAGGCCCATTGCACTACTTAATTTGGACCTCAAGATTTTTATTAAAATATCAGCCTCTCACTTTACCACTTTTCTCCCCTCACTAATCCATAAAGACCAGTTGGGTTTTGTCCCATGTCGACAGAGCAGTGACAACACAAGACGGAACATCGACTTGATGGAGGTGGTTGCTCGCTCTGAGGAGGAGGCACTCCTTCTTAGTTTAGACGCTGAAAAAGCGTCTGACCGCTTAAGCTGACCATTTTTGTTTGCGACTTTGAAGGCATACGGTCTTCCTGGCCCCTTTGTTCAGGCCATTTAAGGTTTGTACTCCTCCCCCACGGTTACAATCAAGCTTTCACATGCCAAGTCCCGACCAATACACATAACCAATCGGACAATACAGGGATGTCCTTTATCCCCCTTACTATTTGCAATGTGTACTGAACCCCTAGCGGCTAAAATCAGGGCTTGCCCAGACGTCAGGGGAATTATGGTCAGTGATAAAGAATTTAAACTGTCACTATATGCGGACGATGTCCTCCTTACCCTCACTAGACTCCATACCTCCCTTCCAAATCTTCACTCCATTTTACAAGAGTTTGGACGTCTGTCGGGGTATAAAGTTAACACTCATAAAACCGAGGCCCTCCCCCTCAATATATCTCGGGCTACCCTTGGCCTCCTCCGTGCAAATTTGGGTGTGGACCTTACCCCCTCTTACACAGACCTCTATAGGACTAATTTCCCTTGTGTATATATAAGGAAATTAGAGATCTCCTTACCAAATGGCACACACTCCCATTATCCTTCCTAGGTCGGATTGTGGCGGTAAAATTGACAATACTACCTAAGATACTATACCTCTTTGAGACCTTACCCGTTTCGGTCCCTCTCAAAGAATTGAGATCTACAGTTCCAACTCTTCCGATTTTTATTGGCTGAAAGACGCCATAGGATCCCTAGGTCTGTACTGCTGTCTAGCAAGTCTCAGGGTGGTCTGGAAGTACCTGACTTGATTAAATACTACTGGGCAGCTCAGCTACGCTGCATCACAGCTTGGGCATCTCTGCAACCATATTCTATCTGGATGCAGATAGAGAGACTCTAGCTGTCTTTTATACACCTTAATTCTATGCTATGGTCTAATCCATATAGTCCACCATCTACTGGGGACCCTTTGGGGCCCATGGCCTCCACTAAATCCATTTGGCAGACTTGTAGTAGTCAGTTTCATCTGTTCTCTCACACCATTCTTCTATGGCCTCCTTTTTATACTACCCTCTACTCCCAGCGAGTCTCACTACTTCAGTGACGAGAATATGGTTCCAACGTGGCATCTTCCGCTATGCAGACATTGTAGATTCATTCAGTAGGGACCTTTTACCCTTCTCAATTATTCAGAATAAATAAATATGACCTTCCCCCATCGGCCAACTACTTCTACATTCAAATTAGACATTTTGCCCAATCTATCTTCTCGGGGTTCAATGTCTCCCTCCCAAGGCATTTGAACGCCTTTGTAGAAGAGCGGTAAATATAAAAGGACTGATATCTGAGCTATACTCCATCCTGCTGACCCCCTTCCTGGAACGGATTTAAAGACACCCTTACATGGTCAGATGGAAGGAATACTTGAGGAGAGTTCTGCCAGATGCACTGTGGAGCTTTATATGGAGGAGAGCAAGCGAAATCCTCAATGTCAGTTCTCTGCCAAGAGAACCAATATAAGATCCTAATGTATTGGCATCATACTCCTGATCTCCTCCATAGATTGAATCCGGGAGTTGCTCTGGTCTGTTGGAGATGCGGTCGCATGAGAGTATGTTACACCGTATCTTCCGGGACTGCCCTCTAATACGTCCCTTCTGGACCAGAGTCAGCACTCTCCTGAGTGACATGTTTAGCTGCAGTATACCACCTGACCCCATATTCTTCCTACTCAATGTCACCCGAGCACATATAAGGAAACACTCACTTAAACTGTTATCACAAGTACTGACTGCGGCACACTGCCTTATTTCCCGCTTCTGGAAGCGCCCTGACCCCCCTGGGATCTCCGACCTTTATACCAGGGTGCTGGAAATCCGGACTCTTGAGTATACAACTGTGATGTTCCAGGATAAAATAGACCTATTTCATGCTATCTGCATGGTTGGGACAACTACTGGGCTACTAGGCAACCCTGAGAAGAACCCGAGGGAATAGAGCACTTCCCCCTCCCCTTCATGTGTCATTGTCTGTATTGTTCATGTCTTTTCTTTTACTATAGTGTTATTCAAATAGGTCTTAGTTTAGATCACACATACTCTAATACTGGATCAATGTAGCCACTACTTCATGAGAGTCACTCATATGTCGAGACGCCATCGATAATGACTTTCTTTTCCTTTACCTATTTTTAATTTTCCTTTTTTGCTTCTTATATATCTATATTTATCTGAGAAATGAATACAACAAGACTCAGGTTTCTCATGTCACCTTTATGGGTTCTTGTCTGATTTACATTGCACATAAAATGTGAAGTTATAGTATATGTTCACTTGTTGCATATGTCGTGTATATTGCTTGACTCACTTTACCTTGTACATTTGTGCATACAGTTGAAACAGAATTATTTTGTTTCATTTCAATAAAAATACAATTATATAAAAAAAAAGAACACTTTGTGGTCAGTATCTTTTAGTTAAACATATTAATTGGCACTGTTATGGGGGCACTCTGACTGCTCATTATGATGACATGGTCAGTATATGAGAGCGGTACTTGCTGCATGGGTAAAGGCAAAAACCTAAAAGCAGTAATAAATTATCTATAACGCAGAAGCATTATTATTCACTATAGTCAAAACAGGAAATGCATCTAAACCCATCATGTAAATAATAAATCACCCATGAAAGGACAGATATGTATTGTATGCTGAGCTATGCATTACCAGCGATGAAATGGCCAGCACTAATTTAAAAAATCCATAGTCTTCAAAAAGGCCCTCAATAGTAGCAATCACATGAAGCTGAGTGACTGCCATACATCTCAACCAATACCTTCTTACAAAATCCCCCTGCAATTACCGGGAGAAAGAGTGGAGGCACTGGGAGGAGGGCAGTACCTACATAGGAGGCAGTACAGGTGAGCCTGCTATTGTACTTGCTATGGGCAACTAAGTCAGTTCTACTTTACACCAGTTTGATAAATGGCCCCATATGGGTGTTGTTTTGGGTCTATATTTGCTATTTTGGATGCACGTTATATCATGATGTGTAAATGTAACCATTAGTTGTTACATTTTGTTTCTGTATATCATTCTTAGGGCTCATACACACGACTGTTAGGGCTCAGTGCCGGTAATGCGGATTGCATTTCCTCCCTTACCAACAGATAAAAGCCTATTGTAAATCACAATCAGAGAGGATGGGCGAGGCGGATAGACTGTTGTGGTTTGATGCACTTCTGGGCACAGGTTCATCATTGTGCCCTTTGTCAGAATTGTATTTTAGGATCCACAGCACCCAAATGCTAGGTCTGGTAGATAGAGCCTTTGACACTTGGGAGAGAGAGCTAGAGGATCAAGAGGTACCCAAAAAGAGGAGGGAAGGCTTTGAATTTTTCAGGAAAGCAATCTTAAACGAGCAATGGAGGAAACGCAATTGCGAATATTGCATAAAGCGACGTATGCATTCGACTTGTCCTATAAGGAGGCCCCAGCTCACTTTCTGAGACACTGCCCGAAATGTGCCTTGCCAAAGGCGAACCTCTTACATAGTTTGCTGACTTGCCCAAACCTACAACCACTATGGTCCCGTGGAGTGACATATATTCGGAAGGTGTGGGGCACAGAGGTGGAACCTAACTCTATGCAGTGTATCTTTCACTACATCCCGAGGGATCAATCAGATAAACAAGGTCTGGCAGTAGCTGAGAGTGGTATACACATTCTGCTCGTGTCTGTCCAAAAATCTATTATAAGAAAATGGTTGCAACCGACGGTCATGGGAACAATGAAATACATGTTGTATATGGAGAGGTTGGAGATAGAGAGACATAAAGTAGGCAGGTTTATGAAAAAATGGAAGACATTTATTTCAGACGCTCTATCAGACACAAATACAGGAGCTAATGTCACCGTTCAAACAGACGAAATAGTACCTTACGTCCCAATCGAAAGGAAACTTGGGAAGGTTGATGATATGATAGTAGGACCTGTTAGACACACAGTAGCTAGATGCGGATCCGGAAGGCTTTGGTTACTCTATATGCATCTAAAAGAACTTTTGGAGAGGGGATGCCAGAATCACCTTTGGGTTGAGGGAAGTTGGGGATAAACGGGGGGGGGGGGGTTAGGGTGAAATTATAAAAAGATATCAAGATGTCATGTTGTCTTGTGTCAATAAAAGTTATGATTAGCCGAATATGTAACACCTGATTTTACATGATGTACAAGCGGTCGGCTTATACATTGTACAATTTATCTTGATAAATAAAAAGAATAAAAAAAAAAAAAAAAAGAGTTAAAATGTCATGAAATAAATAACATTCAAAATAATATTGAGAGTGATGGATTTTCTTACTGTATAAGTTGGGTTGGTACCCTAATTTCATCTCACAGAATCCTGAGTGTGGTGATTTCCACTTATATTTGGTTAACTGGGTTTGGAAACAACCCGATCTGCACTCATTCATCATAAATGAGTGGAGCATCAGAGCTTTTTACACTCTGATGCTCCACCTTGCCCTGCACTGAATTGTGCAGGTCAAGGGCTGTTTGTTTACATTTGGACACTGCTAGGTGGAGGCTTCTGCCTAGCAGTGATCCCCGTGACATCACCCGCTCTAATGGGTGGTCTTTAGCGGTGCCCTAGACTCCACCGAATTTACTGATAGGCAGAAGCCTCCCCCCTAGCTTACCCATGGAGAGCTCAGTACATCTCCGGATCTCAAGAAAATAACCTTGGGAGCAAGGTGGAGCATCGGAGCCTGAAAATCTCTGATGCTCCACTAATTTATGGAAAAAGAATTACGGGCCACTGCGCATGTGCACCGAGGGTAGGAAAAAATTATGTGCCACTGCGCATGCGCTGCGGGTAAGAAAAAATTACGGTCCAATGTGCCGTAATTTTTCCTACCCTCGGCGCATACGCAGTGGCCCGTCATTTTTACCTACCCTCGGCAAGCATGTGCAGTGGCCCGTAATTTTCACCTACCCTCGGTGCGTTCACCGAGCTTACCCATGGAGAGCCCAGTACATCTCCGGATCTCAGGTAAATGGCCTTGGGAGCAAGGTGGAGCATCGGAGCGTGAAAAGCTCTGATGCTCCACTAATTTATGGTGAATGAGTGCAGGTTGAGTTGTGTCCGGGTTCAGCTCTAAACCCAGACAACCCCTTTAAATGTATTAGCAGGCACTCTTAGATCTCTCTCATACAAGCAAGTTTTCCGTCCGGGTGTGGTGCATAGTGAACGCATAGCATCCTGACCCGTTCATTTCAATGGATCTGTGCACATTGACCCAGTTTTTACGCATCATCTTTGTGTTCAAGAAAAATGACAGCATGTTCTATATCGTGCGTTCTTCATGCAGCTCTGACTCCAAAATGGAAGGCACCCGGTTGCAAAGCGCTCTTCACTGATGGTGGCCAAGAGATGTAGATTGTTATTCTTTAATTCTTCTTCACGCTGGTGAAAAACACATCAAATTCTAATTGCGTCCATGAGGAAAAACGCAACACTGAACATAATCGCAAACCAAACTGACTGAATTTGCGTGCAAAACCATCAGTTTTATCGTGAACAGATCCTGACACAAACCATATCGTTAGTGTGAAAGAGGCCTTATGCCGCCTGCAAACGTTGCGGAATACACATAGTCTTTCGGCACGGATTCTGTGTGGAAAAAAACGCACGTAGTACAGTAACAAATCTCGTACACTTTACAGATTTTTTCTGTGCAGAAACTGACCTGTCGGATTTCCAAATCGGCAGCATGTCAATTATGTTTGTGGTTGTAGCTGAGGATTTCACAATTTTCAATGGAAGGGCGAGATCTGTGGCAAAACAGCATCTAATCCGCACCAAAAACTGGTTAGAAATTGGGGATTTCGGTGCGGATGTGGTGCAGGAAACCATCCGGAAATGTGTGCGGAACTTATGTCCGTTTACTCGCACTTGTGTGCAGATAACCTTATGGGGGCTGTTCCGTTATTTTTTTGCTACCCATTAGATTTTGCTACCCTCGTCACTTCCGGTAGTGACGTAGCTGCACCGGAAGGTTTGGAAGGAGGTGTGTCTCACTGATCGCAACTTGAGTGGCTGAGAAGAAGGTGTGTCGGCGCAGGCGCACAACTACGGGGTAGGCAAAATTACGGGCCACTGCGCATGCGTGCCGAGGGTAGGTAACAATGATGGGCCACTGCGTATGCGCACTGAGGGTAGGGGAAAATTACGGGCCACTGCAGATGCGCACCGAGGGTAGGAAACAATTACGGGCCACTGCGCATGCGCAGTGGGTAGGAAAAAATGATGGCCACTGCGCCATAATTTTTCCCTATCCTCGGCGCATGCGAAGTGGCCCGTAATTTTTACCTACCCTCGGCATGTTCACAGCAACTCTAAGTGTGAAATTTGCCTACCCCGTCGTTGTGCGCCTGCGCCGACACACCTCCTTCTCAGCCACTCAAGTGGCGAGCAGTGAGACACACCTCCTTCCAAACCTTTCGGTGTGGCTACGTCACTACCGGAAGTGACGAGGGTAGCAAAAAATAACGGAACACCAGCACTCTGGTCCTGTAAGTGGAGACACTGCCCATTATGGCGGCAATGTATTTAAAAGCAGTACTTGCTGCAAAACCAAAAAGCGGTAATAAATTATCTGTAATGCAGAAGCATTATTAGTCACTATGGACAAAACAGCTAACGCATCTAAACCCATAGTGTAAATAATAAATCACACATGAAAGGGCAGATATGTATTACTGTATCCTGAGCTATGCATTACAAGCCATGAAATGGGCCTAATTATAAAATCCATAAATGCCCCCGAATAGCAGCATCACACGAAGCTGACTGACTGCCATACATCTCAATATCAACCTTCCTCTCAGAATCCCCCAGCTATATACTGACGGGAAGAGTGGAGGCACTGGGAGGGGCCTAGAGATGGACCAATCACACGCTACAATACATACAAGGCGGTACGGATCAGCCAATAGCGGCCTAGCTTCCATACAGACCCAGGAAGAGTCTCTTCTCTCAGGATGTGCTCTTGTCATTGTTTAGCGAGTAGTTGAGGCAGAAGGAGCCGCGTCCGCACAGCAATGGCCCAGCCCGGGCACCCAGGGTCATTGTGACGGCTACACCCAGGGGCCCACCGCCGGGGAGCCCGACTGCTGGTAAGACTTCTCCATTGCTGCCTACCTGCACATCCAGCCACATCGTTTATCCTTGTTTTACAGCTGTTTGCATCTTAACTAGAGAATTAGTTGACATCAGTTCTAGTGTTCTAGAATAATGGAAAGTAAATGCAGTCCGCATATAGTGTCACTGAGCACAAGTGGTACTTGTAGTGCTCCAACCTTATAATATACAGGGCATGTAGTGCTCCAACCTTATAATATACAGGGCATGTAGTGCTCCAGCCTTATAATATACAGGGCATGTAGTGCTCCGTCCTTATAATATACAGGGCATGTGGTGCTCCAGCCTTATAATATACAGGGCATGTAGTGCTCCAGCCTTATAATATACAGGGCATGTAGTGCTCCAGCCTTATAATATACAGGGCATGTGGTGCTCCAGCCTTATAATATACAGGGCATGTAGTGCTCCAGCCTTATAATATACAGGGCATGTGGTGCTCCAGCCTTATAATATACAGGGCATGTAGTGCTCCAGCCTTATAATATACAGGGCATGTAGTGCTCCAGCCTTATAATATACAGGGCATGTAGTGCTCCAGCCTTATAATATACAGGGCATGTGGTGCTCCAGCCTTATAATATACAGGGCATGTAGTGCTCCGTCCTTATAATATACAGGGCATGTAGTGCTCCGTCCTTATAATATACAGGGCATGTAGTGCTCCGTCCTTATAATATACAGGGCATGTAGTGCTCCGTCCTTATAATATACAGGGCATGTAGTGCTCCGTCCTTATAATATACAGGGCATGTAGTGCTCCGTCCTTATAATATACAGGGCATGTAGTGCTCCGTCCTTATAATATACAGGGCATGTAGTGCTCCGTCCTTATAATATACAGGGCATGTAGTGCTCCGTCCTTATAATATACAGGGCATGTAGTGCTCCGTCCTTATAATATACAGGGCATGTAGTGCTCCGTCCTTATAATATACAGGGCATGTAGTGCTCCGTCCTTATAATATACAGGGCATGTAGTGCTCCGTCCTTATAATATACAGGGCATGTAGTGCTCCGTCCTTATAATATACAGGGCATGTAGTGCTCCGTCCTTATAATATACAGGGCATGTAGTGCTCCGTCCTTATAATATACAGGGCATGTAGTGCTCCAGCCCTATAATATACAGGGCATGTAGTGCTCCAGCCCTATAATATACAGGGCATGTAGTGCTCCAGCCCTATAATATACAGGGCATGTAGTGCTCCGTCCTTATAATATACAGGGCATGTAGTGCTCCAGCCCTTATAATATACAGGGCATGTAGTGCTCCAGCCCTATAATATACAGGGCATGTAGTGCTCCGTCCCTATAATATACAGGGCATGTAGTGCTCCGTCCTTATAATATACAGGGCATGTAGTGCTCCGTCCTTATAATATACAGGGCATGTAGTGCTCCGTCCTTATAATATACAGGGCATGTAGTGCTCCGTCCTTATAATATACAGGGCATGTAGTGCTCCGTCCTTATAATATACAGGGCATGTAGTGCTCCGTCCTTATAATATACAGGGCATGTAGTGCTCCAGCCCTATAATATACAGGGCATGTAGTGCTCCAGCCCTATAATATACAGGGCATGTAGTGCTCCGTCCTTATAATATACAGGGCATGTAGTGCTCCGTCCTTATAATATACAGGGCATGTAGTGCTCCAGCCCTATAATATACAGGGCATGTAGTGCTCCAGCCCTATAATATACAGGGCATGTAGTGCTCCAGCCCTATAATATACAGGGCATGTAGTGCTCCAGCCCTATAATATACAGGGCATGTAGTGCTCCAGCCCTATAATATACAGGGCATGTAGTGCTCCGTCCTTATAATATACAGGGCATGTAGTGCTCCAGCCCTATAATATACAGGGCATGTAGTGCTCCAGCCCTATAATATACAGGGCATGTAGTGCTCCGTCCTTATAATATACAGGGCATGTAGTGCTCCGTCCTTATACAGTACATGTAGTGCTGCTGCCTCACAGCCTGTACTTCCTGCATTGCTCCAGTCTCCTGGTATACACTGCATGCCAGCGTCATAGATTATGTGTATATATATCTATATATCTATATATCTATATATATATATATATATATATATATATATATATATATATATCGGATTATTCCTAACCTTTACTTACTAGCAGAATGGAAGTGGCGGTCCAGGAGAATTGTTTCATATGCCGCCTATTTGTATTATATTTATGTGATATTCAGGCACAGAATCTCTTCTCGTTAGTGCTGTCACACTAATTGTTGAAAAATCAAATGTATTTGTGAAATGTTGAGTTTGTAAATATTCTTGTTTTCTTGGAATGCGCTGTATTGTACCAGTCTGTTAAAGTTTAATGACGGGTAAGGAGAGGGATTGTCCGCCAGGGCCGTGGATTGTTTGCTTCCGTTTGTTTTGAAGGCCTTTCCTTGGAGCTAAAATATCTGTTCACACAGTGCAGTCTTTTTTTAGCCCAAACAAGGCGTGGATACAGAGAAGTACTAGTCCTTACTATATATACCCCTTCATCTAGGATCCTTTTAGGCCCGGGATCAGCAACCTCCGGCACTCCAGCTGTTCTCAAACTACAACTCCCAGAATCCTCTATTCGCTTCTGTGGGAGTTACAAGAGCAGCCTAGTATGTGTGAATGCTAGGAGTTGTAGTTCCACAGCAGCTGAAGTGCCGAAGGTTGCTGATCCCTGTTTTAGGCTCTACTCTTGGCTGTAACCCTTTGAGTCCCGGAGGTTTTTGTTTTTCACTCCCTGCCTTTCCGGGGTGACAACTTATTTTTTTTTTCCCTGTTCACATAGCCGTATGACAGCTTTTTTATTTTTTTGCGGGACAAGTTGCACTTTCTAATGCCACCATTTGATATTGCATACTATGTAGTGGGGAGCAGGAAAAAAATTCCAAATGGGGTGAAATAGAAAAAAAAAACGCAGCCGTTTTAGGTTTTATTTTTTTTACGGCGTTCACTATGTTCCTGTCTTTCTATGGGTCAGTACGATTATGGTGATACCACATATGTATAGTTTCTATTGAATTTTAATACTGAAATTGATTTTTTTATTTTTTTAACCTCGAAAAAAAAAAAATTTTTGTTATTTTCTGCCCCTTATAACTTTTTTGTAGTTGGGGCTCATGCACAACCTGCGTTAGCCAATTTTATCAGTATTGGTCTGTGCTATCTTACCTGGTGTAAGAATTAAAAGGGTATTCCAGAGGAGTAATTTTAACCAAAAAGCAGGTCAGAGTGGGCTAAAGTAAGAAACAATCTTTACGCACGTTACCAGTCCTCTGAAGCTGCTCTGGTCCATGCTCCCCACCACGTCCTGGTCCCAGGTTCAACATGCCAGAAATGCCTACTCGGCCAATCACTGGTTGAGGCGGGTCACCTCTATGGACAGTGATTGGTTGAGCGGTCAGTCCAAGGCATTTCCAGGCTATCCACCCTGAGATCAAGACCAGAGCAGCATTCAAACAGCGGGGTGGGGTTGGCTTAGGGGGCGTTAGGGTAAAGACTGTTATTTTACCCCACTCTGACCCACTTTTTGGTTAAAATTACTCCTCCAGAATACTTTACATACTGTGAATGACATATCATAGAATAGAGTAGGGCTGCAGCTAATGATTATTTGAATAATCGATTAGTTGTCGATAATTTCATCGATTAATCGGGGAAAAAACACCAAAATGACAAAAAAGGGGTTTCTATGATTTTACTTGAAAAATTATGTACAAAGGGTATATTAAAACAATTTTAGGAGTTACATAATTATAAAAAATTTGCATTAGAATGTAAAAAAGACAACATGTCCACATGGTCAGGGCTGACCACTGCATCGCACCACAGGAAACAGGCAGAGAGGCGGGCGGACAAAAACCGCAGCGTGCTGTACTTTTTGTCCGGCCGCCTCTCAAACCTGTTTGCCGTACTGCGGCCAGACCTCCAGCCCGTCCCAATTATAGTAAATGGGTCTAGAGCGGAGCATAGTGGGCTAGCGTTAGCACTGATCTGGCAGGCTGTTCCCCGCCGGAAAAGGCTACCGCAAGTGTGAAAGTAGCCCAAGTGGCCTGTATTCCGTAACTTGGTCTCATTAACGCCATGTTGTCCATTCTGTGAGATGGTACACTACTTTGGGGGTCACTTACTATTAATGTGAGGCACATGGGGTCCAGTCCAAAAGCATGTGCCCAGCCTGACATTAAAAATAAGTGACCCCCATCATGTTTAAAGAGGACCTTTCACCAAAAAAAAAAAAAAGTGTAATAGTTATATTACCTTTTAGGGGGCCTGCCCCTGAAGTCTTCACCATATTTTTTTTTTTTAAATGACCCCCCGTTCGGCCGCCTTTGTCCCCGATATGTCCTGCGCCTCATATGCAAATGAGGCACAGAAAGTTCTAGTAGGCGTCTCCTCGGATGTTCTGGTGGGCGTGCCTGGGCGTATCTCCTCTCCCCCTGGCTGCGAGCGCATCCAATAGCAGCGCTCGGCTCTTAGCCAGGGAGAAGGAGCTCAAGTTCTCGCGAGAACTTGAGCTTGCCGAGTCCCGGAACCCATGCCATCTTGGTACACTCGCTACGCTCCTCTTCTGTGCTGGGGAATCCAAGATGGCGCGGGTTCCGGGACTCGGCACGCTCAAGTTCTCGCGGTTCTCGCGAGAACTTGAGCTCCTTCTCTCTGGCTAAGAGCCGAGCGCTGCTATTGGATGCGCTCGCAACAAGGGGGAGAGGAGAAACGCCCAGGCACGCCCACCAGAACATCCGAGGAGACGCCTACTAGAACTTTCTGTGCCTCATTTGCATATGAGGCGCAGGACATATCGGGGACAAAGGCGGCCGAACGGGGGGTCATTTAAAAAAAAATATGGTGAAGACTTCAGGGGCAGGTCCCCTAAATGGTAATATAACTATTACATTTTTTTTTTTGGTGAAAGGTCCTCTTTAAAACATGGCAGTGGCAAGATTAGGGTTAATGAGTCACATTAACCCCAATCTTGCTGGCTGCCTGATACAAATGTTTTTTGCCTGGCTTTATTTTGAGGCAGGCTAATTACTCTAGGTGTGGGGTACCCTCTATGCTGGCTGTTCAGGGGGCTGACACTGAGCTGTGCACTCGTGAGGAGGAGGATTCTGCCGCTGCTGTTCGCTGAGCTCACTAACTCAGCCCTCCTCCTGCTTTAATAGCCACACCTTTGTTGGCGCACCGTGGAAGTGGTGCGGGCAGCTTCAGAGCCCGCTAACTTCATTGGTCTCAGCGTGGCTGTGTCATAGAAGGGAGGGGTTCCCTTCCTCCTTCTCCACTGTCTGCCGAGCGCAGCACACACCATATTCTCAGCATGCAAGATTTACGGGACCTGCAGGCAATAGCGGCTGACCGCCGCATAGCAACGTCTCCTCCGATTATTCGATAACGGGATTCGTTGACAACGAATCCTGTTATCGAATATTATCGATAACGTCGATTAATCGTTGCAGCCCTAGGATAGAGGAATAAGGAACAGTTTGTGGTCCTTGTTTTTACTTTATAAATACTTCTCTGAATATGATTGATAAAAAAAAAATAAAGTGAAAAAAAACGTTTTACTGAGCTGGTGATGTGCAGCCTAAATTATTCCGCCACAAGTTCCATCACATGAACAAGGAACAATCACCTGGTCCTCTTTAAAGGGGTTCTCCATCAGGGCTCGGAATGGGTGATCCCTAGTTACTGCCCCTATGCCTCCTGGGACCCAGTTACTGCCCCTATGCCTCCTGGGACCCAGTTACTGCCCCTATGCCTCCTGGGACCCAGTTACTGCCCCTATGCCTCCTGGGACCCAGTTACTGCCCCTATGCCTCCTGGGACCCAGTTACTGCCCCTATGCCTCCTGGGACCCAGTTACTGCCCCTATGCCTCCTGGGACCCAGTTACTGCCCCTATGCCTCCTGGGACCCAGTTACTGCCCCTATGCCTCCTGGGACCCAGTTACTGCCCCTATGCCTCCTGGGACCCAGTTACTGCCCCTATGCCTCCTGGGACCCAGTTACTGCCCCTATGCCTCCTGGGTCCCAGTTACTGCCCCTATGCCTCCTGGGTCCCAGTTACTGCCCCTATGCCTCCTGGGTCCCAGTTACTGCCCCTATGCCTCCTGGGTCCCAGTTACTGCCCCTATGCCTCCTGGGTCCCAGTTACTGCCCCTATGCCTCCTGGGTCCCAGTTACTGCCCCTATGCCTCCTGGGTCCCAGTTACTGCCCCTAATTGACACATACAGGAAGTTACTATGGGATGGCATAGGATCAGCGTACTATTGTTTCCTTATCTTTTTTAACCCATAATGACATCTTTTTAAAAAATATTTTACCTGCTGGTCAGCCCCTTTAATAGCATAAGTGGCATAAAGTTATACAAACTTTGTGAGAGTAGGTCCGGGTACACCCACATGTTCCGCATTTATGAAGGGAAAAATTCCCGGATAGAATTCCCAGAATGCCCCCCCATCCTAGGAGTTAATGAGAAAACCGTGTGGGACCTGCTGCACAAGGGTTACCACCTCTATGTGGATAACTATTATACCAGCATACCCCTATTCATGTCCCTAACTGTCTGAGGTACTGTGGCTTGCGGCACAGTACTCAAAAATCAGAGAGGCCTCCCTAGATCCCTGATAGGGCAACCACTGAGAGAGGGTGAAAGCAGGGCTCTCCTCCGTGAGGACATGCTGGCGGTTAAGTACAAGTACAAGAGGGACGTCCTTGTACTGACCACCATTCACACTAACTCCAGAGCCCCTGCTCCTGTACGAGGTACCACAATCACTACCCTCAAACCAGTTTGTATCCTGGACTTTAACAGGCACATTGGAGGGGTGGATCTTTCATATAAACTTCTGAAGCCCTAGAGTGCCACACGAAAAACAAATGTGGGGTACAAAAAGCAGGCGGTACACATTGTACAGATGGCAATGTGCCGTAGGTACGTTCTATTTCAGTCTGTAGGCCATGGTGCCTCTGTCGTACCAGGGCAACATTTTCTAAGTCAAGTCCCCCAGACAGCAAGGAAGGGAAGGACCCAAAAAAGATGCAGGATGTGTTCCAAAAGGGGGATAAGGAAAGACACCATTTACCACTGTTAAACCTGCCCTGAAAAACCTGCCCTGTGCCAACAGGAGTGTTTTAAAATCTACCACTTATCCATGGGGTATTAATTTAATTTCATCCTTTTTGCTCCTTGTAATATTTCCACTTTATATCTCTAATTTAGTCCACCTCGCTTGCATATCCATTTTCCAACAACCACTACATATTCTTTTCTGTGAGACAACTGTTAGGTCAAAAGTGCCCTTTCCATCCCTTAAAATGTTTGTACGGGGGTGCTCTTTCCAAAATGGGGTCACTTCTTGGGGTTTTTAATTTCTGTGGAGCTCTGGAATCTTTTAAATGCGCCATGGCACCTAAAAACAATGTCTGCCAATTTAGGTCAGCAAAATCCATATTTTGCTGTTTGACTAGAGCCCTGCTTTGCGCCAATACATCATTTTTCCACTGTAGGGCCACCTCAGGGTGTCTTCACATGCGACATAGCTCCCAATTACCGTACCATTCCAGCTAAATCCGCTCTCCAAAAGCCATATGGTGCTCCTTCTACTCTGAAGCCTGCTGTGCGCCCATGCATCAGTTTTTGAGCACATATGGGGTGTTTCTGTAAACTCCAGATTCAGGGTAATAGATTTAGATTTTTATTTGGCTGTTAACCCTTGATGTGTTGCAGAAAAAATAGATTAAAATTTAAAATCTGCGAAAAAAAGGGAAATCTAATTTCCATTTTCCTTTAATTCTCGTGGGGCACCTAAAGCGTTAACAACGTTTGTAAAATCAGTTTTGAATATCTTGAGTGGTGTAGTTTCTAAATGGGGCGATTTATGAGTGGTTTCTAATAGAGATGAGCGAACTTCAAAAATTAGTTCGGCGTTCGGGTAATCGTCGCATCCCGTTATGGATTCCACTACCGCGGACTATCCCGGCATATGGAATCCATAAGGGGCGACTTCCACGAACCCGAACTTTGGAAAAGCTGAAGGACCTGAGGTGACGTCACCGTCATGTGATCAGTGCAGGGGGCGTGACTCAGCACTGGATCAAATCAGTGTAGTTGTGAATCCAGCACAGGGGTGAGATGGATTACTAGAGCCAGCAGCAGCTTCTGTATCCATGTCTTTGTCTCCCTCCAGCAATTCACTGCTCTCATCCATCCCCTCCTCACTTTGTAGATTTAGGCTGCATTCACACGGGCGAGTTTTCCACGCGGGTGCAATGCGTGATGTGAATTTGGGTGGTAAGTTGCATAACGGAGCAATAAACGGTGAAAGTAGTGTAGTGCGGAATTGTAAAAAGTGGCCTGGTCATTAAGGGTGTTTAAGCTAGGGGGGCTGAAGTGGTTAATACCCATTTTTCAGGTGACAGAAACCCTTTAATGCCGACATACTTTCCTATTGGAACGGTGGATACCTCCTTGGAGCAGCTGCAGTCTTGGGTATAACAGACAGATCTCTGTACTGACCTATGATCTATTTTCACAGTTACCAGGTCATTTTGGATACTCCGTAGGCAATTCAGTCAGATTTGATGAGAGAAATAGTGTTGCATGTAGCAAGGGAAAAAGTAAAATAAAGCACACTCCAGAAATTCAGCAAATAAGAACAACTTTATTCACCCATGGTACAGCAGCAACATATTAACCCCAACAATGGAGACACTGGAGTGCATAGGAGCTTTGGCGCTCCGCTGTTTACTGCCCACCTGATGGTTGGCGCTTCGTCTCATCTGGCCTTAGTAACGGCGACAACCGCTTTAATGCGCATGTTAGGTTGTGTTACTCCAACAACTGCATTGGTTCAATGCATTATATGCCCCAATACGCAAAGCAAGGTAACGTCAAACCTTGTTAATGATCTGCACTAATCTGGTATGACATAATCAGCGAGCGCCACAACAGACGCATGCGCACTCACTCAGTGGAAGTTCACTGTGCCACACATGGGCGTACCACTCTTAGCACATGCAAGTGCATTTGCTGGTCTAGTGTATACGCTGCCTATCTCAATCCAGCGCATGTGCAGTGGAAAATTCACCACACTTAGTTCTCAATCTGTATGTGGTGCTATGTAAAACAATGAAATCACTAATAGGCCTAACGTTAAGCCACCAAAAAGGCAAGTATCACAAAACTATCTTCATTTTAGGCCCCCTGTGGGTCCAACAGCCACATGTGCAGTACTGCAGTGCTATATGCAAATGTACACAGCATCCACCACAAAAGGGGTGACCTATCCTCGGGTAGGGGAGGGATTGGGAAGAATAGCTGTTTAATGAATATGGTTACCTTAAAGTACACCTGTCATGTCAGGTGCCATCAGGAAAAGCCATCATGTCTGTGTACATGAGGAATAGCACCATTTCGGGCCATTATATGAACTATATTCTGCATTTATCACAAGTTTTAAACTCTACAGGTTCCATCTCTAATTATCACCCTGAGCTCCACTCCAGAGGGGTAGAAACGAGCTGCTATGATGCCTCCCATACACAGCACACAGAAAACATGGCCTCCTGTTCACCATCTCTCTTAGCACACCTTTGAAAGCAGCATCAGCATGGAGGACATTATACAGCAGAAATGACCAGTGTAGTTGTGAATCCAGCACAGGGGTGAGATGGATTACTAGAGCCAGCAGCAGCTTCTGTATCCATGTCTTTGTCTCCCTCCAGCAATTCACTGCTCTCATCCATCCCCTCCTCACTTTGTAGATTTAGGCTGCATTCACACGGGCGAGTTTTCCACGCGGGTGCAATGCGTGATGTGAATGCATTGCACCCGCACTGATTCCTGACCCATTCATTTCAATGGGTCTGCGTACATGAGCATTTTTTTTCACGCATCATTTGTGCGTTGCGTGAAAATCGCAGCATGTTCTATAGTGCGGGTGCAATGTGTTTTTCACTGATGGTTGCTAGGAGATATTGTTTGTAAACCTCCTGTTTTTTATCACGCGCGTGAAAAACGCATCAAAACGCAGTGCACCCGCGTGGAAAAAACTGAACAACTGAGCGCAATCGCAGACAAAACTGAATGGCTTTGCCTGTGAAATCGCACAGTTTTAACTGAACGCATCCGGACCTAAATCCATCACGCTCATGTGAACCCATCCTTATATGGGCAGCACGTAACCTGATCCTTCAGTGAGCTGACAGTCTGTCTCGTCTCTCAAGACAAATTTTTACAGTGAAAGAGTGATCATTGCTGGAGGTGGAGGGAGGAGAAGGAGAGGCTCATAAAGAGGAATTTTTCTTTGATACGATATATTACAAAGTTTCTTATACTTAGGCCTCAGGCACACGACAGTATTTTTTTGCGGTCCGCAAAATGGGGTTCTGTTGTTCCGTGATCCGTGTCAGTTTTTGCTTCCGTTGTGTTTCTGTGTGTCTTCCGTTTTTTTTAGCGGACATGACCCAAAAGATTTTACCGAAAGACAGGCTGACCATTTTTGCCAAGTGCCTGCCAAGGGATCCGCAAAAAAAAAAACGGACGTCGAATGCGGATGACACACGGATGTCCATCCGCATTTTTTCTTGGTCCCATTGACTTGAATGGGTCCGTGAACAGTTTTTCACGGACAAGAATGGGACAGGTTATATTTTTTTGACGGACTGGAATCACGGACCACGGACGCGGAGGACAAACGGTGCATTTGCCGAGTTTTCCACGGACCCATTAAAAACCAATGGGTCCGCAGAAAATCACGAAAAACGGCACAACGGACACGGAATCAAACAACGGTCGTGTGCATGAGGCCTTACTTGTACTATTGAGTTATGCAAATTTTGTCAAAAACGACAGTGCCCGTTTAAGACGTATTATGCCTTAGAAAACACATTCATAACTAGGGTTTTGACCAAACTTGGTCACTGCAGGGCACATTGAACTGAAAATGGGCATTTTTCTCAATGTGCCATGAGCAGAACTAAAAAGTAATTTGATAAAATAAATCTTTATTATGTCATTTACTGTTGTGCTCTCACATTCTGTTCCATTCATCCTGACAGCTGGATTTGTGCTGAAAGGAGTAAAAGCTTGTTTAATGATTTAACTGCTGAACGGACAACAGTAATCTCTGCAAAAAAGCCTTTATTCCCTTCCACTCGCCTCCGTTGGCGGCCTCAAAGTCATTTTGTCCTTACACATTTGTGTACTTTGTACAAAAATTCTAGTTTAACTACAGTGGATGGACTTTTAATATATTACAGCTCTGGGAGGGAGCCAACTAAACGTTTATAAAAGGGATATTAACCCCTTCAGGACCCTGTCATTTTTTACCTTAAGGACCAGGCCATTTTTAGCAAATTTGACATGTGTCACTTTATGTGGTAATAACTTTGAACCCTTTTACTTATCCAGGCCATTCTGAGATTGTTTTCTCGTCACATATTGTACTTCATGACAGTGGTATAAGTGAGTCAAAATATTTCATTTTTATTTATAAAAAAAAATACAAAATTTAATAAAAAATGTGGAAAAATTTGCAAATTTGCAAATTTCAATTTCTTTACTTTTATAATAGATAGTAATACCTCCAGAAATAGTTATTACTTTACATATGTCTACTTCATGTTTGGATCATTTTGAAAATGAAAATTTTATTTTTTTGGGACGTTAGAAGGCTAAGGCTACTTTCACACTAGCGCTTTTGCAGATCCGTCATGGATCTGCAAAAACACTTCCGTTACAATAATGCAAACGCATGCATCCGTCATGAAAGAATCTGGTTGTATTATGTCTTCTATAGCCATGACGGATCCGTCTTGAACAACATTGAAAATCAATGGTGGACGGATCAGTTTTCTATTGTGCCAGAGAAAACTGATCCGTCCCTGTTGACTTACATTGTGTGCCAGGACGGATTGGTTTGGCTCCGCTTCGTCAGGCGGACAGCAAAACGCTGCAGGCAGTCCGCCTCCAGAGCGGAATGGAGACTGAACGGAGGCAAACTGATGCATTCTGAGCGGATTCTTTTCCATTCAGAATGCATTAGGGCAAAACTGATCCGTTTTGGACGGCTTGTGAGAGCCCTGAACGGATCTCCCAAACGGAAAGCCAAACTGCGAGTGTGAAAGTGACCTTAGAAGCAAATCTTAAAATTTTACCTCCTTTTCTTCTCACTAATAGAGCTTTCATTTGGTGGTATTTCATTGTTGCTGACATTTTTACTTTTTTTGCTATTAATAAAAATTTAACGACATTTTTGCAAAAAAATGACATTTTTCACTTTCTGTTGTAGTTTTTTTTGAAAAATTTTACATTTCTATATACATTTTTATTTATTGTTCTACATGTCTTTGATAAAAAAAAGTCCAATAAGTGTATATTTATTGGTTTGGGTAAAAGTTATAGCGTTTACAAACTATGGTGCAAAAAAGTGAATTTCGGCATTTTGAAGCAGCTCTGACTTTCTGAGCGCCTGTCATGTTTCTTCAGGTGCTAGAATGTCAGGATAGTATAAATACACCCCAAATGACACCATTTTAGAAAGAAGACACCCCAAAGTATTCGCGGAAGGGCATGGTGAGTTCATGTATCATTTCATTTTTTTTCACAAGTTAGTGGAAAATTACACTTTCTGAGGAAAAAAATAAAAATAATAAAGTTTCCATTTCTGCTAACTTCTGGCAAAAAAAAATAAAATCTCCCACGGACTCACTATGCCCCTCAGTGAATACCTTGGGGTGTCTACTTTCCGAAATGGGGTCATTTGTGGGGTGTGTTTACTGTTCTGGCATTTTGGGCGGGGCTAAATTGTGAGCAGCCCTGTAAAAGCTAAAGGTACTCGTTGGAATTTGGGCCCCTTTGCGCACCCAGGCTGCAAAAAAGTGTCACTCATGTGGTATCGCCGTACTCAGGAGAAGTAGGGCAATGTGTTTTGGGGTGTATTTTTACATATACCCATGTTGGGTGAGAGAAATATCTCTGTAAACTGACAACTTTGTATAAATTTTTTTAAAAGTTGTCGTTTACAGCGATATTTCTCACACAAAGTATGGGTATATATAAAAATACACCCTAAAACTTATTGCCCTACTTCTCCTGAGTACGGCAATACCACATGTGTGACACTTTTTGCAGCCATGATGCAAAGGGGCCCTAAAACCAATGAGTACCTTTAGGATTTCACAGGGCATTTTTACGCATTTGGGTTCCAGACTTCTTCTCACGCTTTAGGGGCCCCTAAAATGCCAGGACAGTATAAATACCCCACACGTGACCCCATTTTAGAAAGAAGACACCCCAAGGTATTCTGTAAGGGGTATGGTGAGTTCATGTAAAATTTTATTTTTTGTCACAAGTTAGTGAAATAAGAGACTTTGTAAAAAAAAAAAAATTTCCGCTAACTTGTGCCAAAAAAATAAAAATTCTGTGAACTCGCCATGCCCCTCACGGAATACCTTGGGGTGTCTTCTTTCCAAAATGGGGTCACATGTGGGGTATTTATACTGACCTGGCATTTTAGGGCCCTAAAGCGTGAGAATCCAAATGCGTAAAAATGCCCTGAGAAATTCTAAAGTTACTCATTAGAATTTGGGCCTTTGCGCATTTGGCTGCAAAAGTGGCACACATGGGTATCGCCGTACTCAGGAGAAGTAGGGCAATGTGTTTGGGGTGTATTTTTACATATACCCATGCTGCGTGTGAGAAATATCGCTGTAAACGACAACTTTTACATTTTTTTATTCAAAGTTGTCAATTTACAGAGATATTTCTCTCACCCAGCATGGGTATATGTAAAAATACACCCCAAAACACATTGCCCTACTTCTCCTGAGTACGGCGATGCCACATGTGTGCCACTTTTTTGCAGCCAAGATGCGCAAAGGGGCCCTAAAACCAATGAGTACCTTTTAGGAGGGCATTTTTACGCATTTTTCTTCTCACGCTTTAGGGCCCCTAAAATGCCAGGGCAGTATAAATACCCCACATGTGACCCCATTTTGGAAAGAAGACACCCCAAGGTATTCCATGAGGGGCATGGCGAGTTCATAGAAGATTTTTTTTTTTGGCACAAGTTAGCGGAAATTGATTTTTTTATGGTTTTTTCTCATAAAGTCTCCCTTTCTGCTAACTTTTGACAAAAAGTTAAATTTTTCACCTTGGGGTGTCTTCTTTCCAAAATGGGGTCATTTGTGGGTTGGTTGTACTGTTCTGGCATTTTGGGCGGGGCTAAACTGTGAGCAGCCATGTAAAAGCTAAAGGTACTCGTTGGAATTTGGGCCCCTTTGCGCACCCAGGCTGCAAAAAAGTGTCACACATGTGGTATCGCCGTACTCAGGACAAGTAGGGCAATGTGTTTTGGGGTGTATTTTTACATATACCCATACTTTGTGTGAAAAATATCGCTGTAAATTGACAACTTTGTATAAAAAAAAATTAAAAAGTTGTCATTTACAGAGATATTTCTCTCACCCAGTATGGGTATATGTAAAAATACACCCCAAAACACATTGCCTTACTTCTCCTGAGTACGGCGATACCACATGTGTGACACTTTTTTGCAGCCAAGATGCGCAAAGGGGCCCTAAAACCAATGAGTATCTTTAGGATTTCACAGGGCATTTTTACGCATTTGGATTCTCACGCTTTAGGACCCCTAAAATGCCAGGACAGTATAAATACCCCACAAGTGACCCCATTGTGGAAAGAAGACACCCCAAGGTATTCCGTGAGGGGCATGACGAGTTCACAGAAAAAATAAAAAATTTGGCACAAGTTAGCGGAAATTGATTTTATTTTTTTTACAAAGTCTCATATTCCACTAACTTGTGACAAAAAAATAAAATTTTGCATGAACTCACCATACCCCTCAGCGAATACCTTGGGGTGTCTTCTTTCTAAAATGGGGTCACATGTGAGGTTTTTGTACTGCCCTGGCATTTGAGGGTCTCCGCAATCATTACACGTATGGCCAGCATTAGGAGTTTCTGCGATTCTACGTATATTGAGCATACGGGTAATGAGATTTTTTTTTTTCCGTTCAGCCTCTGGGCTGAAAAAAGAAAAAAAATGAACGGCACAGATTTTTTCATTCGCATCAATCAATGTGGATGAAAAAATCTCTGCCAAAATCAGTGACTGCGGTGCAGTGGGCTGGGTGCTAGCTACCTAACAAGTAGCTAACTAACTGGCGGTGATAAGGGACCCTTATGCCCCATTCACACGTCCGAAATTCTGTTTGCGGAACGGAATTGCGGACCTATTCATTTCTATGGGGACAGACTTTGTCCCGCTCGGATCCGGAATTGCGGATCCGCACTTACGGGTCTGCACTTCCATTCCGCAAAAATATAGAACATGTCCTTTTCTTGTCCGCAATTGTGTACAAGAAAAAGCATTTTCTATATAGTTCTGGCAATGTGCGGATCTGCAAAATGCGGAAAGCACATTGCCGGTGTCCGTGTTTTGTGGATCCGCGACACACATATGGACATGTAAATAGAGCCTTATAGGGGGGTGATCAGTGACAGGGGGGTGATCAGGAAGTCTATATGGGGTGATCAGGGGTTAACAAAGGGTTAATAGTGGTTATAAAGTGGGGGGTTAGTGTAGTGTTTGGTGCAACTTTACATTGTTACCTGGTCCTCTGGTGGTCGATCCCAGTAAATGGGACCACCAGAGGACCAGGTATTAGGTATATCAGACGCTGTTAACAACACAGCGTCTGATATACCACTTTGATCTAATTTATTTTACATTTACAGCTGTAGTACAACTGCAGATCTCGGCTCTCGCGAGATGACGCACGGATGCGTCCAGGAGGAATAAACCTGCCACCGCCTGGATGCATCCGTGCGTTCGGCGGTCGGGAACAGGTTAATCTGGGTGACATTAGCGATGTGCTAATATCAGTTAAACATAACTCTATTAGTGCCATCTCACTGCCTGCCGCCGTTATTGAGAAAAACAAATGTGTGTAATATGCTAATTAGCCTCTAGGAGCAGGGGGGCGTTGCCCCTGCTCCTAGAGGCTCTGTTCTCCCACCTCTGGCCACGCCCTGCTTCACTAGATTCACAGGGCCAGGCAGCGTTCACCTCCTCCTGCCAGCCCTGTGCGCTGGGGAGATCTCGCTCCGTTCAGTATTCGGCACACTCAGGAAGCTGGCAGCCAGCGAGCGCCCTTCACTCACTGTGCCTGGGCCGTATACTGAACGTGAGAGTTACACTGCAGACAGGGCTGAAGGTAGGACACCAACGCTACTTGGCCCTGTCAATCTAGTGAAGCAGGGCAATGCCAGAGAACGGAGCCTCTAGGCGCAGATGCAACGCCCCCCCCCCCCCTGCTCCTAGAGGCTAATTAGCATATTATAAAAGTTCGTTTTTCTCAATAACGGCGGCAGGCATTGAGATGGCACTAATATAGTTATGTTCAGCTGACATTAGCACATCGCTAATGTTAGCCAGTTCAATACCCATTTTTCAGGTGACAGAAACCCTTTCATATGCAGTAAGTTACTTTACTAAGGCCGAGTTCACATTGGAGTCCTCTATTTTCATTGTTCTGCAGCAGCGCTGGATCTGGCAGCTAACAGACTGACCCCGCTGACTATAATGGGTCCCGTCAGGTTTCCATTAGGGAGTCCGGCATTTTCTCATACAAAATAGTCCTGCACAAAGGCTTAATTTGTACAATGTTTTTTTTACAGAATCTACAGCGGAGCCTCCGATGCAGACGTGAGCACTGATATGGGAGCTTTAGAAACAGGCGAGCAAGAGGCTACCTTCCATTCATTCTTCACATGGTTGTAGTGGCCAGAGGCCACGGCACCGGGCCCGATGCGGATTAGGGGACCTGTATTATGGAGATGTGGATCTGCATCTAGCAGACATTTAGGGTAGTTTCACATACAGAGTTTTGTGGAAGCGTGCCACTGCAGAAGTGGAACCAGCAAGAAGGAGACCCATACTTCCTTCCTTTATCTTCCCCATTCTTATTGAATTGACTTGGTCTAAAAAAAATGCATCAAAAACTCTAGTGGTATTTAGAGTACGCCTATAAGTATAAATTATCTAGGGGCGAGCTTTTGGATGGTTTTTTTTTTTTTTTTTCCTGGGTTGTGATCCTGTGAATGTTTCTAAATAAAAATAAAAATTCTTGCGTTCCTTTTTTTTTGTTTTTCAGATGCGGCTTGATTTTTGAAGAAGAGAAGTTCCTTAAAATGAATTGCACAAGTGACTGTGTCCACATTTTTACTTATTGCAAGTAACGCCTTGAAAAGAAGTAAATTTCTAGTGCAAGCTGAACAGAGGTAGAAATATCATGTATTTAACATTCTCCAGAAAGTCAGTATCTCAGAAACTGAGTATTTTACTACTTGCCTTTGGATTCATTTGGGGACTCATGTTGCTACGGTACACCATTCAGTATCCCAGACACCAGAGCAGCACTGAGCTCAGAGAACAGATCTTAGACCTCAGCAGAAGATACGTGAAAGCCTTGGCTGAAGAAAATAAAGACATAGTAAATGGAGGGAGTGGAGGCTCCATGGCAGGCTATGGTAAGTTGTCCAAAAGATGAAAACATTCCTGTTTTTTATTCGCGTACATTTGGTAATACTTTCTATAGCTTGACTAAAGCAGAGATATTGACATACTGTATATAATTTGAAAGTATGGAAATAGCTTGCAGATTTTTCTCCGCAGGTGCATGGAAACATGAGTCTGTTCTAGTACAATGCAAACAGGAAAGTCTAGCACTCCTTTATGACTGGTTAAAATATCACCACTGAAATTTGCGTTACAAATTTCAAACTGCAGGTGATTAATCGTATATATAATTTATAGGGCGTCTGTCAGCAGATCTGTACCTATGAAACTGGCTGACCTGTTGCTTGTGCGCGTGGCAGCTGAAGGCGCCTGTGTTGGTCCCGTGTTCATATGGCTGAGAATAGAGTTGAGCGAACTTGTATTTTCAGTTCGGCGTCCAAAGTTCGGGTTATCGAAGCATCCCGTTATGGATTCCGCTCCCACGGACCATAACGGCATTTGGAATCCATAAGGGGATTCTTCAATGAACCCGAACCTTGGACAACACTAAGGACCTGGGGTGACGTCACCGTCATGTGATTAGTGCAGGGGGCGTGGCTCAGTACTGGATTGGATAAGAGGTGGTAGCCTACCACCTCTTATCCAATCCAGTACAGAGCCACACCCCCTGCACTAATCACATGACGGTGACAACACCCCAGATCCTTAGCGTTGTCCAAGGTTCGGCTTCATTGAAGAATCCCCTTACGGATTCCAAATGCCGTTATGGTCCGTGGTAGCGGAATCCATAACGGGATGCTTCGATAACCCGAACTTAAAACACAAGTTCGCTCAACTCTAATCCCGATAACCCTTCCGCGATAAACTCCCAAGTGTCAAAGTAGCAACGCGTATGAATACCCATGCAAATTATTTTTTCCTTTTTAATAAATTTGCAAACATTTCTAAAACTCTGTTTTCCTTCATCAATCTGCACTCAATACCCATAATGAGAAAGTGAAAACAATGTGGTAGCATAACAAAATATGAAAAAGGTGAAGGGCTGAAGACTTTCTGAATGCATTGTACATAGACAATGGTGACTTATAATATAATATTTTAAACAGCGATGATACTATCTGTTATACACTATATGGACAAACGTATTGGGACACATTTACTTTACACCCACAGAAGATTTTAAGACCTGCTTTTGTACATTTTTGAGGTTTTGATACTGATGGCCTCCTCAGGATAGGTCATTAACCCCTTAAGGACCCATAACGCATGGGTACGTCATGGGTCCGGTCCCTAACCGCTGTGGGCGCGATCGCTGCGGGGATCCGGCTGTTTTCTGTAGCTGACCCTCGCGGCTAATGATCACGGTCGGCAGTGATGCCGATCGCAATAATTTAACCCCGCAGATGCTGTGGTCAATCCTGACCACGGCATCTGTGCGCGCTAAAACCGAAAGTAAAACTTTCGGCAGCTCTCCGGTTCCCCCTAGTGGTGGTCAGGGGAATCGCAGCGCTGGATGTAATAACCTCGAACTCAAAGAATTATTCGAGGTTACTACTTACTATTTCCTATGCAGCCCTTGTTAGCAATAGGGCTTCATAGGAAAGTAGTATAATCCTCATAAACTCCAATACAGGTGTATTGTAGTTTATGTTAGAAGCAATCAGATGACTGATTTATATAGGTCCCTATGGGACCTATATAAAAGTGTAAAAGAAAAATAAAAAAAACCTAAAAACTCAAATCACCCCCCTTTCCCCAAAATTAAAATAATAATACACATCATGGGTGTCGCAATGTGCGAAAATGCCCGTAGTATAAAAATATATTCCCCATACGGTAAACAGAAAAAATGTCCAATTCGCCGTTTCTGGACGCTTCATTTCCTCAAAAAAAATTAAATAAAAAGTGATCAAAAAGTCCTACACACCCCATAATGGTATCAACTAAAAGTTCAGATCACCCCGCAAAAATTAAGCCCCCATACAATGCCACACACTTAATTACAAAAAAGTTATTTTTTAATTTTTTTCACTATCAAAACGCAAGAAAAACTATACATATTGGGTATCGCCGAATTCGTACTGACCTGTAGAATAAAACTAAATGGTCAGTTTTATCGCACATCAAACGTCGTAATTTAAAAACCCGTAAAATTGTGGTGGAATTGTTTTTTGTTTTTTTTTGTAATTTCACCTCATTTGTAATTTTTTTTTTTTTTCCCGCTTCCCACTATATCGTATGCAATATTAAATGGTGGCGTTGGAAAGTACAACTTGTCCCGCAAAAAAAGCGCCCTCATATGGCCATGTGAACGTAAAAATAAAGTAATGGCTCTCGGAAGGCAGGGAGCGCAAAACGAAAATGCAAAAATGAAAAAAAAACTGAGTCCTTAAGGGGTTAATATCTGGTGGGGATCCAACTCCTGGCACCCTAGCTGATCAGCTGTTCGAAGAGGCCGCGGTGCTTTAATGAGCGCTGTAAAATCCTCACAGCTAACCAAGCACAGCACTGTACATTATATAGCGGCTGTGCTTGGCATTGCAGTTGTGGCCCATTTACTTGCATCGGACTGAGCTGTGCCTTGCCATGTGACGATGAACAGCTGTTTGGTGGGTTGCCGGGAGTGGGACCCCTACAAGCAGATATTGATGACCTATCTTGAGGACGGACCATCAGAATCAATCTTGGAAAACCCCTTTAATATGGAACTGGCTTTCACTCTTCAGCAAATACTTTCTATAATGTTTTGTAGTGTGTCTGTGGGAATTTTTGTCCACTCATCCAGAAGAGCATTTGTGAGATCAGGCGTTCCTCCCACAATCTCAGTTCTAGTTCATCCCAAAGCTGTTCAATGGGGTTGATATAAGGGCTTAGTGAGGGCTGGTCACTTTCTTCCACAACAAACTCGCCCGACCAGGTCTTCTCGGACCTTGCTTTGTGCACTGGGGCACAGTCATGCCAGAACAAAAAAGGTCCTTCCCCAAACTGTCCCCACTAAGTTGGAAGCATAAAGTTGTTCAAGATGTCTTGTGTGCCTGAAGCATTAAGATCTTTTAGTTTCCTTCACTGGAACTAAGGAGCCTCGGCCAGCCCCTGAAAGTTATACAATTCACCTGATGTACCCCATTATAGAGGTTATCCATTCAGTAAAAATAAATGGTCTCCTGTTTTTAAAATGACATGATATAACCCTTACTCGGTCCACCCCACCCCCCACCCCCATTCTAGTGCTAGAGAATTTAGCCACATGACACCAGAAGTGGAGTCAGAGCCTCCTGTGGCATGAGGACATGACCAAAAACAGGACAGGCTGGATCTCCATCTTGGTTTTGGCGATTTTCATCAGTTACCTGAGCTAATGGGGCTGTCCAGACTCCGTATGGCGGCTTCATGCCGTCACATGAATGCTTTAGTCCTCAGACACTAAGTAGGCATTTGTTAGGGAGGTGGCAACAGCAGTGCATGGCGGCTAGGAGGAGGATGCCAGGAAGGCCATGTAGGTCTCGGCTTCAAACCCAGAAGTTTGGCATTGCAACAAGAGGGGGGAACAGGGTAATGTAGGAGACATGTTACTAGTCGCACAAAATAGCTGGAAATGGTATGGGACAATTAATAATGGTGAAAGAAATGGTATGGAACAACTTGCTTTGCGCAAAACAAGCCCTCATTTGGTGGTAAAAATAAAAAGGTTATGGGTTTTATAATGCAGAGAACAAAAACAAAAACCACTAAGCCTTAAGTACCAAACTAAGCTGCTTCCTTTTAGGATTATATCTGTCAGCAAATTTGTACTTAAGAAACTGGCTGACCGGTTACATGTGCGGTTGGCAGCTGAAGACATCTGGGTTGGTCCCATGTTCATATGTGCCTTGTAAATGATCCTCTAGGAGCAATGGGGGCGTTGCCATTACACCTAGAGGCTCTGCCCCCTCTGTAACTGCTGCTCCCTCTGCACTTTCATTGACAGGGCCAGGCAATGAAAAGAATTATCACATCTAGGCCTGTCAAAGAGGAGAGGGCCGTGGCAGTTGCAAAGAGAGCAGAGCCTCTGAATGTAATGGCAATGCCCACGCTGATCCTATACGCTAATTTGCATATACTAAAACCTCATTATTCTCAACGTTGGCACATATGAACATGGGACCAAAAGAGACACCTTCAGCTGCCAAGCGCACATGCAACAGGTCAGCCAGTGTCATAGGTGCAAATCTGCTGACGGATGAGCAAAAACAGTAATAAAATCTTTGATTGCAATCTTCCTTTTTATTTTTGTACTTTGTACAAGCTGTAGCTTAGTGTTAGAGACTTTAGTCTGTAGGTTGTTAAGAAGAGGGAACTGGTCAGCGTACGTGCTGTAGGGTTTGTATGTAGTCTGTAACCTTGGACTGTAGACGCTACAGCCGGATATTTTTAATCGCAACACTGCATGTACCTTATTTTATTTTTCTTTCTGGCACAATAATATTTGATGCATTTGATAATTACCATATCACTGAAATTTCTCCAGATTCAGTGAGTCTGCATAGGCAGTACATCGGGTTCTCTGTAAGAAATACAGGTTTTGGAAATAATAAATGCATTATATTTAATAGATTATGAGGGATTTATTTGTGTGAATCAGACGGGTCGGTGACTGTACGTGTGTATACTTCATTAGTATGTGTCTAGCTTCTTTTGTCTTACTCTGATTCTCACAGATAAAGGTCCTGGAATATCCTGCATCTCTTACATATGCTGATTGTTAGAGAACAAAAGGCACCCAAAATGTGAAAATAAGCCTACTTTTCCAAACGCCCCCCCAGCGGCACGACAGGAGGATACCCCGCCTCCCGAGGGACAGGAAACAACGTGGAGATCTTTAAATAGTCCCCTCCCCTTACCTGCTCCAGTTGTTTCCTGTCCCTCTGGGACGCGCGTGGAGATCCTTCCTGTGGAGATCCTATTCTTTCACAGCCCAGCGGGAACGAAGACGCCGGGCAAAGGAGAGGGTCCCCGGGGCTCCCTGATCAGCCCTTCCCTTCTCTGCAGCGTAAGTCCTCCGGTGGAGGCAGCTCCGGGCAGCGCTTTCCTCACCTCGCGGCCGAGATCTCGCGAGAGTAAGCGCGGGTCACGTGAGCGGGAGCTCATTGCAGGCGCAGGAGCAGTGACGTCTTCCCCTAGAGACGAGCGGGAGATTTGAAAACGCCGGGCTGTCCCTTTCTGACAGCGAGGAGGCCAGAAACAGCCCTTATCTTCCCTCACTGCTTCAGGATGTCGGCGGGAGAGGACTCCATGAGAAGACCTGCAGACCCAGCCAGGACGGGCAGCCCGGTGAGTCTCCCTCCTCTGGAGGTGGTTAAGACTGGTAGCACGCTGAGGTTTTTTCCCCTTTTTGCTGCACTGGTACGAGGGCCTATCCTGCTTTTTGTATCCCCCTGGTGCCCCATCCTAATACAGGCACCTTAATTTGCCCCTTTAGGTTAGGGATACTCAGAAGTCTACTGAGACCTCTCATCGTGCCAAGAAATGCTCTATCTGTAAAAAGAGCTTACCATCTGGATATAAGAAGCCCCTCTGCTCCAAATGTCTGGAAAAGATTGTGTCTGAAGAATCCCCCTCCTTATTGGAAAATATCAGACACATTATTAAGGATGAAGTATGCAGTGCCGTGGATCAAAAACTAACTTCCACAATTCCCAGACCCTCTACTTCTGTGACTGAAATATCCGCCTCTTTGGATGCTGACGGTCAGATAGAGATCCTAGATGAGGGGGAGCTACTATCAGAATCTGGGTCTGATTCCTCAGAGGAAGAGTCGGGTAAACCTCTCTGTTCCATAGAGGAGACTGAGACTTTACTGAAATCTATCAGAGCAACCCTGAATGTAGAAGAATCTAAACTCCCTAAGACAGTTCAGGATGTTATGTTTAAGGGGCTAACAGACAAAAAGAAGAGGGTTTTCCACTTCATAACAGTATCTCGAAGCTGATTAGTAAGGAATGGGTGGATTTAGAAAAGAGACCTAGTGTCTCTAGGGTCCTTAAAAGGAAATACCCTTTCTCTGAAGAGGACACAACCTTTTGGGATAAGTGCCCTAAAGTAGATGCCCCGGTTGCCAAAATTACCAAGAAATCGGCCTTGCCCTTCGAGGACGTAGGTTTACTTAAGGACCCTATGGATAAGAGGAGTGAGTCCTTATTAAAAAAATCCTGGGAGGCTTCTATGTCCATCCTTAGACCTAGTGTAGCCTCTACCTATACGGCCCGGTCTATGTCTATCTGGCTGAACCAGCTAGAAGAACACTTAGTATCAGGGACACCTAGGGAGGAGATTTTAGCTTCCTTACCAGTGTTAAAACAGGCAGCAAATTTCTTAGCAGATGCCTCAGCTGATACTATTAAGCTTGCGGCCAGGTCAGCAGCCCTTTCAAACTCCACTAGAAGAGCAGTGTGGCTTAGGTCATGGTCTGGGGATGCAGCATCTAAAAATAAATTATGCAGCATTCCTTGTGAAGGAGATAGAGTTTTCGGTTCTGTCCTGGATGATATCCTAGAAAAGGCCACTGACAAAAAGAAGGGGTTTCCTGCTGAACCCCGGATTTTTCGTCAAAGGAGAAATTTCTCAGCATCAAGAGGCAGGCAGGATCAGAGGAAAAGAGATTTCTCCTCCAGATGGCGTTTGGGAAGAGGAAGAGGTAAAGGTTTTCTCTTTAACTCCTCAGACTCCTCCCAAAAATCATCCAAACAATGATGTCAGGAGCAGGGTAGGAGGAAGGCTAAAGTATTTCTTTCGGGCTTGGGAGAATATTTCCAGATCCCCTGGGTACTGGACGTAGTTTCGTCAGGCCTAAAACTAGAGTTTTCCTCTCTACCCCAGAGGGTTTTCCTTGTCACCAGAAAACCAGAACCAGTTCAGTCTTTAATCTTAGAGCAGGTCCAGACTCTGCTAAAAAGGGAGCGATAGCCGTAGTTCCCCCAGAAGAGGAAGGAACAGGTTTCTATTCGCCCTTGTTCCTGGTCAAAAAGCCAAACGGCTCGTACAGGGTTATCATAAACCTAAAGGGTCTAAACCGTCACCTGACCTACAAACGTTTCAAAATGGAAACTATAAAGACCACGATCAATCTCTTGGGAAAGGATATCTTCATGGCTACCCTCGATCTGACCGATGCATATTATCACATCCCTATCTGCATAGAACACCAGAAATTTCTCAGGTTTGCAATTCAACACGGTCCAGTTGTACATCACTTCCAGTTCCAGGTCCTCCCTTTCGGCATTACGTCAGCACCAAGGGTCTTCTCAAAAGTAATGGCGGAAGTGGTTGCTCATCTTCACTTGAGAGGAGTGTTAGTCGTCCCGTATTTAGACGATTTCTTAATAGCGGCAGGATCGGAAGATCTTTTACTGGAACATATAGAGCTGGTAAAGTACAGCCTATCAAATTTGGGATGGCTGATAAACACAGAAAAATCAGATCTCGTTCCCAGCAGAAGAAAGATTTTTCTAGGAATGCTTCTAGATTCAGAACTTATGAGGACCTTCCTTCCACAAGAAAAAGTCCAGACGATCACTCACGAAGTGACCCTTTTGCACAGCAGATCGAAAGTGTCAATCCGTGCAATAATGAAAGTGCTGGGTCTGATGACCTCAACCATTCCAGCCGTAGAATGGGCCCAAGCTCATTCCCGGACCCTTCAGTCGTTTATGCTAAGCAGATGGGACAAGACCGTAGACTCTCTGGAAAGAAAAATAAAAATTCCCCAATATGTAAGGGACTCTCTAAATTGGTGGCGGGTCACAAAAAATTTAATTGCAGGGGTCCCCTGGCAACAGTCAAACGTGGTCACGGTTACAACCGATGCCAGCAGAAGCGGCTGGGGAGCCTTCACGGACAAGTCAGTGGTCCAGGGTACATGGCAGGGGCATCTAAAGCAGGCATCTTCCAATCTAAGGGAAATATCTGCAGTCTGGGAAGCTTTACAAGTCCTTCGTCCAGAACTCAGCGGAACAGAAGTAAAGATACTCTCAGACAACTCTACCACAGTCGCCTATCTAAACAAGCAGGGCGGTACAAGAAGTTCTTCCCTAGCAAGAGTTGCAAAAATAATTTTCCAGTGGGCAGAGAAGAATATACTGTCACTTTCGGCGGTCCACATAAGAGGGGAAGACAACACAGTTGCGGACTTTCTCAGCAGAGATGTTCTAAGGGAGGGAGAATGGGCCTTAAATCAGAAAATCTTCTGCCAAGTAGCGCGAAAGTGGTTCAGACCAGACATCGATCTGTTTGCCACTCGTCAAAACAGGAAAACAGAGAGGTTCGCCTCCCTGGCATACTCGGATCACCCTCTCATAGTAGATGCCCTCTCCCATCCGTGGCCAAGAGAAAATCTGTATGCTTTCCCTCCACTTGCACTAATCCCCAGAGTGCTGCAGAGGGTGCTACAGGGGGACCACAGGTTGATATTGATCGCACCTTATTGGCCCAAAAGATCGTGGTTCCCTCTACTAATCAGAATGTCAGCAGGGGAATTTTGGCGTCTTCCAGACATACCGGATCTTCTTCACCAGGGCCCAGTCTGGCACCCCAGGGCAGCACAACTACAGCTGACGGCCTGGAAACTGAACGGGAAATATTAAAAAGGAAAGGCCTCTCAGATGACGTAATCTCAACCATTCTTTATAGCCGTAAGACCATAACTTCCAAGATCTACAACAGGGTTTGGCAGGCATTTAAGAAGTTCACGGGGGGTGACATCTGGGGCCCTCAGCTAGTTTCTAAAGTCTTAGACTTTCTCCAATCGGGTCTTCAAAAAGGTCTCAGGGTTAACACTTTGAAGGTTCACATATCGGCCCTAAGTGCCTTCCTAGACACAAGGTTGGCGGAAGTAGACCTCATTAAAAGATTCATTAAAGGGGCCCAAAGAAAACAGCCGGTGGTTAGATCCACTGTTCCCCCATGGGACTTAAATCTAGTATTATCCGCTCTGTCAGAAAGTCCCTTTGAACCCCTTTCTGAGGTTCCTTTAAAACTGCTTACGCTAAAGACGGTATTCCTGATAGCCATCACCACAGCCAGGAGGGTGGGAGAGATCCAGGCTTTCTCATGCAAGCCCCCTACTTATCCATCAGAGATGATAGGGTAATACTGAAACACTCTCCCTCTTTCTTGCCCAAGGTGGTCTCTAAGTTCCACTGCCTTCAAGAAGTCTCCTTACCATCCTTTGGATCCCCGACAGGCAACCAGGAGGAAAGACACCTCCATAATCTGGACGTTAAAAGAGCAATTATAACCTACTTGAAAGCTACAGAAAGCATTAGGAAGACGGATAGACTGTTCGTGCAGTTTGCAGGCCCAAACAGGGGTAACGCAGCAAGCAAAGCTACCATTAGCCGATGGATCCGATCTGCAATTCTTCTGTGTTATGATACTAGGAAGGTTTCCCCTCCAAAGGGACTTAAAGCCCATTCAACTCGATCAATAGCGACCTCTTGGGCTGAATCTACTGATGTTCCGTTAGAGCAGATTTGTCGGGCAGCCACCTGGTCCTCACCTTCTACCTTCTTCAGGCACTACCAACTAGATGTGTTTAAAGATAAGGACTTATCTTTTGCTCGCAGAGTGTTATCTGCGGTAGTTCCCCCTAAGTATATGATTTCTCTGTCAATCCTCCTGTCGTGCCGCTGGGGGCGTTTGGAAAGACTTCAATTACTTACCGGTAATGGGTTTTTCCTCTAGCCCCCACAGCGGCACGGGATTTTCCCGCCCCTCATTTTTTGTCATGTTTTTTCTTCCCTAAATCCAAGTATGGAAGATGTTTTTTTCTCGAGTGGTTTTCTCCCTGTACTTTTCTGTACCTTCACTCTAAATATATATAAATGTGTTGCATCCATTTCAGAGTTTTTCTCGGTTATTTACTGGAGCAGGTAAGGGGAGGGGACTATTTAAAGATCTCCACGTTGTTTCCTGTCCCTCGGGAGGCGGGTTATCCTCCTGTCGTGCCGCTGTGGGGGCTAGAGGAAAAACCCATTACCGGTAAGTAATTGAAGTCTTCACACTAACGTGATTTCTGCACGGGTGCAATGCGTGAGGTGAACGCATTGCACCTGCACTGAATCCTGACCCATTCATTTCTATGGGGCTGTGCACATGAGGGGTTTTTTACGCATCACTTTTGTGTTGCGTGAAAGTTGCAGCATGTTCTATATTCTGCGTTTTTCACGCAACGCAGGCCCCATAGAAGTGAATGGGGCTGCGTGAAAATCTCAAGCATCCGGAATAAAGTGCGGATGCAGTGCAATTTTCCCGCAAGGTTGCTAAGAGACGGGACCCGATCTTTATTATTTTCTCTTATAACATGGTTATAAGGAAAAATAATAGCATTCTCACTACAGAATGCTTAGTAAAATGTGGATGGAGGGGTTAAAAATAAAACAATTAACTCGCCTTATTCACTTGATCGCGTAGTTGCCGATCTCTTTTCTCTCTTCTTTAAGCATTAGCTGCTGGCTAAAGGACCTGTGGTGACGTCACATCACATGGTCCTTTAGCCAGCATATAATGATTGAAGAGAGAAGAGATCGCAACTACACGATCAAGTGGATAAGGTGAGATCATTTTTTTATTTTTAACCCCTCCATGTACATTTTACTAAGCATTCTGTATTGGGAATGCTATTATTTTCCCTTATAACCATGTTATAAGGGAAAATAATAAAATCTACAGAACACTCAACCCGAAACGGGTTCGGGTCTGGGTATCAAACATGCCGATTTTTCGCACATGCGTGCAAAACGCATCAAAACACTTTGCACTCGCGTGGGAAAAATCACACATTTTCCCGCAAAGTACCCGCCTCTTATCTGGGCGTCAAACATGACGCCTGTGTGAGAGGCCTAAGGCTACTTTCACACTAGCGTTTTTTTCGGATCCGTCATAAATCTGCAAAAACGCTTCTGTTACAATAATACAACCGTAGGCATCCATCATGAACGGATCCAGTTGTATTATGTCTATAGCCATGATGGATTGGTCTTGAACACCATTAAAAGTCAATGGGGACAGATCCATTTTCTATTGTGTCTATCTGTTTGGCTCAGTTTAGTCAAGCCTCC
Source organism: Bufotes viridis (assembly GCA_033119425.1). Taxonomy (NCBI): domain Eukaryota; kingdom Metazoa; phylum Chordata; class Amphibia; order Anura; family Bufonidae; genus Bufotes; species Bufotes viridis. The sequence continues at coordinate 324,294,618 of CM065593.1, read as the reverse complement.
AGGGTGGAATGGTGACTGAACGGAGGCAAACTGATGCATTCTGAGCGGATCCTTTTCCATTCAGAATGCATTAGGGCAAAACTGATCTGTTTTGGACCGCTTCTGGGAGCCCTGAACGGATCTCAGTAGCCTAAGAGACAAGGGGTCATAAAATGCTAAGATAACAGTTTCTGGGCAGGCCCACAGACTCTCAGATAACCCATATGCAGCGTTGGCAAGGATGGGGGTTTAGAGCTTTCAAGGAATAAAAGATCAATGCTTTGGGGTCTATGGGGGAAGCTGGAGGAGGAGGAAGAGAGGACTGGAGAGACAAGGATTGGACGCCCATGTGTGGTAACTGTAAGGAATTTTAATGTTGAGTTAAAGTAGCGTTATATTGTATCCTGGAAATTTATAGTAATTGTAATTATTGTTTTGTGTGTATAAGTCCCTCTCTATATGTAATATTTATTTTTGCTCCACTGTAACTCCATATAAACTCATCAATAATTACTATAATATAAATTTTCCACACTATACAATATACCTTTTTTATAAGTTCACTCTTGTGTCTTATTTATTGCATCCAGCCTTCGAATCAGACCCAGTAAGAGGGTGTATTGTATTATGGCATATATTTATATATAATAATTTCTTACACCTCTTTACTGTGCAGTGTTGCTGTGCTGAAGTTTCTGTAAGTAATGGGGGAGACGGGGAGCAGTATTGTTTTATGTCCTGCCAATAAGCCATTTATGTTTATAATTATACCCCATGTCTGTAAGTGCCATTTATTCCATAGCGCTGTACATATGAAATGGGGTATACATACATAATACAGACAATTGCAGTAAGCTTGAACAAGACGAGTTACAAACTGGTACAGAAGGAGAGAGGGGCCTGCCCCTGAGGGCTTACAATCTACATGGTATGAGAGGAGGACACAGTAGGTGAGGGTAGAGCTGGTCGTGGCAGTATAGCAGCAGCAGCAGCGGGGTCACTGGTTGTAGGCTGAAGTTTTTAAGGTTTCATTTGAAGGAATCCACTGTAGGTGAGAGTCCGATGTGTTAGGTAGAGAATTCCAGAATATGGGGGATGCACGGGAGAAATCTTGGAGGTGATTGTAGGAAGAGGTGATAAGAGGAGAGAAGGAGGTCTTGTGAGGATTGGAGATTACTTGTGGGGATGTATCAGGAAAGTAGCTCATAGATGTATGGAGGGGACAGGTTGTGGAAGGCCTAATATGTATTTGTTAGTATTTGAACCTGAAATCTCTGGGCGATGGGGAGCCAGTGAAAGCAGAAAGGGGAGGCAGAGAAGTAACTGGGTGAAAGGCGGCTTTATCTGGCAGCAGAGTTGAGGATAGATTGGAGGGGTGTGAGGGTGCTAGATGGAAGGCCACATAGACTCCTGGATGCGAGAGATATTTTTGAGCTGGAGGAGGCAGGTGGTGGAAAGGGCTTGGATGTATGGTTTAAAGGAGAGGGCAGAATCCCAGGTCACTTCAAGGCAGTGGACATGGTTAACTGGGGAGAGTGTGCAGCCATTGATCGTAATAGATATGTCTGTAGGGGGGGTTGAGCAAGATGGGGGAAAGATGATAAATTTTGTTTTCTTCATGTTGAGTTTTATATAGAAGATAGGCATTGTGGGATTCTGGATAGGAAATTGGTGATGTCTGGACCACAGAGGTACATTTGTGTGTTGTCAGCATAAAAGTAATCCTGAAAGCCATGGGACTCTGAGCTGTCCCAGGCTGACTGTGTAGATTGAGAAGAGCAGGGGTCCTAGGACAGAGCCTTGAGGGACTCCAACAGAGAGGGAATGAGACGGGGAAGTGGTGTGAGAGTGGGGAGACTCTAAACGTCCGGTCTGTGAGGTGTGATGTGATCCAGGAGAGGGCCAGGTCCATGATGCCAAGAGATCCAGGAGAGGGCCAGGTCCATGATGCCGAGAGATGATTGCGTTTGTAACAGAAAGGAAGTGGTTGACACTGTCAAAGGCAGAGTACAGGTTGAGGAGGAGGACCTGTGTTGACGTCACATCACATGGTCCATCACCATGGTGACGGACCATGTGATGAGCGCAGTGACGTCACCAAAGGTCTTTTAGCTGGCAGCTCACATGATTAAAGAGATCGTAACTGCGCGATCAAGTGCACTATGTGATCCATGCGATGTAGGGGCGCTGTGACGTCATTGTGGAGCGCCCCGGGAGCTGCACGGACGGTAAGTAGCTTCTCCACTGCTCCCCACTACTTTTCCATGGCAGCTGGGACTTTCCTGGCTGCCATGGTAACACTAAAAGAATTTTGAAGACTGATCAGTCTTCAAATTCTTTCAGGTGTGTTGCGTTGTGACTAATCCGGCCGAATTCCGGCGACGGTGTGTGAAAGAGGCTTTAAGCTGTCCGGTATCATTTTTGGTGACAAATTTCCTTTAAGGCCCTTTTACAATGATCGATGGAGTAGACTGTTGTCAGGAAGGAAGTGTCATTGGAAGTGACTGCTGCATTTACATGCAGTGATCTCCCCCACTTTGCGTTTGTACAAACATTCATTAGTGATAATCTGCCTGAATATTGGTAGTGTAAAGGGGCTTTTAAATACGCTAAGGGGTCTCTATTTAACTAGTGATTAATTTGATTTATTAAAAATTCCATCTGTCCTACTAGTACACAGGGACAGAAATACCCCATTATTGTCCTGCTGGTTAGGACCTAAGTGGACTTACAGTTTTAAAGGGGTTGTGCAAAGTTTTCAGGATAACCGCCTATCCACAGGACAGGGGATAACTAACTGACCAATGGTGGTCCAACCACTGGGACTCCACTGATTCCGAGCACAGGGATCCTATTTTCCGATTCTGATGGAGCTGCAGGTTCAACTTGTGCCCTGCCGCTTCATTCTTTCTGTGTGGGACAGCCAGAAATAGCTGAATGCTGTACTGGGCTGTCCTAGCAGTCCCATAGAGAATAAATGTCGGGCAAGTTGACAGGTTCTCTTTAAAGGCTATGTACACCTTTCTGGAGGCAATTTTTGTTTATAATTGCATTTTACTCATTTTTGGCTAAAAATCATATTTTCAAATGGCCTCATTAAAAATATTGAGCCATTATGTCACAAAGGGCTGATTTTCTAACTGTGTGACTGGTAATTTCACTTTGTGTCAGTCATCTAATAAACCTTCTCTCTAAACTACTAAAGTCATCAAACACTTATTTATGCCACATTCTTATCAGTAAGATAAGAACTGAGCTATAATGAGTTTTTATAATGTCAGAGAGCAGAGATAAGGAGTCCTACAGCTCCCCAACTGACGGAATAGAAAGATAATCCACAGGCAGCTACTACAGCATCTCACTAGGGATGAGCGAACCCGGTGAACTTCAGGGCAAAGTTCGGGACCCGATTACCGAACCCGGACCCCATTCAAGTCACCTCCTCCACTTAATCGCGCAGCCGGTATCCTCTTCTTTCTACAGGACCTGCAAAAGGATAATCGCAGGTCCTTTTGTAGGTCCTGAAGAAAGAGGATACAGGCTGTGCAATCAAGTGGATGAGGAGTTTTTAAAAAAATTATTTTTAACCCCTCAATGGCAATTTTATTTAGCATTCTAGCTTAAGAATGCGATTTTCCGTCATAACAATGTTATAACGGAAATTAATAAAATCACCCGAACACCGAACCTGAACTTCAGTGAAAAAGTCTGAGTTTGGGTCCGGGTACCCGAACTCGCAAAGTTCGGTGCGAGCCCGAACTTTGCAGTTTGGGTTCCCTCAACCCTACATCTCGCCTATGTCCACAAAAAGATTCCATATTTTTAATAAAGACCAATTTAAAATATGATTTTTAGCTCAAAATAAGTACAATGCAAAAATAAAAAAAATTGCCCCCAAAGGTGTACGTAGCCTTTAAGTTAGAATGTTATAAATGGGCACTATGTGTTCCTATGATTGTTGGATCATTGCAGTCTTGTGGTAGTAATATATATTATATAGCTAAAAATATGTGGACAGACAAACTAATTAGTCTGTTCATCACTAACTGCTACACTCACTACTGAAAGATGCATGAATTCAAGCGTACAATTTCCATAGACAAAAATTAGCAGTAAGAGGAGACATACTCAAAATGCAGTGACTTTCATCGTGGTATTGTCATGGGCTGCAACCTTTTCAACAAGTCAAATATTCATATGTCTGCCTGCTAGAGCTGGTCTAGTCTGTAACGTGGGAAAGTCTAGGGAACTGCTGCCTCTTGGAGCATCATTAGTACAGGAATAATTTGTGGGAAGCTTCTTGGATTCGATCACCATAGCAAAGCGATGTACAAAAGCCTGAAATCACTCTGTACAAAGCCAGTTTTCAGCTAGCGTGATATAAAGCGCACCACTATTCTTCTACATTGAATTAAGGATGTGCTTCAGGTCAAGTTTCACATTCTGTGCTTTACAGACAACTGTAATTTGGGAACTGCATCTTTTTCACACCCTCTTGATTATTACTTTTCCTCCTTTAAGCCAGCTGGCTTTTTCCATTTGTAATAGTGAAATATTAATAAATGTCCCATTTGTTCAAGTGAAATCATAGTTTGGGGTAGGCTTAGATTTAAAGGGTTGGCCCAAGAATGACAACTTATCACTTATGCATAGGATAGTGTCTGATCACTTGGGGGTCCCACCGCTCAGACCCCCACCACTCATGTGATTTGGAGTCCCATCTCCCCTGTGTGAATAGAATGGTGGTGTGCATGTTCCACGGAAGTGAGTGGACTACAGGTCACACATGCGCTCCACCACTCTATTCACACAGGGTACTTGAGGACCTCCATTTCTGTAAAAGAGTGCCCCAGAGGTTGGACCCCCAGGTATCATACATTTATCATCTATCATGTGGATAGGTGATAAATGTTATTAATGGAAATCCCCTTTTATAAATCCAAATTTAAAGGGATTCTGTCACCAGGTTTGACCCCTGTCAGCTAAACATATGCTGACGCTCAGGGTCTCATCAGGATTCCTAATGTGAACTAATCAATGCGATCAGTAGCTTTATTTTGGCAAAAAACAGGTTTTACTAACCTGTCAATTAAAGAAATAAGGTGCCCAAAAGGGGAGGTCCAGGAATGCAGGGTGCCCGGCCACACCCATCGCTGTTCGTGCCCAGCGCCGCCTCCTACTCTTCTGTGCCGCCTCTCCCTCCCCCTCCTCGTGCTGGAAGATCTGGCGCATGCGCACTTCGCTTGAAGAAGCCGATCCAAGAAGTCCGCGCGTGGGCACAGGGCTCAGCCTGATGCGCACGCGCGGACTTCTTGGGTCGGCTTCTTCAAGCGAAGTGCGCATGCGCCCTGTGCGCACGCGCCAGATCTTACAGCAGGAGGAGGGGGAGGGAGGGAGAGGCGGCACAGAAGAGTAGAAGGCGGCGCTGGGCACGAACAGCGATGGGTGCGGCCGGGCACCCTGCATCCCTGGACCTCCCCTTTGGGCACCTTATTTCTTTGATTTCCCATTTGATGTCTGTACAAGTCTAACTCGGCTGTTTCCGTGCACTATTGGGCTGATAAGGTGAGCTGGAATAATACTATATTCATAACAGAATTGCATGTCTGGTTATTAAGGAAGATTGCAAAGTGTACCTAGAGAGAGACTGCCTATACACAACTAGTAGAATAAGCCTACTCTATAATGTACTTCAGATCTATGCCTGTTGTTGCTATATTTACTGCAACTCCTATCATCTGCTCAATAAAGGAAGAGGCATTATGTATTACACCCAAATGGGCCTGGTCATTGACTCTAGCATCCCTCTGGTAGCCCCCTAGGTCTGGGCTTCTGCCTTGCACCCATCCACCTAACCTCAAGGGCACCCTGACCACCAGCAGGCAGGAGAAACCAGTGTGGCCCAAGGGAAGGTAGTTTGTGCCATCCTTTCACTGCTTGCCTGAACCATGGAGAGCTGGAGGAGGGTTGCCACTGTGATGACTAAAACCATCCTCATCCTTTCCTGTGGGCCGGCGCACTGCAATATTCTCTCTTTCCATCTTGCATCCTGGCCCTGAAGTCTTCCAGCAGGACGTTTGGTGCACATGTAGTACATGCTCCCAGAAATCCCCAGCCATGTACTGTTCGTGCGCCAAGTGTGCTGCTTTTTTCTGATAGTTGGCCCAAAAATTACTCCGTGTAATAGGGCCTTAAATAGAACCAATGTTTTCTAGCATTTCACTTATTTGGTGTTCAGAACCCCAGTATAATGTTGCATATTGGCCTGAGTAATGCTGTCAATCATTTTTTAAGCTTTCTACACATTTTAGATTCTGTCATTTATGTTGGGTTCTCTAGCAATGTAGTGTGTATAGACATTGGCAGATATCTCCAGGCTAGGGCTGCACGATATGGGAATTTTGTGCGATTGCGATTAGGGCCCTAAAAATTGCGATAACGATATGCGATGCGATATTTTAAGGGAATTGTGCTAGAGGTCTATCTGCTTGGATTTTCAAGATAAAAGCACACACAGATGACTGATAATGTAAAATGTAGTTATGCTTAACTCAAGAACTGAAATGCGCAGTGTTTTTTGCAAAAGTACAAAATACAAAACTTGCCATTTTCTTAATAGCACTGCACAGAACAGATAAATAAAATAGATATAAAAACATGTGTTTAATAAAATAACGACTTTCCAGCCCCTCCTCCCTCCCCGCACTGTAACTGATGTATCGCTGGATGCACTATGCAGCATAGCGGCCGGCGATACATCAGTGTCATGTAGAAAGTCAACCATCGCTTTATAAGACGCATTTTTTGGGGGGAAAAATTGTGTCTTATAAAGCGAAAAATACGGTAATATAATTGCAGCATTTTTGGGTCAGCAAATTGCGATTGCGATATGGCGATTAATTGCGATTGATTTCGCGATATATTGTGCAGGCCTACTCCAGGCTCTACCATTCTTGGGCCAAAAGAGTATTACCCATATTAGATAGTTTTACCCTCTCCCAATATTTTGTTCTTCTCAGAGATGAATTGTGCTGTGGATGTGTTTGGTAACGGTACCCTTTCTGCTCTCCTGCTTCTTCTCCATGTCCTCGCTCCAAGTCTGTATATTTATTGTCCGCTATTCCGAGTGTGACACCTCTACGTTCCCTTTGCTTTTGCACAAGTGGAAATATCTCCTACACTGAGGTAGAGAAGGTCAGATAAGCACTAGCAGGGCAAATGCCTTCTCTAGTGTTTTCTGTTCATTAGCTGGAGCAGGTTCAAAAGTTTACATTTATGGTAAAGCAGACCTTATATTTTAGGCTAAAGCTCTTATTCAGAAGATGGCTATCTCTCCCAAAGCCTTTCCGTACACATGCATGATTAACCAAGAAGGTCTCCAAAGGAGTCTACCAGCAGCTAAAAGGACCAGGCATGTTGACATCCAACTGCCTGATCCTTATCCTTCAGTAGATGGTTGGCCAGCCTTGCTGAAATCGGTGGGTTCATCTGACATTAATCTTATTTGTATGGACAGCTTAAGTCCTAAAACTAGTACATTCTGCAGCACATTTGTCAAAGAGACCTACAGATTTTTGCGAGAAATAGACCTTCATTTCTCATCGATGTAGAAAACTACTGTGTCCCCATGTCTGATATCTTTAACTGATGTTTTTATTCTGTCTGCCCACAGCTGATCTGAAGAGGACGATAGTGGTCCTGTTAGACGATATCCTGTTGCGCCTAGGAAAACTAGAGAACAAAATTGACTATATCGTAGTGAATGGATCATCCAGTAACAGCACTAACAGCACCACCGGGAATCTGGTTCCACTAACCACAAGTAAACGTGTCAATAACTCTGGAAAGCGATGATAAGAAAGAAATCGCGGCCCTAAGCTTAGAGAGACTCCATTGCCCCCCCTCCGGCTCTAGGAATAGTTGTTTGGAGCTTTAACATGAGGATTTACTGCTGTAATGACACGTGTTACACACTTGTCTAGAATTGAAGGCCATATTTTTTTTCTCTTAAATGAAAGGACATGTTTTTCTATGTGTGTGAATTTTATTATTAGTTCTAGATTATAATATTTAGTAATAAAAAAAGAGATATTTTGAATCTGTTGTAAAAACCTATAGTTGTATATTATATTTTGCTACACAGAAATGTTATGTTTTAAGCTAAGGTTTTTGAATGTGTGACCCAAAGAATGTATTTATTTGCACTGTTAAAGCATAGCATAACCATAGATGACTCGCTGTCTTGTACCATTCATGTAAGCTCACCAATGACAAATAAAAAGATTAGGAACTGTGCATTATTTTAAAATATTTCTGGAACGTTCCAATTTTGGTAGCAAGTTCGCTTTTATTAATGAATACAAACAGATATGTTTGTTTCATTGTTTTAGCAGAAATAGCTGTACCTGTTACAAACTTGATATTAGTTGTAGGACAGCTGTGTGAGACATTTCGGTCATGGTTTAACAGACCTTTTTCAAAGCTAAACTGCTGCTTTTTAGAAAGAGAGTAACTCTTTACTCCTGTGAGGTCGCTCATCATTGTGCCAGTTATCATACGGAACCAGTGCATTTCCCTTGTGAGGGAGGCCGGTACAAAGCAATGATGCCTTACATCCTAAATCTTTTCACTATTCTTAGGCTACTTTCACACTTGTGTTGTTGTTTTCCCGTATTGAGATCCGGCAGAGGATCTCAATACCGGGGGAAAAAAAACATTTCTGTTTAGCCCTCATACATTCTAAATGGAAAGAAATCCGTTCAGGGTGCATGAGGATGTCTTCTGGTCCGCCAGGATTCCGTTTTGTGACTATACACAAAACCGGTACAAGCTGCGGTTTTGTGTCTGGTCATAAAAGCGAAAAAAAAACAAATCTGTTATTAAAAAAAAAAAATGTAAGTCAATAGTGATGGATCTGTTTTTTAGGAGCCTAATAAAAGGATCGTTTTTTTTTTTTCCTTTTTTAATTTCACACACCCTCACCCTAACGGAACGGATGCAGCCTGATGCTCAAAATCAAAACAAATCCGTTTAGTTACGATATTGAGATCCTCTGCCGAATTTCAATACTGGAATTAACAATGCAAGCGTGAAAGTAGCCGTACCAAGCACTAATTGGGATTTCACAAAAGTGTGTTAAACTCTAAATGAAATGTTAAGGATACCTTTGCGTACAATAAACATAAAATTGAAAATATCTCTTTGGTGTGCAGAGTTTTTTTTAAAGATATCGTTTGGCTTAGGATTCTACATTTGTACCCAAATAATACAGTGTGCCGTAGATCTTTATAGATACTCGCACTGGTGCAACGCAAAGTTATGATAATTACTTATTAGTCCTCCACATTGGCTTGGAGGAATTATATCCCATTCCTCCTTAGAAAACAGCTTCAACTCTGTTATGTTGGCAGATTTCCTCCTATAAACTGTTAGCTTCAGGTCCTTCTACAACATTTCTGTTGGATTGAGTTCAGGACTTTGATTGGCCATTCCAAAACTTTAACTGCATTCTTCTTTAACCATTCTTTGGTAGACCAACTTGTGTGTGTGTGTGTGTGTGTGTGTGTAGGGTTGTTGTACTGCATCACCCACATTTTCTTGAGGAATTACTCCTAAACATTAGCCAATGTAAAAAAGACCTGTAGTAGCTTAGAGGTTACCTTGGGTTCCTTTGTGACCTTGCAGACTATTACATGCTGTTCGCTGGTTGACCACTCCTGGGGAGTGAGTGAGACTAGACACACACTGGTAACTTGGACTATGCTGCAAGATACAAGGAATTGGAATATTGATTGAAAATTGATCCTGCAACTATCAAGGAGAAACTGGTCCTGTGGAAGTTATGGCAGCTCCGGCCCAATCGTTCTTTGATTTACATGCTCACATTCACCACATATCCACACAATAAACACATTTCTCATTCTGTTATAGTCGGTGGACTTTCCTACCTACCTTGTTAGGACCTCTCAAGCCCTACTTCATGGTTTCCATATCTTACTCTTATAAGCTAACAAACCAAATAGTATGGAAGCTGAAACAAATATCTCTGTACATGTTAAGCGTTATCCGTTCTACACCAGCGGTTCTGGATGCACAGTTGATCACAAGGGACAGAAAGGATCTGTTTGCATTTCTACATCCATTATCCCATAATGACAATAAATTGTTCTTGTGTGGCTATGTGATGAAGTGAGCACATTAATACCTCATGTTTTGAGAAGGCCTCAAGTTCCATTATGCTCTGAATAACCTTAAAACATAATACCCTTTTAATGTGCTTTCTTCATTAAAGGTGTTGCCCAAGCTAATTAAAAAATTTGGATAACCCTCACAGTTGCTTAAAATAAAAACCATGATATACTCACCAATTTGTCCAGTGCCGTTCTCTGTGGCGCTGGTCCGTGCCTAGATACACAGATTAGGCCTTTGGGGCAACGAGGGTGTCACAATTGCTCATTTTGCGCCTAAGCTCTACTCCTTTCTGTGCCCCTCCCCGGCTGCTTTGATTGACCGGGCCAGACTGGTAAAGCAGCAGAAAACAGAAAGGAGCAGAATGGAACAGAACCGTGGATCAACAAAGCACAGCTATGTCTCTGCAAGCAGTGTGACAGGAAAGTTGCTGGTGACAGATTCCCTTTAAGCAATTGTAGGGGTTGTCTCCTTATCCATGTCTAGCCTGTCATTCGGTTACCTCTTCCTTCTCTACATGAGGTAAAGCTTCACAGAGTGTTCTCTTTGGGTTTTCATATTTAGTTTTAATTGGCACATATTGGCACTCATAAGCAAGCTATCAGCGAATATGAAAACCCCTTTAAAAACACCTAATAGGAGTAAATTCATTAAATGCTCAGCATAATTGTCAGTCCGAAAAATTTATAGAACATATTTGCAAGGATACAGAACGTAGGCATCCCGAAATAACATAACCTAAAATCACTTGCTGTTTTTTTATTTTAGTTTAGAAGTCTGTGGTCTGCATATCGGATCTGTCCCATTTCCGTTATGCAGGAGAGGACTCCCCTGCATAAGGCTACATGCACACACGACCTTTGGTGTTTTGCGGTCCGCAAACCGCGGAGTCTGCTCCGCGTTCCGTTCCGCGGCCCATTATAGAAATGCCTATTCTTGTCCGCAAAACGGACAAGAATAGGACATGCTCTATTTTTTTGTGGGGGCACGGAACGGAGCAACGGCTGTGGACAGCACACGGAGTGCTGTCTGCATCTTTTGCGGCCCTATTGAAGTGAATGGGTCCGCGCCCGAGCTGCAAAATATGCGGCTCAGACGCAGACCACAACAACGGCCGTGTGCATGAGGCCTTAAGCAAAATGGGACGGATCCGTTTTGCAGTCCATAGACTTCTATTATGACGGAATGAATAACGGAATGTCTCTAAAGGCATTCTGTTATGCATTCCATCATAGAATTGCGTTATGGTCCTTCCAAACGAAGCACAAACGAATTTCAATATATGAATATTTTTCAGACACATTCTTATGTGCTGATACAGGAGATTCATGAATATACTTTGTTCCTTTCCATTATCACCATTAGGTTGTTAAAGCAGCATTCCAGATTAGATAGTATAGATGGTGCCATAGTTGATTCTACAAAGCAGGCCTACTGTTGTGTAAAACCTCTTTGTTATGGCACTTTAGGCCCCATACACATTAGGATATTGCCAGCTGAAGCGTAGTATACTATACTTTTCCATCCTGCAGAGTCCAGCAAAAAAACATATATATATCAATGGGGGGCACACTCGCTTTGGGAAACATACACTACTTTAATACTATATACGCTTAATCATATAAAATCACCATAAAACATCCAGAAGTATCATAAAAAATTCACTAAAAAGCTAAATAATTCACTAAAAAGCAAAATAACGCAATCTGATCAGATAGTCCACGCTTGTGTGTAATTATTGATTCATTAGATGCATGGATCCAAGGTCGATATGCATTACACAAATTCGGACTATTACACAGCAAATTGCGAACATACACCGTGTAATAGTCCGAATTTGTGTAATGCATATCGACCTTGGATCCATGCATCTAATGAATCAATAATTACACACAAGCGTGGACTATCTGATCAGATTGCGTTATTTTGCTTTTTAGTGAATTATTTTGCTTTTTAGTAAATTTTTTTATGATACTTCTGGATGTTTTATGGTAATTTTATATGATTAAGCGTATATAGTATTAAATTAGTGTATGTTTCCCAAAGCGAGTGTGCCCCCCATTGATATATACAGTCTTTTGAAGTGGTGCATGAACTTGGGTGAAGTTCGAGGGTGAGCACCTCTTAATCCGTCGTCAGTCTGAAGGGTGTAGCCGCTATTTACTACACTTACTAAAAATGTCAGTCTATGGCCTCATGCACACGACCGTATGTTTGGTCCGCGTCTGAGCCGCATATTTTGTGGCTCGGGCGTGGACCTATTCACTTCAATAGGGCCACAAAAGATGCGGACAGCACTCCGTGTTCTGTCCGCATCCTTTGCTCCGTTCCGTGGCCCCGCAAAAAAATAGAGCATGTCCTATTCTTGTCTTTTTTGCGGACAAGAATAGGCATTTCTACAATGGGCCACGTTCCTTTCCGCAAATTGCGGAGCAGCTTCCGTGTCTTGCGGACCGCAAAACACATACAGTCGTGTGCATGAGGCCTATCCATGATATTTTTCCTGGAGAGAAGTGGCCTCTTTGTTTCCCCTCTCCACACCAGGCCATCCTGCCTAAAGCCTTCCCCTCACTGTGCGTGCAGAAACACTCCTGCCTGTTGCCATTCCTAAGCAAGCTCTACAAAGGTAGTAACATAGTATATAAGACCGAAAAAACACATTTGTCCATCCAGTTCGGCCTGTTTCCTACAAGTTGATCCAGAGGAAGGCAAAAAACCCCTGTGAGGCAGAAGCCAATTTTCCCCATTGAAGGGGAAAAAAATTCATTCCCGACTCCAATCAGGCAATCAGAATAACTCCCTGGATCAACGACCCATCTCTAGTAGTTATAGCCTGTAATATTATTACACTCCAGAAATACATCCAGTCCCCTCTTGAATTCCTTTATTGTACTCACCATCACCACCTCCTCAGGCAGAGAGTTCCGTAGTCTGGTGACCCAATCCTGTAGCTGAATCCTCTTTAAGAGATGTTCCTGGCACTTGTTGGACTTTATTCTTCACAGCAGTTGAACCTCTGTCTATGACTTTCTTGATCCGATAAATTGTTGACTTAGGTACAATCTTACAAGCAGCAATATCCTTGCCTGTGAAGTTTTTTTTTTATACAAAGCAATGATGACTGCATGCATTTCTTCAGAGGTAACCATGTTTAACAGGAGAAGACAATTATTTCAAGCACCACCCCTTTTAAAGCAACCCAGTCTCCTCTTCTAATTGTAATCAGCATGAGTTATATCAGCTGCCCTGTCCTCATTGAGCTAATGAGAAGATCACTGAAATTATGTTAGCATGTCATTTTGTGGCAGGGCTGAAATGCACTGATTTATTTATTTTTTATTAAGTTGATTCTTATGGCAGGGAATCTCTTTGAAATTAATTGCAGTTCATCTGATCACTCTTCATAACAATCTAGAGTTCATGCAAATTGCCACCATAAAAACTAAAGCTGCAGAGAACAAAAATTTGTGTCAAACTCAAAACGCTAGGCTATGATTATATATGGGAGTCAGGAGAGATACTGTAGCTGTTGGCAGGGCTGGCATTTGGCTGACAGCTATTGAAGGTAAATGGGTACCTTATGATCATGATATACCGTAATTCATGTTTTTGCCTCACAGTCCTACATTTTCACCATTCCGACTAGTGTGTTGCTATATTGTTCAAGTAATAGCAAGTTTGAGAGTTTCATTGTTTATTGGAAATATTTATTTGTATAGCAAAACATTTCATTCTCCATACTGGGGCCTTCACCAGACTTACAGACTACAAAATATAGAAACAAAAAGCTAAAATGTCAAGAATACAAGCGACAAGGCACAGGTGAAATTAAAATACTGACACAGTTAAAAAATGTACATGAACGTAATATAAAATCATTTCCAAGAATATTAAAGGGGAAACATATGCATTGTATAATATAAAGAAATAATGTATGGAGAATGGGACAGTATGATCCTGTAGTATGGATCTCAGCAACCTGTGTGTTGCCTTACAGCAGTGCTTCTCAATTATTTTCTGTCATGCCCCCCCTAGGAAGAAGAAAACATTTCGCGCGACTGTAAATAGTATCATTTGTCTATAAAATTGTTATAAGTACACCAATCTCCCCACAGGCGAAGGCCATTAACACCCCCCCCCCCATATCATGTGCAGGCTCCATTAAGCCCCCTCCCCAATCATGTGCAGGGTCCAGGCTTCCCCCCTCCCCCCAAATCATGTGCAGGCTCCATTAACCCCCCCCCCCCCAATCATGTGCAGGCTCCATTAACCCCCCTCCCCAAATCATGTGCAGGCTCCATTAACCCCTCCCCAAATCATGCAGGCTCCATTAACCCTCCCAAATCATGTGCAGGCTCCATTAACCCCCTCCCCAATCATGTGCAGGCTACATTAACCCCCTCCCCAATCATGTGCAGGCTACATTAACCCCCTCCCCAATCATGTGCAGGCTACATTAACCCCCTCCCCAATCATGTGCAGGCTACATTAAACCCCCTCCCCCAATACTTACCTCCCTGGAAGCGCTGGATGCAGGCCTCTTCCAGCCTGTGTCCCGCTCTGCACTCTGCTCAGGCGGCGCAATGACGTCATTGCGCCGCCTGAACCGCTCTGATAGGCTGCTGGCACAAGGCCCGCAGCCTATCAGAGGAGCAGGGGAGGGAGACGCCTCTCCCTCCCCTGCCGCACAGCACAGCAATCTGTATCGCTGTCCAGAGGACGGCGATACAGATCACTATAGAGATGAACGCTTCCACATCTCCTGTGACCTGGAGCCCCCCTTTAAGGAGCCTCGTGCCCCCCTATTTGAGAAACACTGCCTTACAGTCTCTGTTGGACTCTGTATGGAGAAATTTCTCTTCAGGAAAAAATGAATAGCTTGTAGGGCGTAAACCTCCATACATATGGAGTCCATGGCACAATTTGTTTGTGTTGGATTTTTACATAATTGGACAGGAGAACTTCTGGATGCCTCATAATGAAATCAAAGGCTTATGAAGGTATAGTAAAGGGACCACCCACCACCATCAAAGCCTTATGATGGCTCTGTACTAAACAGAACTGTAAGAGTACCATGTACCTTAGGGTACTTTCACACTAGCGTTGGTGCGGATCCGTCTGTTTATTTGCACAGACGGATCCGCACCTATAATGCAAACGTTTGTATCCGTTCAGAACGGATCCGTTTGCATTAGCTTTAAAGAAAAATGACAAAGTCCAAAATGGATCCGTTTTGAATTACATTGAAAGTCAATGGGGAACGGATCCGTTTTCAAATGCACCATATTGTGTCACTGACAACGGATCCGTCCCCATTGACTTACATTGTAAAAAAAAACGGATCCGTTAGGCTCCGCCTCTTCAGACGGACACCAAAATGCTGCATGCTGCGTTTTGGTGTCCGCCTCCAAAACGGAATAGAGGCGGAACGGAGCCTAACTGATGCATTCTGAACGGATCCTTATCCATTCAGAATGCATTGGGGCTTAACTGATCCGTTTTGGACCGTTTGTGAGAGCCCTGAAACGGATCTCACAAACGGAATCCAAAACGCTAGTGTGAAAGTACCCTTAGAGAAACAGATGAGCAATATACCTACTGTTGTTGGATAAAATATACACAAAATACAGGAAATAAATGTCCTATATTGTGTTGTGCATGCTTTGGCTGGCAGGCTGTGTATCACCTTTCTAATTTACTATAAAACTGGCTAATGGTGCGTAAAATACCAGCACAGTTTAAGGAGGGAAATACTGCTTAAGCTAAATGGCTTTGGATCAGGGACATAAATGCATTACTTATGCTACGTCTATTGGTCCAGGTGTGTGACATGTTATGTGACATGATAACATGATTTCCTAGATTCCGGTACCAACTAGCTAGACCCAATGCACTCCTAAAAGGGACAGTTTTGTCACTTTGCACAGAGCAGATTTTCCCTATAACTGGGTCTTGCGGCTGTTGAAAAGTATACTGTATAACTAGTATTAATACTGTCATGGACTTTTGTGACCTCTAAGAGACAGTAATATAACAGTAGCGTACCTAAATGTTGGCCCAGAATATTTTATATAATAACTTTACACAAAAAAATAGCCTTTTACTTTTATTAAAATAGCTTTATGAGCCCCAAATCTTAAAAGGTACTAGAAGCTCTATAATGCCACCTTTCTGTATTTATTTGAAAAGAGATACACTAATGTGGGATTGTGTGTTCGTATTCACACACTCATCCCAATTGGAGATAGAAATCGCTAATCTTGCTGAGTGGTGTTGTTAAATTGATCCAGTGAGTGGCTTTTTCGATATTGGCTATTTCACCTCCTTTTATCTGATGGATAATGGTACTGACTACACTACCCCTTATTATATCTGTCTCAAATTGTTTCTATCTATCTCCATTGCTCACTTGGTATCTATATCAATTGCATGTAGACCAGGGAGCGCCTGCAGGTCAGTCCCTGTATCGGCATTATTAGTCTTGCAAACTTTAAAATGCGAATATTACTGCTCCCCCAACATGTTTCACCACTAGATGTGGCATCATCAGGGGTTAGGCGCAAATGACACGATCGTCCAAAAACCTAAAAGAGTGGACGATCGTGTCATTTGCTCCTAACCCCTGATGACGCCACATCTAGTGGTGAAACATGTTGGGGGCGCAGTAATATTTGCATTTTAAAGTTTTTGACCCATTCATTTTGAATAGGGACGTGATGGATGCAAAGAGCACACACTGTGCTCTCCGCATCCGATCTTCCAGGTGGGCGGCTCCGCAATAATATAGAGCATGTCCTATTCTTGCCTTCAATTGTGGACAAGTATAGGCATCTCTATGGGGCTGGCGGCAAGGTGTGTTGCGGATCCGCAATTTGCAGATCCGCAACACACTACGGACGTTGAATGGGGCCTAAATCGTAAACTCCCCTTATGTTCCAGCACAATATGCCAACAATTCCCTAGGGAGGAATTTCCGAAGGAAATTACATCCAAACAGAGTCTGTAATGAGTAATGAACGTTTTTAGTGTAGAACATTAGGCTGCACTGCATATCTACTCTACCAAAAGCAGCAAACATTCAGCCAGTGATGTGGAAAAAGACCATGTGGAGTATGCCCTTAGGAAGGGAGGAGGATCCAAACCAGCTTCCAAATATACGGTGCAAATTGTCTCTTCAATACAGTAGGTGATAGGGGTCCTTGAAGCCTTGTGACCCTTGTTAGGACCTGAAAATTACAAAAACAGGTTTTCATCCTTACAGAACAGACTGGTCTTACCCAGGTAGATCTGCAAGTCCAAGGATTCCCAACGAGAGGCATTTTCTTGAGGGAGTACAAAAGATAGAGTTTACGTGATTAATATTAGAGATTGAGGGAACCTTAGGTCTAAAAACTGGAATTACTCTCAGAAGGACTTTGTTGAATAAGAAGATAATTTATGGATCAGAAGAGTCAATATTTCCAGTCTGGAAATCAATCTCTTTGCAGAAGTTACTGCTAAAAGGAAGATTACCTTCCAGGAGATATGAGATAGAGAACATTTGTCTACAGGCTTAATTGGAGGTACAGTTGGACCCTTGAGGACCAGGTGAAGTTGCCATAAAGAAGCTGGATGAAAGACATGAGGTCTAATTCTGGAAACCTGTTTCAAGAACCTTCTTAAGATGTGATCTTGATAGAACAGGTTCCAAAGGAGACTGACAAAGCAGCAACCTGGGCCGTTAGGGTAGAAGCAGGGACGTAGCTAGAAATGACTGGGCCCCATAGCAAAATCTTTTTATGGGGCCTCCGTGCGAAACTGATCCATGGGGCCCCCTTCATGTTCTGCCTCTACCCCCCGGTTGCAAAGCGATCGTTACGCCCCTGATCCCATCACTACAGAAATACAGGGCACTTAACCTCTTACATCCAGTGACGTCTCCTTTGATGTAGATGTTCTCTGTCCTCGTCTTCTCCTTTCAGACCTTCAGACCAGACCGCCATTTTCCATCTCTGCAGTTTAACAAAAAAGGCTTTTTTCACACTGGCTTTTTTGGGTCTGTATGTGAGATCCGTTCCGGGGATCTCACATGCTGACCAAAACAGATCAGTTTGGCCCTAATGCATTCTGAATGGATAAGGATCCTTTCAGAATACATCAGTTTGCATCCGTTCCATATTGGAGGCGGACACCAAAACGTTGCTTGCAGCTTTTTGGTGTTCGCACGGCGAAACTGAGCCAAACAGATCCGTCCTGACACACAATGAAAGTCAATGGGGACGGATCCTCAGGTATGATGTTGTAGGTAGAACTTGCGGTCTACTTTCTGAAGTGGACAGTGGTCAGCAGGGATACCATGACCGATCTGTGGGCTACAAGTCATGATGCCTTGTGTGGTGTTCTTAGGCAGCATAAGTAGAACATACAAGCCACAAGGCATCATGATTTGCACTTGCTGTAGATGGGGCTGTGTAGCCTACAGACAGGTCATGGTATCCCTGCTGACCACTGTCCACTTCCGAAAGCCCCTCCAATGACCTAAGTTGGGCCATAACCTTTCACTTATTTTTCTGCAAATAACAGGCCAGCTTGTCCTGTGCTAGAAAAATTGGAAGTGTCTTCTTCACTCACCAGACCAGTCTTTAATCTCCTCCTCCTTGAATTTGGGGCCCCGGGCCACTCTTGTTAGCAGGGGCGGACTGAGCAGCACTTGTTGGGCGGAATGGGCGCGTAAGGTGCAACTGCAGGTGGCAGGACGTTGACAGCATCAGCTTATATGAAAATCTGCCTCAGTCTCTCGGCCTGTGGAGACGTAGCACGTCGACATTACTACGCGTGGCGTCACCGCAACAATGACGGCGAGCCTCTGCGCTGTACAGGACGCCATGGCCTTCTCTTACGAATTCTCCGTCCGGGCCCCTCCTCCCAGTGACATCATGAAGAAGCTCCTGCTCCGCCTCCGAGTCCATCTGCCGCGCGCTGCCTCCTGAAGTCCTGCCTGCCTTAGTTAGTGTGCAGCATGCCTGTTATAGTTTAAAAAAAAAGTCCTCAGCCAGCTGCCGTCCCGGGTGGGCCCCCAGTAACGTAGGGCCCCATAGCGGTTAGAGAAATTCTAGAATATTAAGAGGAGAGGGAGAAAAAGTGGCTATACTTTGGGTTGTACACCACTGGAGAAAGGCTGATCTAATTGTACAGTTGAGCCTATTGGAGGCAGACCTCCTTTTCTTGCTTAAAGTATTAAAAGGCCTTTAGAGGTGCCCCATTCTGGATTTTATTTGTGTGCGATATGTCACCAAATTTATTCAGATATTTAGCATAATGTTTAGGACTGCTCTTAGGCGCAAGTCTTACAGTCCTCTATCAAAGATTATCTTTATTAAACTTCATTAAACTCCAGATTCAGCTATCTTCACTATTCTTTCTAATGGTGACAAACAACATGTCTCTAAATTTGACAAAAATCCTCTTTACGACCTGGAAAAGCATTTCACAGCATTAGGCTAGCCCTATCCAGGTCCATTTAGCTTTAGTTGTTTCTAGAGTTGAATACTTTTTTTATATGGATTAGTTTAACACCACTTTACAAAAAAGAGAAACTGACTAAGCGGTTCTTTTTATCATGACAAACTTTTGTTAGTTCCAGATCAGTGGCAGTTGGTAACTCTGTTCATGATTGTTTCAAATATATGGCTTTGTTCTAGTTAGAGCTTCTTTGTGGCCTATACCGTTATCATAATGCTTACTTTTTTTGGCAGGTGGTGACTTGGGAGGAGAGGCTGTTTGTTTAATTTTTAACTATTCTATTTCATGTTTATGGACTGAGACATTGTCTTTCTCTTTTTATTGTATGTTCTTTCTTTGAAGAACAAAAAGTTAATGAAAATCACTATTCAATAGCCTGTCCTGAGTACATGAGTGGGAGTAGCCAAAACTGGGCTTGACTTACCCTCATTAGTTGGGAGAACCATGCTTTTGTGGACCAGTATGGTATTATGGCAATCAGGGAGAACTGGTCTTGCTGAGCCTTGGAGAGTATTCTGCATCATCGGTACAGGTGTCTTCCAGTTTTACTAGTACTCACCTTCTTCGAGTTATCTGTAGAAAAATCTTTGGATTTAGAAACAATTCTCTTGGCACTGCTAAGCCTCTACTTAGCATGTCAGACAGAATGTTGAGGCTCCATGGAATATAGACAGCGTATATATGATTAAGATGGGATTCTTTTGCTTCCTGCATTAGGCGGGAGGATCTTGTGCCCTGTGTCTGTTTATACAGAAAGCTGCCCTTTAGTTATCTGTCCAAATTTTTATCTTCCTGAATGTGAGGGAGAAAAAAAACTAGAGGTAGACGGACTTCTTGGATGAAATAGCTTTCTCTACAGCGCACCAGGTTCCATTAAATAACATTTTATCCCAATGTGCTCCCCAACCTAGTTGGGAGGCATCTGTGGTGATGTATCTCCACTGTATTGGAGAGAACAACCTATTATTGTGTAACACTTCCATCACTTCTTTGTAAGCGCTCATTAGCCCCAGGTGTCTACAGCTTGATCTCAGGGACACTGGTGGACTGAAGAAAGCATACTCTGTGCTGAATTTACTGAAAATAAGAGAGAGGGAGTAAGAGAGATAGTTGAATCCTCAAAATCTATAATGAAGCCCAAGAACTAAATGGCAGTGGATAGAGCAGTCATGTGAATTTATGAGCCACCCTAGGCTTTTCAAAACACTCAGGTCAGATGAGGATGACCGTTTAGACTGTTCTGTTTCGTTTCAGAGAAGCCAATTGTCCAGATAGTGGACTATAGTCACTCCTTTAAGCCTTAAAGTTGCCACAACCAAGCTTACCTTTGTGAACAAGAAGGGGGCAAAAGAAATGCCAAAAGGAAGAGCGGTGAATTGGAGGTGTGTTACCCTATCCTGGATGAAGATGTCTATTCAAAGGAACCTCTGATGTAGCGGGGATATGGGCACATACAAATAGGCGTCTTTAAAATCTATAGAGATTGTCTTGTCTGCAATTTGAAGGAGAGAGACAGAACAGTCTCCATGCAAAAATGCTTTTTTACTATGAATCTGTTTAGATATTTTAGAACTTTGATAATGAACCAATCCCTTGATGGCTTTGTTACTTGGAAGACAGTAAAATAGATGTCTAGACCCTTTTCTTGAGGTGGGACGTCTAACAGGACCTTCTTCTGAAGAACCTCTAGGATGGAGGACTCAAGAATGGCCTATTTTTCTATAGTTTTCAGGTTACTAGTATCGGTCTAAAGGAATACGCACAAACCGGATACTGTAACCACTTTTATTATGTTTACGAGTCTGAGATCTTTTCTTCCCAAGCCTGTGGGAATAATTGCAGGTGTCATCCTACTGATACTCTCCTAGTATCAAGACGTCTGTTTTTTGTTCTTGGGATCTGGAACCATGAGATCGTTTAACTCCTCTCTGGGGCCTCTGTCCAGAGTATATTTGGGTAAGGAGTGCCTCTGTAAGGAACTCTGTATCCTTTCTCTGCTAGCCTGTGTAAGAGATATTTCTTTCTTATCTGAAACGTGCTCCATAAGTTCATCAGCTCTGATTCGAAAAGCCTTCCGGCTCTATATTTGAGATTGCATAGGTTGTTCTTAGAGGTGACAATAGCTTACCACAGTTTGATCCAGATGGCTCTTCTACAGGCAGTAGAAGATGCCCTACTTCTACCGGCAAGTCTGTCCTGGGACAAACACACAGGATAGAGAATCCATAGCCAGATTCACATATTTGAAGGATTTTACCATGTTGTGTCTGGAGCAAATGGTGTCAATGTCCTCTTGAATTCGCTGTAGACAAAAGAACAAAATTGTTAACACATCACAATTACAGAAGAGCGTATAAAGTCCTTGGCCTAAAAAAAGACACCCCTGGTGTTCGATAGGCTAGCAGAGGGAACAACCGCACAATTGCAGCAGTACAAGGAATTATAACCATCCGGCATCGGGACATCATAGGCCAAGTGACGTCTTTTGGATAAAGCCTTCCTAGGGGCTGAATCTGAGTGAGACATCAGAAAAAAACTATAAAATTTCAGGTTAGAAAACGAGAAAAGAAAGGAGCAAACAGAAGATAACAATTCTGTAAATTCCTACTAACCACTGTAGTATTACAAAGGGAACACTAGATGGCGCTGGAGTATAAGCTTTCTAGTTCTGCAATGTGAACACCAGATGGAAGTGGAGTACAGAATTGCAGCAAGAGCTACAGAACCAACTGAACACTAGGAAAGCTGGAGAGGGAGTGAAAAAGAGGACCACAAATACTGTAGAAAACTACCAGAGTTCTCTCAGAACCCCCTAGACAACCAAACACATTCAAAAAATTATAATAAGGAAGATGGCCTGTAATGTGTCTACACACAATACATTAAACAGCAATGAAAAAAATTACTGCATAAAATAGTAAGAAAAACATAAAGATTGGACAAGATATGCCCAAAACCAACATGGCACCCATGACATCCAGCATCCACAATGCACACACCTGAAATATTGGTGGTTGAGCAGGGAGCAGAGGAGAACCTAGAAAGGAAAATACATAAAAAGAAAACTGAAGATCAGGAATATAAAAACAGCAAGGTACTTATCTAAAACATTTTTTGTGACGGTCTGCTATCCACCTATCCTATGCCAATATAACAGAAAAAACACAAGTAGGTGTTGCTGTAAGGGACATCAAGTCATAAAAAATTCCACCTCTCCTATCAGCCTGTAGGGCAGAGATATATAACCCCTTTTGTAATCCAATTAGAATCTGCCTGTCAGAAACTACTTGAGGTGGTGGGTCAATATGGACTTTGGAACTGTTAATGAGGTGTGCCCTGTTCTTTACACTCAAAGTGAATGGAGCGAGTACTTGTCATTCCATAGGAATGTATTAGTGCCAGTTCCGGCATTAGAAATACCTGAAGGACCTTTAAAACTGTAAAAAAAAAAAAAGCCGAATCCGTCTAGCCGCATGACAAGCAGAGACGGATCCGTCCTTGCAATCCATTTGTGAGACAGATCCGCATCCAGATCCGTCCACAAATGCATTCAGTTTACATCCAGATTGCCAGATCCGGCAGGCATTTCCGATGACGGAAATGCTTGCCGGATCCCTCTGCCGCAAGTGTGAAAATAGCCTAACTTGTCCATTTCACATCAGCAGGGGCCACAGATATTCTCTGACCACGGGGAGGATATACAGAATTTCCTAAACCCCCATTCTCTGTGTCTAAAATTAGCAGCTGCTACTCCACAGTAAACCAGCATTTTCTGCTGGGTTTTGACCTATCTCTTTAGGCTCTATGCCAGTTTCGTGCTCTGTCAGCATGGCATAGAGATAGCTTTAAAAAATGTTCGTTTTAAAAAGAAACTTCAAAGGCAACCTTCTAGTCAAATGGTGTATAGAGTGCTTCAGAATAACGGCTCATGCAAGCGAGAGTGTGTGCCCTGTGCTGCGGACCGCAAATAGCGGTCTGCAATGCACAGGCACCGGCCGTTTGCATGCAGATGCAGACCCAATGACATGAATGGGTTCGTGATCCGAAAGATACAGTCTGCACCGCATAAAAAATAGAGCATATTCTATTTTTTTTGCTCTTTCGGAGGCACGGACCGAAATCCTCTGTAGTGCTTCCATGGGCTTCCACTCCGAACGTCCACTATGTATCTGGCGGATCGCGGACCCATTTAAGTCAATCCATGATACAGGATTCACCTCCTCAGTGCCCATATACTGCGGACCTGCAATACGGGCACGGTGCACACACGCTTGTCGCATGGGCCTTAATAGAGTTAATCAACTACTGCCTGTTACTTTATTACAAGAAATATTTAGTGTGCTTCATCAGGAAAATGACCAGTAGGGTCTGAAACAGCTTCCTGTTAGCACCATGAAGGTACCTGCACATGGTGTGGATTTCATGTGAAAAAACGTATCATAATACGGTACCAGCAAAGTGTATGAGATTAGGCAACTCTCATGTACACTTAGCTTTCTTCTTAGGGGATGTTCACATGACGGCTTTTACAGTGGAATTTTGGAGAACCCGCCGGTTCTAAGGGAGTGCTTGACTTTGGATAAGTGGGAAGGTGAGGTAGGTCTGTATGAATGAAAGACCTGGGTATTTGAGTAAATTGGTGAGCTTCTGGCCTTTATTCAAAATGGCAGAGATAATAAGAAGTAGCCCATAACCAGGTATTGCTTGTAAAAGGGTTGAAAATGACTGCTCTTCCTATTACAGAAAATGTCCTCTGCAGTTATTTTCCATGGCTATGGGTTACTGTTGACTCTGATGCAGTGGCAATACCACCCATACTGAACTGTTAAAAGACTGACACATGCAAAAACGCATAAATGCGAGTCGAAGGTCAGCACAGGAGTCATGCTTAGGGAATCCTCACACTGCAGTACGTTCCGGGGGCAGAATAAGGTGTCCCAGAGGACCTTGTGGTCAGAATATGGCAGCATAGAGATTGCTGGAAGATGACCTAGCCATTAGTGAAGACAGAATAGTGGAGGTGAGCGTCACTGGTAAATTGGCCTACTACCTCAAGAGATGGTTGGACAATATTTACCCTTACAGCAGACGGGTAGCTATTTGTACTCCCAGGCCCAGCACTCTTAAGCATTAGTGAACCTGTGAGTAGCCAGACCAGCAGAAAAAGACCAGCCAGATAGCCACAAGCGTAGAAACGACAGTGTAGAGAACCAGACTGTGAGCGTAGAGAGTGTCACAAGGAAAGGTATTGAAACCTCTGTTCAGAGTGTGCAGTATTGTGCTGTGAGGAGAGTTGCCATGGTTTGGAAACAAAGAGTGTCCAAAGTGCACCATGAGGAGGGTTGCCGTAGCTTATATCAAGCAGTAAAACCATCTTCATTGCTGCCACTGTGAGTACTCCTGGGCAGATTAGGCGTTGCCAAGGGAAGTTGAGAGTACGCCTGATGCAATGAAAGAGACTGTAATAAAGATTTACTAATCCTACAGATGGTGTGGCTTTATACCAACTAGTGGTTGGCTTAGCTTCAGACAGAATTTTATGTCAGAATTTTGGAGAAAAATGGTGCATGAGGGCGTGCCATTTTGCAACAAAACCATACCCTTTCCCAGTAAGCCTTACCCTTTTCTCAGGCTAGGAGTCTAGGGCTGGGTATCTGGGGCCAGAAGGCCTAAATTCACCCCTGGAGCAAAAAGATCCTCCTTAGGTATACTTATGGACTGTATATAAGTACTGTTAATAGTTAAAAAGAGTGGGCCCTTGAGTGACTGTACCGCTCTGTGAGAACAATCAAGCATGTGATCTTCTGAGCGTTTCAAGTGATACGTCCTCCTGTGGAGTGAAGTGAGTTAATTATGTGCTGCAAAGAAATTCACATGCCTCTGCCAGGCTTAATTTTCATCCCATTCAAAAGACCCTGTAAGGGTACCCCTCTTACAGACATTCATTCACACATACATGCTCCTCTACCAGAGAAACCTCTGCAGCGCTGGCTATAATGCTGAGTGTAATATGTACGTTCTAACTAGGAATGGGCAAAAAGACTTCGGATGAAACATCCAAAGTCGATTTTCATAAAGCTTTGTTCTAATATTGTATGAAGCAGGAGCTCTGTACAGTATTAGAATGTATTGGCTCCGATGAACCGAAGTTATTGCTTCACGAGTCTCGCGAGACTTTGCGCAATAACTTCATAAATTAATTTGTACTGTAAAAAACCATTCCCGAACTCGGGTTCGGTTCCAAGGTACCACATCGGAGCCAATACATTCTAATACTGTACGGAGCTCCTTCTCCGTACAGTATTAGAATGGAGTTTTATGCGAATAGACTTCGGATGTTTCATCCGAAGTCGATTCGCTCGTCCCTAGTTAACGTGTACACTTATTCACATGACCGCTGTAATCAGCCTGTCTGTCACTACACTATGCAGTCCTCAGAGAGGGAATAAGAGAACTGACAGGTTCCCTTTAATAACCTGTTGCTTATATAGCACCAACATATTCTGCAGTGATTCACAGAGTAGGGTTGTCACGATACCAAAATTTTGATTCGATTTCAATACCATAAAAAAGTATTGCGATACTTCGTACTATACGTAAAAAATAAAACACAAGAAAACACGTGCATTCCGCATTTTTTGGAACTTCTGGCCCATGATAGAACATTCCTATCCTATTTTTTGGAAGAACAAGGTGACTTAAAATGGCGAATTGTGCGGTTTTTCCATTTTTTTTCTGTTACAGCGTTTACTGCCTAGGAGATATTTTTAAATATTTTAATAGTGTGGACTTTTCGGACGTGGAGATATGTAATATGTTTATTTTTTATTGTTTATATATGCAAAATTGGTAAAGGGGGTGATTTAAACTTTAACTTTTTACTTAATAACTATTTCCCTCTTAGGGGCTAGAACCTGGGATCCGTTAATCCTTTGTCGTATTCACCCTAATAGAGCTCTATTAGGGTGAATAGGACTTTACCCTCTCCCTGCTGTGCTGGGACGGGTTAATTGCCGCGGATTGCAGCGCCTTGTCATTGAGATCGGGTGCCGGGAATGTGATTCTGCAGCCGGCACCCAGTGCCTATATTTGAATTAATGGGTTACTTATTTTCATTGGTGGCCCAGTAGCCACAGCCCCTCCCTTACTCCTCCCCTCTCATCGGTGGAAGTGGCGGCACAGTGGGTAGGGAGGGAGAAACTCCCTCCTTCTCCACTGCGCTGCTGAGGAGAACATGGTGCGCGCTGAGAGTGACGCGTGCCATGTTCTCTAAGAAATATTTGGCTGTGCAGCAGCACAGCCTAGTATAGGTAACAAGTAAATTCGATAGCCCGTGCAACCCTAGTACAGAGACTGGTGTAATTCACAAGTCCCTGTCCACACTGGGGGTCACAGTCTAAATTTCCTCTGTCAAAGACATGCACTCTAGAGACATTTAATCTAGCACAATGTTTTTGGGTGTATGGAAGGAAACTGGAGCACCTGGAGGAAACCCACGTAAACAAACGGAGGGACATTTATCAAAACTAGTGTACCCAGCACTTGGATTCGCCAGCACTGCTCACATGAGCCTGGGAATCAGCCTCCTACCTACCGCTAAAATCAAAGATTATCGTATCTGGCAGAGCCAGAAAGGGCCTGAGCACCGCCAGGTCTCATTGACTATAATGGGACCCTGCAGGGATTCAGGCTTTTTCCAGATCCCCGCCTTTTGTCTGGCAATAATGCATTGATGGTGTCACGGACGATCCCGCGACAGGTGGCAGGAGATCAGTGAGACTGGCAACACGTGGTTTGATCTGACATGCTTTCCGTTTGGATCAAATTAAGTCTGTGTTGTTTCTGGTGCTTGCCACACCTTCTTTCCCCAGGAGTGGCTATTATGGTCATTTAACCTTCTATATTTATAGTTTTGTCTCCCACAATGCTGTGTGGTTTATAGCTTCTGTTTGGACTTTTGGATAGATTGTGGTTGGATCTTGGCTGAGTTCCTGGTGCTTCTATTGCTCTTTTGAAGTTAAGTCTTTCCTTTCCCTTTTATATTTTGTTTGGGTTCTGTGTGTTGCATTTCCTATTGTTTGTATTAGGCCTGAAGGAGATTCCTGTTTGTCCTTCCTTTTGGAGGAACAGGTAGTCTCGTCCCTGCCATTAGTACCAGGGTCCTATAGGGCTTGATAGGACTCTAGGTATTCCTGCGTATGAACTCACCTACCTTTGGGGTCTGTCCATACTGGTAGTCAGTCAGGATTTTGGTTAGGGTTTTCACTAGGAGGTGTCCATTTTCCCTCCCTTGTTCTCAGGTCTGATTCCCTGTTTCCCCCTTTCCTCCTATGCTTGGTGTGGGGTTTCCCTCCCACTCTAAAGCATGACAGATGGTCAGAATGAGTGTGATATTCATGAAGCACCTGTTCCACTTTACTGAAAAATAGAAGTTGGATAACGTGGATGAGGCCAAGGGTGACTTTTTTTATTGCAGTCTTTTTAATTAAAATTTTGTCCGCTTAATAAAAAAACAAATTCATCAGAAACTTTGGGTATTGCATGTTGCATTCTGCATTGCCTGGGCGTGACTAACACAAGCTTAGTGGAAAACTGGGTGGGGCAGTTTTGCTATGGGGCCCTATGAGATCTGTGTATGCTGGTGGGGAGGGAAAAAATAAACATTTTTAAGGTGTTAAAGGAATATATCCGTGCTTTTGCCTAAAAGCGGCAGTTGGATTTCAGTTTATCTAAATGTATAACTAGTGGAATTATTGTGTTAATTAAAGGGGTTTTCCGACATTTTAATACTGATGACTTATCCTCAGGACAGGTCATTGGTATCTGATCGGTGGCTACCGACACCCGGGACTGCCACCGATCAGCTTCTCGCTGCATTTCCTAGGCAGAGTTACGTCACAATTAACATTCACGTTTGGTGTCAGCAGGTTGATGTCTGGTCTTTCGAGTTTCAGCAGGCTGGTGCTTGGTCTGTCGAGTGTCAGCAGGGTGATGTCTAGTCTGTGGGGTGTCAGCAGGCTGGTGTCTTGTCTGTGGGGTGTCAGCAGGCTGGTGTCTTGTCTGTCGGGTGTCTGCAGGCTGGTGTCTTGTCTGTTGGGTGTCTGCAGGCTGGTGTCTGGTCTGTCGGGTGTCAACAGGGTGATGTCTGGTCTGTCGGGTGTCAGCAGGCTGGTCTCTTGTCTGTGGGGTGTCAGCGGGCTGGGGTCTTCCGTCTGTCGGGTGTCTGCAGGCTGGTGTCAGATCTTGTTTTTAAGATTGATGTTTGTTAGGCTACTTGATATAAACTCCCCGATGCATATATCAAACATACCCATAGTTCTTTATTCACCTGATGGTGGCTTAAAGGGTGTCCTCCATTGGGGCCGTATACATTGGGGATACCTTTTATTTATTTTGCCATACTGTGCTATTCCATACTGAGGCATTAACTAAAAAAGCTACAATGTGCACCATATGTTTACTTATAATGGGAGCCTATGGGCGAAGGCAGATCCTCCCAGTTGATACCAGAAGTTTACATACACTATATAAAAAGACACATGCATGTTTTTCTCAATATCTGACATGAAATCAGAATAAACCTTTCCTGTTTTTGGTCAATTGGGATTACCATAATTAATATTATTTGCCAAATGCCAGAATAATGAGAGAGAGAGAGAGTATGTTTTAAGGCATTTTTACTTTCAATGTTTTTTATTGAAGAGTTTTCAATGATAAGAACAAGAACAACATCAGATCCTTGGTGACACAAATCAGAATGAACACAATAGTGGTACTGTGCGTATGAGGATATACAAAAGTACATCAAATTATTGACATATAGGATACCAACTAGCAAGGTACAGGCTAAGCGCGTATAATCTGCGTTTGTCTGGGTATTACATAATATAATGTGGCAATGCAGTCACGTAGTTACTAGATAACCACAGCAGCCACTGATTGTGAGATTTAATCCGTGTTGCTAAAGTGGGTGCAAATACCATCTCACAATGCATATGCAAGTTAACTGACTGTACCAGTTCGGATAGCGGGGGGCAGATTGGCAGTTTCCATCTGCGTGCTATTATATTTCTCGCTGCACAGAGAATATGAGCCGTTATCCATTTATGTGCATCAGGGAGATCTCCCAAATCAATCCCCAAAATAGCCAGCTCTGGGGAAACCGGCAGGCTCTGCCCAGTAACTTCCCGTATAAGATTGAACACATTATCCCAGAAGGGGCGAACAACTGGGCATGACCACCACATATGGAATGGAGTACCTACATTTCCACGCTTTTTCAAGCACAGGGGAGAGTAGTACGGGGCTATATGAGCTATTCTGTTTGGCGTTAGATACCACCATAACTGCACCTTCCTTGCTTGCTCTACATGGTTGATACATTTAGAGCTCTTAAAGGACCAGAACAGGGCCTTCTGCTATTGAGAAACAGAGAAAACCTCCCCCATATCTCTCTCCTATTGATTCATAAAACCCAGTTTAACCTCCGATTCTCCACCCCTGACTTGCAGGTAAAGGTTGGAGACTCTAGGTCTTTTCCCCACACCCTCTGCAATGAACCTATATACCATGGTTTTAGACAATACTTGTGGAGAAGATGGCAGCGTCTTCAGAAAATGTCTAATTTGCAGAAACTGGTAGAACAAATTATTTGGCAGTTTATATTGCTTGTGCAAATATTCAAAGTCTACCATCTGCTGGTCTTTATATAATTGTCCTATAAGGCAGATCCCATTGCGTGCCCATTCAGAGAGGGAGATATGGGGAATATCGTATTCCAGGGCCAAAAGAGGTAGCTTGGCAAGAGGAACCCGTGACAGCTTTCCCGAATCTATCATCAAAGACCATATATAGACTGTGCCCTGCGTAGTCAATAATGTCGTGCTATCTTGACATTTCCCTAAATTATGAGCTGCTAAGAGACTTTTCAGCGATTTGCCCCTGACATAGGATTCCTCCATCAACAGCCATTTTTGGGAGGCAGAGGGCTGCCAGCACTCCATTGCTTGTTCTGCTAGATTGGCTAGATAGTAGTGATAAATATTGGGGACCCCTAGACCTCCAGATCTTAACAGCAGATATAATGTTGCCTTAGCCACCCGTGGTCTGCGGCGATTCCAAATAAACTGTAGCATATCGGACTAAAGTCTGGCTATCTGTTCCCTCGCCATCCGAACCAGGAGACATCTAAAAAGGTACAGGATTTTTGGTAATGTCAACATTTTAGCCGCATTGATGCGGGCCACCCATGAAAGGTTCACCTGAGCCATCTTGGCATAATCTTTGCCCAGAGTAGTTCGCAATCTGGACAGGTTGATTTTCACGGTGTCAGAGATTGAGCCCGCCAACTCCATCCCCAAATAAGTGATGAAAGTGTAAGCCCATTTAAACATGTGTTTCCTTTGGAGTTTATCTCTCAAGTCCTGAGATACATAAAAGGACAGTACATTTGTTTTTTTGGCGTTCAATTTATAGTAAGAGCAGTGGAAATAGGACTCTAATATCTGAGACACAGCCTCCAAGGATTTCTCTGGCTCCGTCAGCACCAATATTACGTCATCAGCATAGAGCCCAATAACGTGTGCCAACTCACCGACATTGATGCCACTAACTTGGGGGCAGTTTCTAATCATAGTAGCAAGGGGTTCTATAACTAATGTGAAAATTAAGGGGAAAAGGGGGCACCCCTGCCTCGTCCCGTTGGTGATCTTAAAGGACTTAGAGAGGTATCTCGAGGCCAAAACTGATGCAGATGGACAAGAGTATAGTCCCATGATTGCGGTATGGATGGATCCCGCTAAGCCAAACTTACGAAGAACTAGATCCAGGAATCCCCAGTGGACCCTATCAAACGCTTTTTCAGCATCAAGAGAGGCGAACACCGTGGGATTCCTGGATCTCTCAGCAAGCTGGATCAGATTGAGCATGCACCTAGTGACGTCCCGACATTGTCGCCCTTCAACAAACCCCACCTGATCAGGGATAATCAGGAAAGGTAGAAAGGAGATAAGTCTGGTGGCTAGCACCTTGGCATACAACTTCAAATCAACATTCAGCAAGGATATAGGGCGGAAGTTGGCGGGCTCATCTGGGCATTTGCCTGGTTTAGGCAATGTTACCACAGTGGCTTGCAACATTTCTTGGGGTATAGATCCTGACGTCATGAAGTTATTATACAGCTTGGCTAATCGGGGAGCTAAGAGATCCTGAAAGGTCTTATAGTAACCTGCCACAAATACGTCAGGTCCCGGAGCTTTACCCACCGGGGTATTCTTAATAGCCGCTAGTACCTCAGACTCGGAAACTGGGGTATTCAATATATCAAGCTGAGTAGGGTTAAGAAAAGGGAGGTTCATAGAATCCAAAAAGGCCTTAATGTCTGGTAGAGAAGGCTGCGGGGTGGTCACATCGTCCTTCAAATTGTAGAGGGACGCATAATAAGAGGCAAATGTGTCGGCAATAGCCTGCGGGTGTGTAATCACCTCATTATTATAGAGGAGCTTCCCAATTTTAGAATCTGCGGCCCTGCGGCTAAGTCTCCTCGCTAGAAGAGCCCCGGTTCTGTCCCCCATGTGATAGAAGGATGATTTCAGCCTAGTAAGCGTCTTCTCATGTTTATATAATAGTAGGGAGCGAAGACTCTGACGCCTGATATTGACCAGGTCAAGATTGGTCGATGAGGGCTGGGACTTATATAATACATTAGCGGCCTCAAGTTGGTTTAAGGCTCGTGTGATTTCTTGTTCACGTAATCTCTTTAGTCTCACTGCAGACTTTAATAAGATCCCCCTCATATAGGCTTTATGGGCCAACCAAAGGGAGGAAGTTGATATCTCGTCAGATTTATTAAAGTACAAATATTCCTCCAAGTTAGCCTTGTACTCCTGTACCGTGGCACTATCTTTAAGCAGGAAGGGGTTGAGTCTCCACCATAGGGGAGGCGGAGCTGGAAGGCTATTGTCCACCACAAGCGAAATAGGAGCATGATCCGACCATGTTGCGCAACCAATATCAGTTCTGGCCACCTTATGCAACATATCCCCAGATACCAAAAAGTAGTCTATCCGGGATTGTGACAGGTGTACAGAAGAAACATGAGTGTAATCCCGTTCACCACCATGCTGATATCTCCATATGTCATGAAGCGAGGCATACCTTAAAGAGCAGCATCAATGGGGATATTGAAATCCCCCCCAATAATGACCCCTCTCCTCGCCACTTTCTGAATCTTCTTGAATAGCCTGTTAAGAAATGATATTTGACGGGTATTGGGGGCATAGACAGAAACAATAGTATATTGCACCCCATGCAATAAACACAGTAATATAACACATCTTCCCACTGCATCCGTGATGCACTGTTGAAGCGTAAATGCAACCGAGGCCCCTACACAGATGAAGGTACCAGCCTTCCTTTTTTTAACTGCGGGTGAATGATACACATGGGGGAAGCGCCGGTGAGTGCGTATCGCCCTCTAGTGCGTATCGCCCTCTAATAAGTGCGATTCCTGAATTAGAGCCACCTTGCATCTAATCTTCAACAGGTCAGACCACATCTGGGATCTCCTAAATGGGGAATTCAATCCCCGGACATTGTTAGAGTAGAATTTCATCCCCATATCTCATATCGAGTAGAGCATTCTAGGCATTCTCCACAACCCACTATAGCAGAATGAGCCCCTCGATAGCCCTCCGAAGAGCAGTAATCAGGGCAACTCACCCAAGGATCATAAGCAGACATATAAACTGAGACAAACAGAAATAAAAATAAAACATAACTTGAGAAACATCGGTCATAGACCAGTATAGAAAAACAGTCCGTTAGTGCTCATTGTCCGCTCTGAGAATCTACACTTGCCCCACCGACAAGGGCAGACCCAGAGAAGAAGGGGGGAGGGAAATGGGTCACAACGCACCCAACCGAGTCACTAGCACAACCCGGTGCCAAACATCTGTACTAGCCTGAACATAAGGAGATCAGGCGATGTCCCACTCTGGAGGAATCTTATCCAGGCCTCCCATGGGATCCTTGAGAGGGGTAGGGTTTTTTTGGAGAAGCCCCCAGGCATACAATTGTTGAGCTGCTGCATGAGGTGAGGTGCAGGCATAAATCTTGCCATCTTTGGATATAAGCAGTTTTACCGGGAACCCCCATCGGTATCTAATATGTTGCTCACGGAGAATCTTCGTCGCTGGGGCGAACTCCCTTCTGCGCGCCAATGTGGCCGCCGACAAATCCGGAAAGACTGAGATGCCTTGAAAAGCAGGCGTCGGGGTAGAGTTGGCCCTTAAAGCTTTCAGGAAGAGCTCCTTGGTTTAATAGAAGTGGATCCTCGCAATCACGTCGCGAGGTACAGAGGGATCCAATCCTTTCGGTTTCAGGATCCAGTGTATGCGATCTATCAGGGTGTCCCGATCTAACACGGTAGGTATCGCCGCCTTTAGAAGATCTTTAAGCAGGGGTTCCAAGGACTCTGGTTCGACCGATTCCGGTATGCCCCTGAGTCGCACATTATTCCGTCTATGACGGTCCTCGATATCCTGCAGTTTTCTTTGGACAGCAGCAACCTTCTCCTCAAGCGCCTCATGTGCGTCAATCGAGGCGTTCTCCACATGGGAAGTGCGGTCGCCAAGGCCCTGGAGTTCGCGCCGGAATTCCTTTACGAGTCCTGCCATGTCCTCTTTCAAAGAAGAGCGGAATGCAGCCAGCATCTCTTGCATGGCCCCTTCAGTTAGCGGTATCGAGGTTGAACCGGAAGATTGCAGGGTACTCACAGGTGAGTGACTAGGCCGTACTACCGGCGAGGCCGCGGCTTGCGGTGGTATAGGCAGCGGCGGATCTTAGGCCCCGGAGTAGCGGCTTTAGCGAAAAATTCGGTGAGACGTTTCGGCGCTTGTCTCTTTCACAGTTTGCCCATGTTCCCTGAGAAGTCTCCCGTCACTTAGGCCAGGAATTGTAGTTTCAGGCTTCCTATATGAGCCGCTTTGTATAGTTTGGCACAGAGCTAACAGATTATGCGACCAGCGCCATCAGCGTCCAGGCCACGACCCGTTTTAAGGCATTTTTATTACTTTCTGCAATGTCAAAAGTTTACATACACTAAGATTACTATGCCTTTAAACAATTCTGGACTGCCTAAATGATGATGTCATGTGTTTGGAAGCTTCTGTTAGGTTTGTTGGCAACATCTGAGTTAATTAGAGACACACCTGTGGATGTATGCACGCCTGAAACAAACAAGATGGGAATGTCCAGCCATCATACCGCTCAGGAAGGAGACAGGTTCTGTGTCCCAGAGATGAACGTGCTTTGGTCCGACATGTGCATATAAACCCAAGAACAAAAGCAAGATGACTTGTGAAGATGATGGCGGAAGCTGGTAAGATTGTGTCAATATCCACAGTGAAACCAGTACTGTATCAACATGGGCTGAAAGGCCACTCTGCCAGTAAGAAGCCATAACACACAAGAAACATAAAAAAGCCAGATTAATGTTTGCAAATGCACACGGGAACAAAAACCTACATTTTTGGAGACATGTCCTGTGGTCTGACAAAACTAAAATTTAACTTTTTGGCCATAATGACCATTGTTACGTTTGGAGGAAAAAGGGAAAAGCTTGGAAGCCTAAGAACACAGGGGTGGCAGCATCATGTTGTGGGGTGGTTTTGCTGCAGGAGGGACTGGTGCACTTCACAAAATAGATGGCATCATAAGGAAAGAAGACTATGTGGAGATACTGAAGCAACATCTCAAGACATCAGCCAGGAAGTTACAGCTTGGGCGGAAATGGGCCTTCCAAATGGACAATGACCCGAAGCATACTGCCTAACTGGTTACAAAGTGGCTTAAGGATAACAAAGTCAATGTTTTGGAGCGGCCATCACAAAGCCCTGATCTCAATCCTATTGAAAATTTAAGGGCAAAGCTGTAAAGGCAGGTGCGAGCAAGGCGACCATCAAACATGGCTCAGTTATACCAGTTTTGTCAGGAGGAATGGGCCCAAATTCCAACCAACTATTGTGAGAAGCTTGTGGAAGGATATCCAAAACGTTTGACCCAGTTTATACAGTTTAAGGGCAATGGTACCAAATATTAATGAAATGTATGTACATTTTTGACTTTGCAGAAAGTAATAAAAATGCCTTAGGGCTCTTTCACACTAGCGTTTTTGTTTTCCGGCATAGAGTTCCGTCGTCGGGGTTCTATGCCGGAAAAATCCTTATCAGGATTATCCCAATGCATTCTGAATGGGGAGAAATCCGTTCAGGATGCATCAGGATGTCTTCAGTTCAGGACCGGAACGTTTTTTGGCCGGAGAAAATACCGCAGCCTGCTGCGCTTTTTGCTCCGGCCAAAAAGCCTGAACACTTGCCGCAAGGCCGGATCCGGAATTAATGCCCATTGAAAGGCATCAATCCGGATCCGGCCTTAAGCTAAACGTTGTTTCGGCGCAGAATACAGTATACTTACCGTCCGTGCGGCTCCCGGGGTGCTCCAGAGTGACGTCAGGGCGCCCCACGCGCATGGATCACGTGATCGCATGGATCACGTGATCCATGCGCATGGGGCGCTCTGACGTCATTCTGGAGCGCCCCGGTAGCCGCACGGACTGTAAGTATACTGCTCCCCTGCTCCCCACTACTACTATGGCAACCAGGACTTTAATAGCGTCCTGGCTGCCATAGTAACCTCAAAGCAATTCGAAGACTGATCAGAATCCTGATCAGTCTTCAAATGCTTTCAGGCGACTTGCGTTCTGACGGATCCGGCGGGACGGAAGTGCCCGCCGGATCCTCAGAACGCAAGTGTGAAAGAGGCCTTAAAACATTCTCTCTCATTATTCTGGGATTTGGCAAATAATAATAATTATGGTAATCCTAATTGACCAAAAACAGGAACGGTTTA
The DNA here is from genome assembly GCA_033119425.1 of Bufotes viridis. Classification (NCBI taxonomy): domain Eukaryota; kingdom Metazoa; phylum Chordata; class Amphibia; order Anura; family Bufonidae; genus Bufotes; species Bufotes viridis. Next base: position 324,258,042 of record CM065593.1, on the reverse strand, counting down.
TTCAGATTTTATGTCAGATATTGAGAAAAACATGCATATGTGTCTTTTTATATAGTGTATGTAAACTTCTGGTTTTAACTGTATGCCCAAAGACACAGCAAAGCTCGATGCAAAAAGCCCCTTAAACTACCTGTGCTGTAATCCTGAAGCTTTTTGTCTGTTGGAGTATATGAGGTGCTGTAGAGGGCATCTGTATGAGCCAGAATAAAGTTTCTTTTTTTTATCTTAATGCATGATGTATAATACTCTATCCCCCCCTCCCCCCAGTGTGACCTACAGCAAGTAATGAGACAATCCCTTAAAGAGGACCTTTCATCAGGCTAAAAAATGTGTACTAAATATGCTGACATGTAGAGCGGCGCCCAGGGATCTCCCTGCACTTACTATTATCCCTCCGCTCCGTTCGCCCGTTATAGGCTCCGGTATCTTCTCGGACTTGGTTATACTAGGAGGAGCCTATCACACTTGGTTATACAGGGCCGGTTCTAGGTGAAATGGGGCCCCGGGGCGAAAAACAATAAGGGCCCCCCCTCCCCCCCACATGACACTTGCTGACTTTAACGGCCAGTGCCACATGGCAGCAGCACATCTCCCCTACCCCCCATGGCCCTCATGGCACATTTCTCCCCCCCCACCCCCCCGGGGGGGTTTCTCCTACTCCATCCAGCTATAAGCTATTATAAGTATTATACAAATTATAAATACCGGTAATGTTACTTTAAGTTCTCCTGGGAGACGGACTGTGACTGAGGGAGGGACAGCCAGGCAGGCAGGCATCGGTGACTTGTGGGCCTTCACTAGTCGCCGTCGCTCCTTCTGCTCTCAGAGTCTCTGGGGGCGGAGCTTCCCCAGCTCAGTGGCAACGTCATGTGAAGACGTGCCTGTGCGGCAGCTGTGAGCCTGCGCACGCTCCAGCCACTGCAGACAGGCCAGGCAGCGGAGCTCAGAGCAGCCGCAGGCCCCTCCCCCTTCTCACTCGTTCAGGCCGGGAGGCGGGCGCTTTCACTCTCTGAGTCTGCTGCTGCGCTGCGCAAAGCCTGTGCTGTCAGTCGGCCGGCGGCCGCCGACTGCAAAGTGTAAATAAATAGTAAGTGTTAGTTTGCGGCGGGCGGGCCGGTGCCGGGGGCCCCTAAGGACTCGGGGCCCGGGAGCAATTGCCCCCCTTGCCTCTATGGTAGCACCGGCCCTGTGGTTATAGTAGGCGTATCCCAGGCTGTAGCGCTGGCCAATCGCAGCGCTCAGCTCATAAGCCTGGGAGAAAAAAAAACTCCCAGGATATGAGCTGTGCGCTGCGATTGGCCAGCGCTACAGCCTGGGATACGCCTACTATGAACAAGTGTACTAGGCTCCGCCTAGTATAACCAAGTCCCAGAAGATACCGGAGCCTATACCGGGCGAACGGAGCGGAGGGATAATAGTAAGTGCAGGGAGATCCCTGGGCGCCGCTCTACATGTCAGCATATTTAGTACACATTTTTTAGCCTGATGAAAGGTCCTCTTGGTTGAATTCACGTGCTGCAGTCTGTTACTGTTTTTGGCCAGCTTTCTGTAATCTCAAGAAAAAAAAACACAAAAAAAACCCAGATACTTCCCTTTTGCCGCAATCACGGCAAAAAACGCTAAATTTCAGCACGAGTCCATCCTCTTGTGCTGCTGCAGTCTTTCTCATAAATGTCCTAGGAGCAGCTCAGCCCCATGCAAGTAAACTTGCAATATCAAGCACAGCCGCTATACAATGTAAGGCACTATCCTTGGTGAGAGGGCAGCGTCGCTCACAGGAGCACCACTGCCTTCTCAAAATAGCTGATTGGTGGGGGACCCGGGTGTCAGACCCCCACCGATCAGATACTGATGATCTATCCTGAGAATAGGTCATCAGTATTAAAATGTTGGAAAACCTTTTAAAACTCTTCTAAGAAAAGATGTAATTCACAAGAATAACCACATGATGTCACTGTGAACTGCATTACGACTCTAAAACTATATGGTGATGATGCCAGCAGAATACTCAGAAAACCTAGCAGCTCAACAACAGCAATTATTTGTATGGATAAGCCTCTTCCACACGTCAGTAAATTGCAGACTTGTCCTGTCCATGTTCTTCATGGAGAGCCCACATATCCACTGATTTTAATATGTTTATTCACACATCCTGTTACATACACTACTTTGGTCCATGCTGTGGACCATACACATTCATTTAGGTTTATGGGTCAGAGGAAAACCACTGACAGAATACTGATGTCAACAGTGTTTCCACTGACCATTGGTACGAGATGCTGTTGAAATCCCTTTTTGAGCGTAGCAGTGCACGTGAAATATGGCTGCCACACAGAGGGCACAAAACAGACATATGGACCAACAATGGACCCATCACAGATAAAACACTGACTGTCACAGGTGTGTAAGAGGCTTACGATTATAGAAATAGATAACTTTAAAAAAAAATTAATTTATTGTTTTAAAAGTGCTCCCTAGTAGTTTTATTTCATTTTAAAGGTCATTTCCTATGAGAAGGTTGCTTACTTTTTCTATCATGTGGCATTTTATGGTCCTATTTACACATTGAAGATTTGTTCGGTATTTTATGTTAATATTTTGAAGCCAAAATCAGGACTGAATCCTCAATACATGAAAAATATAATGGAAAAATGTATGTTTCTTTTCTTTGCATCCACCAGATTTTGTCTTCAAAATGGTGATGTAAAACACTGACCAAATCTGCAGTGTATGAATAAGGCCTTAACGTGGATTTACAGGGGCAGACGGCAGCAGATTGTCAGGATGGAAGCAATTAGGGTACTTTCACACTAGCGTTGTTAGAATCCGGCAGGCAGTTCTGTTGCCGGAACTGCCTGCCGAATCCGGAAATTCATATGCAAACGGATATCTTTTTTTTTCTGGATCCGGATAAGGATGCATTAGACTTATTCATTAAAATACCGGATCCGTCTTCCAGGTATCATCCGGAATAATGGATCCGGTATTTAATTCTATCAAAGCTAGAAAGAACTGCGCATGCGCAGACCGGAAATCCGGAATTTTGGCAGGAAAAAATACCTATTTTGTCCTGTCAAATACCATACAAGGGACGGAACGAAAGGCCTCCTGATGCATACTGATCGGATTGCGTTTCATTCAGAATGCATTAGGACAAAACCAAAGCGTTTTTTTCCGGTATTAAGACCCTTTACCAGATTTTAATACTGGGAAAGAATAACGCTAGTATGAAAGTACCCTTAGCTGGTCGTTAAAGAGGTTATCTGATCCTGTAAACATCCCGTCAAATGCCTCATGGAGAACATACTAAACTGGTTCCTGATGCCTGCGTCCCTCCGGCTCCCTGCACAGCTGCCGCTGTATCTCCTTGTAGTGAAGATCGCAACATCCAGCAATCAGGGGGTGCATCCAATAGCAGGCCGCAACTGTGACTCGCTCCCCTAGCGTCATAAGTGAAGTTACACCTGATGCAAGGGAGCAGATCACCATCGCAGCCTGCTACTGGCTGCAAACCCCCTGCCCCCCTCGAATGTTGTGATCTGCACTACAAGGAGATGCAGTGGCGGCTGTGCAGTGATCCGGAGGGACTCAAGCGTCGGGGACCAGTTAAAAGGGTTGGCCACTTTCCAGTTATTGTTGACCAATGTTGTTGACTTACTAATATAGTATTTGTTGAAATTCTCCACCATTTTCTATATTTCATAAGCTATGCCCCCCTGTTTACAAAATCGTTTGTGCTGTCCCCATAGAGGTCCTGTCTATAAAATGGCTGATGATGGAGGGTCATATGTCCAGGCAAATCGCCTCCATATGATGTCTCCTCCATTCAAACACACTGCACTAAACTCCCAACAGAACAAATACAGATGGCAGGTGCAGTGTATTTAAAAGTAGGAGGCATCACGTGGAGGAGATTTGCCTGGTCACATGACCTTCCATCAGCGGCCATCTTATGGACAGGACCACTGTGTGGACAGCGCAAAAGACTTTGTACACAAGGGGACCTACCTCATGAAATATAGAAAATGGTGCAGAATTTCGACAAAGACTATGGGCCAGATTTATCATTACACTTACATCTTACTCCACTTTTACATCTGCCCAAAGTCACTTTAGGATAGTCAGATTTATTAATGGTCCTTTAATAATGTGATAAATGTGGATTGACGGTAGCAGTTTATCCTTCAGTAAGCGGCTTTACAAAAGTTGCACGTCTTTACAAAAAAGTCACATGTTCTATTAAAAAGTCGCATAAGATAAGCATGGTCCCCCCTGGAGTGAAATTGCGCATTTTTTTGCGACTTTTTTGCGACTTTTTAAATGGTTGCAATAGTAAATCTGTCTAGAGATTCATTTACATAAGACAACACGCCCACTTTCACAAAACTGGAGAGCTTAGTGCAGAGCTTGAAAAAGACGCAAAAAAAGCGCAATTTTACCGATTGCGCAATTTTTTGCGACTTTTTCACTCCATTAAAGTGACTTTAGCTAATGATAAATCTGGCCCTATATTATTAAGTGCCATATAATCATCTTACAAACACAGTGATCAACAGTAATCAAAAAGTAGCCAACCCCTTTAAGTATGTTCTCTATGAGGAACCCGGGAATTTCGCGGGGTGTTTACAGGATACCGGATAGGATAACCACTTTTAAGTGGAGGTGCATTTACATGCAGTGTTCACCTCCACAGTATGAGGAGGAGCGGTCACTATTGCATTGTCTCTAGGCAGCAGATCAAACAATCATTGAACCCGCTGAACATGCGTTTTGCTTGTTCATCGGGTGATTGGCTGCAAATTTAGAAGGGCAGATTGGGTTGATATGAAAGCTCGTTCCCGACATTCTGTGTGAATATCAGCCCATCTAATTCCACCTTAGGTCTATTTTTTTGAAAGAGGGGTCCAAGCCCCCTGAGATTGTGACTAGGTAATGTGTCAGGCACGTTGATGTGCATTTAAAATCCATGTAAAAGCATTACATTGCTCACACAGGCCACTTTCACACGGTCAGTATTTGGTCAGTGTTTTTCATCAGTATTTCTAAGCCAAAACCAGGAGTGGATCCAAAATACAGAAGAGGTACAAAACATTCAATCATACTTTTTCCTCTCCTCTTTTTAGCTTACGAATACTGATGCATAATACTGAAAAAATACTGACCATGTGAAAGTGGCCACAGCTTTTTTCCCCACCAAATCACTGCGGTGAGGTTAATAAGCCACACAACATTTTTCCCTCGTGCACTGCCCATATACCGTTGTTCCTGCCCCAAATCTACATAGGACATACGACCCTTTCAGCACACCTCAGAATAAATACATACGCAAACCCAGACCTCCTGAATGAATACAGGGCACACACAGTAGCACTCCCATGTTCCAAAAAAGATTGAATGCCTCAATATGGAATAGCACAGTAATGGCGAACCTTTAAGGGGCAACCCAAAACCACCTTATTTATTGCAAAGTGCCAACACGGCAATTTAACCTGAATTATGAAAAATACTGGCCAAGTTAAGCTGTGGGGGCGTGGCTTAACAAAGGCCTCAGTAAAATAAATACCCTCGTTGGTGCCTCCAAGTATTAAAAATGTCCCATTAGTGGCCCGTAGTATTAATAATGCCCCAGTAGTGGCCCCTAGTACTAATACAGACCTCATTAGTGGCCCCCAGTATTAATAATGCCCCATTAGTGGCCCCCAATATTAATAAGGCCCGCATTAGTGTTCTCCAGTTTTAATAACGCCCCATTAGTGGCCACCAGTATTAGCAAGGCCCCTATTAGTGGCCCTTAGTATTAATAATGTCCCATTAGTGGCCCCTAGTATTAATAAGACCGCCATTAGTGGCCACAGTATTAATGAGGCCTCAGTATTAATAATGTCCCATTAGTGGCCCCTAGTATTAATAAGGCCCCCATTAGTGTTCTCCAGTATTAATAAAGCTCCATTAGTGGCCACCAGTATTAGCAAGGCCCCTATTATTGGGCCCTAGTATTAATAATGCCCTATTAGTGGCCACAGTATTAATAAGGCCCCCAGTATTAAAACATCTCCCATTAGTGGCCCAGTATTAATAATGCCCCTGTAGTGGCCCCCAGTATTAATAAGTCCCCCATTAGTGGTCACCAGTAAAATTAAAGGCTATGTACAACTTTTGAGGCAATTTTTTCTTTTATGATTGCAGGTTACTTTTTTTGGCTAAAAATATTTTTGGCTAAAAATATTTTTTTTAATTGGCCTTTATTGAAAATATTGAGCTGTTCTGTCACAAACGATTAACTGTTTTTCTAGCTGTATGACTGTTACTTTCAATTTCACTTTGTGTCAGTCATCTAATAAACCTTATCTCTAAACTACTGAGGTCATAAACACTTATTTCAGCCACATTCTTATCAGTAAGATATGAACTGAGCTATAATGAGTGTTTATAATGTCAGAGAGCAGAGATAAGGAGTCCGTCTGCTCCTGGTCTGACCGGTCTAGAGCATGTTATCTCTGTAAATAAAAAAGGACTCCATATTTTTTAATAAAGACCAATTCTAAAAATTATTTTTAGCTCAAAATGAGTACAATGCAATAATAAAAAACAAAAAAAAAATGCCCCCAAAGGTGTACATAGCCTTTAATGACCCCATTAGTGACCCCTAGTTTTATTTGTCCTCCATTAGTGGCTTCTAGTATTAATAGAGGCCACAGTATTATTAGTGACCCCTTCCCCACTCTTTTTGTGCAAAAAATTTAAAAACACCTCATCCATTTGATCACTCTGCGGCGAACACTGCTCACTGGATGTGTAGGAAAGCGTGATGTTTCGCAGGTCCTGCTGCTTCCAGTCAATGCTGCCAAACGTCATCACACTGCAGCGCAGGTCCTTTCCTGTGCATCCAGTGAGCAGTGAGTGTTCCCCATGGCGCGATCAAATGGATAAGGTTATTTTTTTTAACACAAGCAGAAGACGGGGCTCAAAGGCTGTACTAATGAGCGCTCTACAATGGAAGTGCTCATTAGTAATCAGGGTGGATAAAAATACATGATTTTATGTAGAAAACTATGATTTAAATCAAGCCTTACTGGCTAGTGATTTAAATTGTGATTTAAATCAGTTTGATTTAAAGAGGACCTTTCACCTATTTAAAAACTAAAGACTAACTATATCTGTGGGCAGAGCGGCGCCCAGGGGTCCCCCTGCGCTTACTAGTATGTCTGGGCGCCGCTCCGTTCGCACTGTATAGGCTCCGGTGTCCAAGTTCCCTCTGTTGTATGGGGCGGGGACTTTGTATCAGGCGTGTCCCTTGCTGCAGAGCTGGCCAATCACAGCGCACAGCTCATAGCCTGGAAGTCCCAGGCTATGCAGCAAGGGACACGCCTGATACAAAGTCCCCGCCCCATACAACAAGAGGGAGCTTGGACACCGGAGCCTATACAGGGCGAACGGAGCGGCGCCCAGACATACTAGTAAGTGCAGGGGGACCCCTGGGCGCCAATCTGGCCACAGATATAGTTAGTTTTTAGTTTTTAAATAGGTGAAAGGTCCTCTTTAAATCAAATCCACCCTGTTAGTAATAGAACACAGGCAACCCTACACACGGCCCATACCGAGCCGCGTGCCCACATAGAGGGCTCTGAGTGCGCCTTCTGGCACGTGTGCCCTAGGTTCGCTATCACTGGACTAGCACATCAAAGAAAAAAGCATACTGCACTGTACCAGCCTTTTGTAGCCTTCATCAGGTGAACGGGGCCTAAGGATCCTACTGGCTGAGTGTAGGTAGTGTGTGATGCTATGCACTAAGGCCTTATTCATACACTGCAGATTTGGTCAGTATTTTATAACATTATTTTAAAGCCAAACTCAGAGAAATTCCTGCACCTACCACAAAAAGCAGCATGAACAGAATCTTCCTGTGCTACCCTCTTCTTCTAATCATATGGCAGCATTATAAAATCAGTTATACACCAGGCTTTCCGGTATGGCTGTAAAGTTTCACCACTAACCATGGCCCCATCACTGGGTTTATTATCCCTGTACTGTGACCTCATTGTAGTTATTATCCCTGTACTGTGACATCACTGTTTATTATCCTTGTACTGTGACATCACTGTTTATTATCCCTGTACTGTAACATCACAGTTTATTATCCCTGTACTGTGACCTCATTGTAGTTATTATCCCTGTACTGTGACATCACTGTATTTATTATCCCTGTACTGTGACATCACTGTTTATTATCCTTGTACTGTGACATCACTGTATTTATTATCCCTGTAATGTGACATCACTGGGTTTATTATCACTGTACTGTGACATCACTGTATTTATTATCCCTGTACTTTGACATCACTGGGTTAATTATCCCTGTACTTTGACATCACTGGGTTAATTATCCCTGTACTGTGACCTCATTGTAGTTATTATTCCTGTACTGTGACATCACTGATTATTATCCTTGTACTGTGACATCACTGTTTATTATCCCTGTACTGTGACATCACTGTTTATTATCCTTGTACTGTAACATCATTGTAGTTATTATCCCTGTACTGTGACATCACTGTATTTATTATCCCTGTACTGTGACATCACTGTTTATTATCCTTGTACTGTAACATCATTGTTTATTATCCCAGTACTGTGACATCACTGTTTAATATCCCTTGTGGAGAGTCGCTCTGGTAGACAGCGGTGCGGGTGCAGTTTAGAGGCAAAACAAGGAGTCCAGATTGTGCATCAAACAGTGTTTTATTCACACTTGCACACCAGAAATGAAAACAGTCTCTTGGTGACAGTTCACACACAACAGAAATCATGTGGCAAAACCAAAAACAGGCCAACACAGGGTCCAGTCACCTTGGGTGGTTTAAGTGCGGTTCACACCTAGCAGTCGGTTCAGCCGCAGGCGATTCCTCCTTCAGTTTGCAGGGAAACACCACCTTGCTGAGCTCCGTCCTCCAGCACAGAGAACTCCTCAGTCCTGTTAGCAGGCTCCAGGATAATCACCCACAGACACAGCTGATGGCTGTGTTTTATACCCAGCCCAAAACTCGGACTGGACCGTGGGGAGCAGCCACCCACCCTACTCTTTAGCTGCTCCCAGTAAGAGCCGGCCCGGATCGGCTTTGCAGCCATGCTATTTAAAAGGGTCAAACAGCACTAGCTGCTGCAGACAAAAACCCGGCTCTCACCTCACCGAGGCCAGCAACCTCGGTGACACGTACCTGCCATCGCAAATGACACCTTGCACCTTACCACACCCTGTACTGTGACCTCATTGTAGTTATTATCCATGTACTGTGACATCACTGTTTATCATCCCTGTACTGTGACATCACTGGGTTTATTATCACTGTACTGTGACATCACTGGGTTAATTATCCCTGTACTGTGACCTCATTGTAGTTATTATCCCTGTACTGTGACATCACTGTTTATTATCCTTGTACTGTGACATCACTGTATTTATTATCCCTGTACTGTGACATCACTGGATTTATTATCCCTGTACTGTGACATCACTGTTTATTATCCTTGTACTGTGACATCACTGTTTATTATCCCTGTACTGTAACATCACTGTTTATTATCCCTGTACTGTGACCTCATTGTAGTTATTATCCCTGTACTGTGATATCACTATTTATTATCCCTGTACTGTGACATCACTGTATTTATTATCCCTGTACTGTGACATCACTGTATTTATTATACCTGTACTGTGACATCACTGTATTTATTATCCCTGTACTGTGACATCATTGTTTATTATCCCTGTACTGTGACATCACTGTTTATTATCCTTGTACTGTGACATCATTGTTTATTATCCCTGTACTGTGACATCACTGTTTATTATTCCTGTACTGTGACGTCATTGTAGTTATTATCCCTGTACTGTGACATCACTACTTATTATCCCTGTTCTGTGACATCACTATTTATTATCCCTGTACTGTGACATCACTGTATTTATTATACCTGTACTGTGACATCACTGTATTTATTATCCCTGTACTGTGACATCATTGTTTATTATCCCTGTACTGTGACATCACTGTATTTATTATCCCTGTACTGTGACATCACTGTTTATTATCCCTGTACTGTGACATCACTGGGTTTATTATCCCTGTACTGTGACATCACTGTATTTATTATCCCTGTACTGTGACATCACTGGGTTTATTATCCCTGTACTAAGACTTTACTGTTTATTATACCTGTACTGTGACCTCATTGTAGTTATAATGTGTTGAGAGGAGGCGGCACTCACCATGGGAGTCTTCAATCTTGCTTTATTTCGCTGTAATTACAGCATGGAATCGCAGAAGAGGGCTTGCGGGCGGACGCCAATGCAGGTAACTATAGCATCATCACGCCGCTGTCACGTCCATTGCATCGGTCCGCGATTTTAACCCTCCGGCTACACAGTGATTGGTGCAGGAGAACTGCACCAACTGCCTGAGACAAATATAGGACATTTACAACCAATTACCTTATGTGAAAGAGAGAAGCAAGACACTATAAAGCATATAGAAACATAATACTAGCATATACGCACAAAAATTAACGCGGACAGCGAGTATAGTATGCGGTTATAATGGGGGGGGGGGGCACCGCACTACTTCAATCCCTGCAAATGTGAGGCAACGCGGATCACCCCCATGTTGCTCGTGAACATGTTGTATCAGCCTAGGTGAGCCCCTACCTGTCTTTATAGAACCAATGTGTTCACGGACTCTCTCAACTAAAGGCCTGATCGTTTTGCCAATATAAAAAGTATGGCATACGCATAGCATCGCATATACTACATATGAGGTGCGACAAGTTATGAGGTCTCTCACGACCCATGTTATTCCGCTTAATTGGATGACTTTGCTCCTTGCATTGTAGGAACAGAACGAGCAAAATCCACATTTATGATTACCAGTCACTGGTCTTGCAGACATCCAATCACGTTTCTTGGGTTGTGTGAAAGTACATTTCTGTCATTAAGACCATGGGGACCCATAGCTTGGGTTTTCATGATCCACCTTGCCTCACACCGCAGAAGTGTGCGGTGTCTATCACCACCACATGGGGGGGGGGGGCACCGCACTACTTCAATCCCCGTGAGGCTAAATTAGACCGCACTAATTTGTTGATTGAAAAAGAGAAGCAAAGAGGTAGGCAGCAGTTCACCCTTGCTTCTAGATACAGCCCTATGGCGGATGCAATAAAAAAACAAGCCATTTATAGCAATTAAAGTTTCACCACTAACCATGGCCTCATCACTGGGTTTATTATCCCTGTACTGTGACCTCATTGTAGTTATTATCCCTGTACTGTGACATCCCTGGGTTTATTATCCCTGTACTGTGACATCACTGTGTATTATCCCTGTACTGTGACCTCATTGTAGTTATTATCCCTGTACTGTGACATCACTGTTTATTATCCTTGTACTGTGACATCACTGTTTATTATCCCTGTACTGTAACATCACAGTTTATTATCCCTGTACTGTGACCTCATTGTAGTTATTATCCCTGTACTGTGACATCACTATTTATTATCCCTGTACTGTGACATCACTGTTTATTATCCTTGTACTGTGACATCACTGTATTTATTATCCCTGTAATGTGACATCACTGGGTTTATTATCACTGTACTGTGACATCACTGTATTTATTATCCTTGTACTGTGACATCACTGTATTTATTATCCCTGTACTGTGACCTCATTGTAGTTATTATTCCTGTACTGTGACATCACTGTGTTTATTATCCCTGTACTGTGACATCACTGTATTTATTATCCCTGTACTGTGACATCACTGTGTTTATTATCCCTGTACTGTAACATCACTGTGTTTATTATCCCTGTACTGTGACATCACTGTGTTTAATATCCCTGTACTGTGACATCACTGTAGTTTATTATCCATGTACTGTGACATCACTGTGTTTATCATCCCTGTACTGTGACATCACTGTGTTTATTATCACTGTACTGTGACATCACTGTGTATTATTATCCTGTACTGTGACATCACTGTAGTTATTATCCCTGTACTGTGACATCACTGTTTTATTATCCTTGTACTGTGACATCACTGTGTTTATTATCCCTGTACTGTGACATCACTGTATTTATTATCCCTGTACTGTGACATCACTGTATTTATTATCCCTGTACTGTGACATCACTGTGTTTATTATCCCTGTACTGTGACATCACTGTGTTTATTATCCCTGTACTGTGACATCACTGTGTTTATTATCCCTGTACTGTGACATCACTGTGTTTATTATCCCTGTACTGTGACATCACTGTGTTTATTATCCCTGTACTGTGACATCACTGTGTTTATTATCCCTGTACTGTGACATCACTGTGTTTATTATCCCTGTACTGTGACATCACTGTGTTTATTATCCCTGTACTGTGACATCACTGTGTTTATTATCCCTGTACTGTGACATCACTGTGTTTATTATCCCTGTACTGTGACATCACTGTGTTTATTATCCCTGTACTGTGACATCACTGTGTTTATTATCCCTGTACTGTGACATCACTGTGTTTATTATCCCTGTACTGTGACATCACTGTGTTTATTATCCCTGTACTGTGACATCACTGTGTTTATTATCCCTGTACTGTGACATCACTGTGTTTATTATCCCTGTACTGTGACATCACTGTGTTTATTATCCTGTACTGTGACATCACTGTGTTTATTATCCCTGTACTGTGACATCACTGTGTTTATTATCCCTGTACTGTGACATCACTGTGTTTATTATCCCTGTACTGTGACATCACTGTGTTTATTATCCCTGTACTGTGACATCACTGTGTTTATTATCCCTGTACTGTGACATCACTGTGTTTATTATCCCTGTACTGTGACATCACTGTGTTTATTATCCCTGTACTGTGACATCACTGTGTTTATTATCCCTGTACTGTGACATCACTGTGTTTATTATCCCTGTACTGTGACATCACTGTGTTTATTATCCCTGTACTGTGACATCACTGTGTTTATTATCCCTGTACTGTGACATCACTGTGTTTATTATCTCTGTACTGTGACATCACTGTGTTTATTATCCCTGTACTGTGACCTCATTGTAGTTATTATCCCTGTACTGTGATATCACTATTTATTATCCCTGTACTGTGACATCACTGTATTTATTATCCCTGTACCGTGACATTACTGTTTATTATCCTTGTACTGTGACATCATTGTTTATTATCCCTGTACTGTGACCTCATTGTAGTTATTATCCCTGTACTGTGACATCACTATTTATTATCCCTGTTCTGTGACATCACTGTTTATTATCCCTGTACTGTGACATCACTGTATTTATTATCCCTGTACTGTGACATCACTGTATTTATTATCCCTGTACTGTAACATCACTGTATTTATTATACTTGTACTGTGACATAATTGTATTTATTATCACTGTACTGTGACATCTCTATATTTATTATCCCTGTACTGTGACATCATTGTTTATTATCCCTGTACTATGACATCACTGTTTATTATCCCTGTACTGTGACATCACTGTGTTTATTATCCCTGTACTGTGACATCACTGTGTTTATTATCCCTGTACTGTGACATCACTGTGTTTATTATCCCTGTACTGTGACATCACTGTGTTTATTATCCCTGTACTATGACATCACTGTTTATTATCCCTGTACTGTGACATCACTGTGTTTATTATCCCTGTACTGTGACATCACTGTAGTTTATTATCCCTGTACTGTGACATCACTGTGTTTATTATCCCTGTACTGTGACATCACTGTTTATTATCCCTGTACTGTGACATCACTGTAGTTTATTATCCCTGTACTGTGACATCACTGTTTATTATCCCTGTACTGTGACATCACTGTATTTATTATCCCTGTACTGTAACATCACTGTTTATTATCCTTGTACTGTGACATCATTGTTTATTATCCCTGTACTGTAACATCACTGTATTTATTATACTTGTACTGTGACATAATTGTTTATTATCCATGCACTGTGACATCACTGTTTTATTATCCCTGTACTGTGACATCATTGTTTATTATCCCTGTACTATGACATCACTGTTTATTATCCCTGTACTGTGACATCACTGTTTATTATCTCTGTACTGTGACCTCATTGTAGTTATTATCCCTGTACTGTGACATCATTGTTTATTATCCCTGTACTGTGACATCACTGTTTATTATCCCTGTACTGTGACCTCATTGTAGTTATTATCCCTGTACTGTGACATCACTATTTATTATTCCTGTACTGTGACATCACTGTATTTATTATCCCTGTACTGTGACATCACTGTTTATTATCCTTGTACTGTGACATCATTGTTTATTATCCCTGTACTGTGACGTCATTGTAGTTATTATCCATGTACTGTGACATCATTGTTTATTATCCATGCACTGTGACATCACTGTTTATTATCCCTGTACTGTGACATCATTGTTTATTATCCCTGTACTATGACATCACTGTTTATTATCCCTGTACTGTGACATCATTGTTTATTATCCCTGTACTATGACATCACTGTGTTTATTATCCCTGTACTGTGACATCACTGTATTTATTATCCCTGTACTGTGACATCACTGTTTATTATCCCTGTACTGTGACATCACTGGGTTTATTATCCCTGTACTAAGACTTCACTGTTTATTATACCTGTACTGTGACCTCATTGTAGTTATAATGTGTTGAGAGGAGGCGGCACTCACCATGGGAGTCTTCAATCTTGCTTTATTTCGCTGTAATTACAGCATGGAATCGCAGAAGAGGGCTTGTGGGCGGACGCCAATGCAGGTAACTATAGCGGGACGGCTGTTTCGCTCGTAAACTTGCGCGTCATCACGCCGCTGTCACATCCATTGCGTCGGTCCGCGATTTTAACCCTCCGGCTACACAGTGATTGGTGCAGGAGAACTGCACCAATTGCCTGAGACAAATATAGGACATTTAAAAACCAATTACCTTATGTGAAGGAGAGAAGCAAGACACTATAAAGCATATAGAAACATAATACTAGCATATACGCACGAAAATTATCGCGGACAGTGAGTATAGTATGCAGTTATAATGCGCTTATTTGATTAGTTATGCAGGTGCAACACCTAACAACCACATCCTGAATTGCTAGTATTCACAAGAAAACTGACATATAATTTCTGTCATTAAGACCATGGGGACCCATAGCTTGGGTTTTCATGATCCACCTTGCCTCACACCGCAGAAGTGTGCGGTGTCTATCACCACCACATGGGGGGGGGGGGCACCGCACTACTTCAATCCCCGTGCGGCTAAATTAGACCGCACTAATTTGTTGATTGAAAAAGAGAAGCAAAGAGGTAGGCAGCAGTTCACCCTTGCTTCTAGATACAGCCCTATGGCGGATGCCATAAAACAAGCCATTTATAGCAATTGGGACAAACTCTGTGGTGATTCTGCACTGACTGACATAGTTGGACAGCGTCCGATTGTTACATTCCGGAGATGCCACACGATAGAGGACACCTTAGTCCGCAGTACTTTCACACAACCCAAGAAACGTGATTGGACGTCTGCAAGACCAGTGACTGGTAATCATAAATGTGGATTTTGCTCGTTCTGTTCCTACAATGCAAGGAGCAAAGTCATCCAATTAGGCGGAATAACATGGGTCGTGAGAGACCTCATAACTTGTCGCACCTCATATGTAGTATATGCGATGCTATGCGTATGCCATACTTTTTATATTGGCAAAACGATCAGGCCTTTAGTTGAGAGAGTCCGTGAACACATTGGTTCTATAAAGACAGGTAGGGGCTCACCTAGGCTGATACAACATGTTCGCGAGCAACATGGGGGTGATCCGCGTTGCCTCACATTTGCAGGGATTGAAGTACGGTGCCCCCGTGGTTGTGATAGGCACCGCACACCTCTGCGGTGTGAGGCAAGTCAAGTTATGGGTCCCCATGGTCTTAATGACAGAAATGATATGTCAGTTTTCTTGTGAATACTAGCAATTCAGGATGTGGTTGTTAGGTGTTGCACCTGCATAACTAATCAAACAAGCGCATTATAACCGCATACTATACTCACTGTCCGCGATAATTTTTGTGCGTATATGCGCACTTTACTAGTATTATGTTTCTATATGCTTCATAGTGTCTTGCTTCTCTCCTTCACATAAGGTAATTGGTTTTTAAATGTCCTATATTTGTCTCAGGCAATTGGTGCAGTTCTCCTGCACCAATCACTGTGTAGCCGGAGGGTTAAAATCGCGGACCGACGCAATGGACGTGACAGCGGCGTGATGATGCGCAAGTTTACGCGCGAAATGGCTGTCCCGCTATAGTTACCTGCATTGGCGTCCGCCCACAAGCCCTCTTCTGCGATTCCATGCTGTAATTACAGCGAAATAAAGCAAGATTGAAGACTCCCATGGTGAGTGCCGCTCCTTTCATTGCTCTCTCAACACAGTGTAATTGTACTGATCCACATATTAAGGGCAGAGCACCACCAGATTCTGGAACTAAAATAACTGGACAGACACGCATGTGGCGACAATTTTGGATGCAAATTCATATATCGCACCACAGTGCATTGCAGTGCCGCTGATCCTTTTTCTTACTGAATCATTGTAGTTATAATCCCTGCACTGTGACTAGGGTTGCACTGGGTATCGAAATATCGCTACCCAATCGATACTTTTGTACCGGCATCGATTCGATACCGGGATTTGCGCAGCCTAGTATCACAGAACATGGCACGCGCTGCTCTCAGCGCGCGCCATGTTCCCTCAGCAGCACAGGGAAGAAGGAAGCAGTCTCTCCCTCCCCCCTGTGCCGCTGCCACCAATGAGGAGACAGAGGGACCAATGAAGATAACTTAACGTTTAATACAGATACAGGAGGCGGGTGACAGCGGCAGAATCACATAGCCGGCACCCAACCTCTATGACATGGAGCTGCGATCAGTGGCAGTTAACCCCTCACGTGCGGCACCTGAGGGGTTAACTGCCTCTGATCGCAGCTCCCTGTCATAGAGGTCATAGAGGTCAGGTGCCGGCTATGTGATTTGCCGCCTGCACCCGCCTCGTGTATCTGTTTTAAACGTCAATTATCTTCATTGGTGGCGCAGTGCGCCCCCCGCCCCAGTATTAAAAACATTGGTGGTGCAGTGTGCCCCCCTTCCCAGTATTAAAAACATTGGCGGCGCAGTGCGCCCTTCCCTCAACCCCCCCAGTATTATAATCAATGGTGGCAGTGGCCACAGGGTCCCCTCCGCCCTCTTCATTGGTGGTGCAGTGCCAGTTCTGATCGGAGCCCCAGCAGTGAAGTTGTGGGGCTACGATTGGTTACCATGACAGCCAGGGCGCTACTGAAGCTCTGACTGCCATGGTAAGCTCCCTGCTGCTGTGTGCACAAAGCCCAGGGCAGCAAGGAGAGTGTAGAGCTCTATTAGGGTGAATAGGACAAGGGATTAACAGATCCCCCCCAAAAAAAGTCTTAAAAAAACACCAAAATATTAAGTATAAATCACCCCCTTTCCCACTTTTACATATAAAATATATAAACAATAAATAAACAAATTACATATCGCCATGTCAGAAAAGTCCAAACTATTCAAATTAAAAAAAATATCCTATGTGGTGAACACAGTAACAGAAAAAAAATAAAAAATGTCGCTATTCGCCTTTTTTTATTCACTTTGTCCCCCCAAAAAAATAGGATAGGACTGTTTGATAATTGTATTTATCATCCTTGTACTGTGCCATCACTGTTTATTATCCCTGTACTGTGACATCACTGTATTTATTATCCTTGTACTGTGACATCACTGTATTTATTATCCCTGTACTGTGACATCACTGTTTATTATCCCTGTACTGTGACATCACTGTATTTATTATCCCTGTACTGTGACATCACTGTATTTATTATCCCTGTACTGTGACATCACTGTTTATTATCCCTGTACTGTGACATCACTGTTTATTATCCCTGTACTGTGACATCACTGTGTTTATTATCCCTGTACTGTGACATCACTGTGTTTATTATCCCTGTACTGTGACATCACTGTGTTTATTATCCCTGTACTGTGACATAATTGTATTTATTATCCCTGTACTATGACATCACTGTATTTATTATCCTTGTACTGTAACATCACTGTTTATTATCCCTGTACTGTGACATCACTGTTTATTATCCCTGTACTGTGACATCACTGTGTTTATTATCCCTGTACTGTGACATCACTGTATTTATTATCACTGTACTGTGACAATTGTATTTATTATCCCTGTACTGTGACATCACTGGGTTTATTATCCCTGTACTGTGACATCACTGTTTATTATCCCTGTACTGTGACATCACTGTTTATTTTCCCTGTACTGTGACATCACTGTTTATTATCCCTGTACTGTGACATCACTGTTTATTTTCCCTGTACTGTGACCTCATTGTAGTTATTATCCCTGTACTGTGACATCACTGGGTTTATTATCCCTGTACTGTGACATCACTGTATTTATTATCCCTGTACTGTGACATAATTGTATTTATTATCCCTGTACTGTGACATCACTGTGTTTATTATCCCTGTACTGTGACATCACTGTATTTATTATCCCTGTACTGTGACATCACTGTTTATTATCCCTGTACTGTGACATCACTATTATCCCTGTACTGTGACATCACTTTTTATTATCCCTGTACTGTGACATCACTGTTTATTATCCATGTACTGTGTGACATCACTGTATTTATTATCCCTGTACTGTGTGACATCACTGTTTATTACTCCTGTACTTGAATGATCGTGCTCTGTTCACACACGATTTTCCTTTATAGCTGGCATATGTACCAAGGAAAACTAACCTTTGTGCTGGGCATAAGGAAACAGGGACCACTGGCAGTGTTTGATTCTAGAATGCGAATTTCGCAGATACTAGTGTAAATGTCAGGCCTAACTGTACAATGGAGTGGGCGCGGCAGTGCGCCACCTGCTGGCCGTACGTACACCTACGTAGGAAGTAGACACCGGACGCTCGGACTCATCAGGGGACGCATGTCAGGCACGCGTGGGCGGGGCTTCCGTGCGCCGTGCGTGCGTGGTGAAGCTCGTGTGAGGAGGACATCGGGGAGACTCGGCGCAGTCCTGACGGTAGAGCGGCGTCCTGGACGTTGCCTTCGGTAAGGACGCGGGACTGTAATTCCATGTCGGCGGCTTTGAGCCCACAGTATCTCATAACAGCAGGTGTAAGGGCTTCTGCACAATGGTACACTGCGGGGACGAGTGTGACAGGAGTGGGGGATGGGCGGCCAGTCACATAGCCCTATAACACATCACTTGGGTCATTAATGGAAAATGATCAACTTTACCGTCAAAATTACACTGGAGCTGACAACCCATATTCTTGTGCCTTATTAGACTGTATAGTTGTCAGAAAGATCCTTGTTCTGTCCCTCCACCTCTAACTGGTGTGATGAGCGGCCATTACAAAGTGGGAAGAAAGCGTCTTGTGCGCAGGTTTTTCCACAAACTTGAGGGTGCCATCCATAGGGAAAATGTGCTAGAAATATACTATTCACAAAAAGTTAGGGATATTTGGCTTGTGGGTGAAATTTCAGGATGAACCTAAAATGCACTCTAAGCTTTACAGGTGAACTTTTAGGGGTTATGCCCGGGCCCCTCACACAGGTTATACTTGCCTTGCTCCCCGACACCCGTGTTGCTCTTAATCCCCGCATGGCCGCCGCTGCCTCTCTTGCCCAGGGGCGTAGCTAAAGGCTCATGGGCCCTGGTGCAAGAATTCAGCTTGGGCCCCCCTTCCCTCAGTGCTTTGTGTGTCTTCTAATGCGGCAAAAGTGTCTTTGGGCCCGGTAGCGACTGCTACCTCTGCACCCCCTATAGCTACGCCCCTGTCCTCGCCGTGCGGATTACAACATCTGGCGAGTGGGGGGAGGGGAAATAAGGACCATATTACAGACCGCAACAGGAACAAGCCTCCAAAGTGTCATCCGCGACGCTTAGAAGGCTTGTTCCTGTCGCGGCCTACTATTGGCTTCCTATATCCATGCAACGAGGAGATGCAGCGGTGGCCATGCGGGGATTAGTAGCAACACGGGTGCCGGGGAGCAAGGTAAGTATAACCTGTGTGAGGGGCCCGAGCATTTTGGGTGGCAATGTCAGGGTTGGATAACCCCTATAAGTTCACCTGTAAAGTGGCCACCAACGATGCTGGAGGCGTCAAGGAGAGCACTGTGCGTCAGCCACTGGTGGTGGTGGTACAGTGTGGGCAGGTGTGTCTAGTGAATACGGGACTGCCCTTCCCCTATTGAACGGTACAGTGACAAGCCCATACTACTCGCATAACATCAGTAATCCAGTCATCGTGCTTCCGCATAAGCAACACAGGCCTAATTTCATCTTTATGGACGACAATGTGACAGCTCATCGTGGTCGCATCATTGGGGAATGGCTTCTGGTGACCGGGGTACAGGGTGGATACAAATCAATGAGTTTTAAAAAAAAAAAATTAAATTGGATTATTTATTTATTTTTAATATAAAATGAGGAAAATATATTACCGTCCTAAAGTTATTCCATCATGAAATAAATTTTTTTTTTTAATTATGTAGAATAAGGCTGTATATGTTACATTTTTGGGGTGAATAAATTCCATTAATCCATTCCCAATGTCAGGCTCTTCCAGAGGTTTTTGTAGGATTGTTGGGCAGTTTCTCTGCCTACAAGATATTATCCCAGATGCTCGGTTATTTTTGCAGTTCTCAGCAGAGATCACAGCCTCTTCACAGCAAAATGTTCTAACATGAACAGAGTTGAGAAAAAGACCTTAATCCTAACTTCTCCAAACCTATGAATGCAGCATCAACCCTTTCAGTGCTAAGTTTAACCCCTCCAGGACCCAGGACAAGAATGCTCGTCCTAACTAAGCGGTACTTAGCCCATTAGGACGAGCATTCTCGTCCTACAGTTAAACTGTCACCAGCAGTCCGTGATTGCGCGAATCAGAACCTTATAAAATGTATTAAAAATATTCTCAACCAAGTCTGACCAGACAGTGTAAAGTACAAAACACAGCACAGTGCACTATATAGTGTACTGTACTGTATTATATAGACACCAGATCCAATGGATCTTCAAGAACCAAGTGGGTCTGGGTCAAAAAAATGTTAAAAAAAGTAAAAATAAAAAAAACACATATCACTGAATAAAAATTTAAAAAATAAAATACACTACACATATTGGGTATCGTCGCGTCCGTAAAAACCTGCTCTATAAAAATATCACATGACCGAACCACTCAGGTGAATGGCATAAACAACCCCCCAAAAAAAAAAATGGTGTAAATAAGCCATTTTTTGGCACCTTACATCACTGAAAGTGTAATACAAAGCGATCAAAAAGGCGTATGCCTCCAAAAATAGTATCAATCAAACCGCCATGTCATCCCGCAAAAAATGAGCCCCTACCTAAAACAATTGCCCAAAAAATAAAAAAAACTATGGCTCTCAGACTAAAACATGATTTTTTTTGTTTCAAAAATGCTATTTAGTGTTAAATGTAAAAAAAAACCCCTAAAAAGTAGACATATTAGGTATCTCCAAGTCCGTAAGAATCTGTTCTATAAAAATATCACATGACCTAACCCCTCAATTGAACACTGTAAAAAAATAAAAATTAAAACTGTCAAAAAGCCATTTTTTTTGTCACCTTACATCACAAAAGGTATAATAGCAAGCGATCAAAAAGTCATATGACCCCCCAAATAGTGCCAATCTAACCGTCACCTCATCCCGCAAAAATTATACCCAACCTGAGACAATTGCAGCGCTCTATCAGAGGCAGGGTCTGGGCAATGTGCTTCTAATGCCTGCGTTTGTAATATCTTAAACGTTATTATCATTGGTGGCCAGTGCGCCCTCAGCCCCCCCTGTCCACAGTATAAAAAACATTGGTGGCCAGTGACCCCCCCCCCATCCCTTCAGTATTGATATCATTGGTGGCAGTGGCCACAGGGTCCACCACCTCCTCTCTTCTGATCGGAGCCCCAGCAGTGTAATGCTGGGGCTCCGATCGGTTACCATGGCAACCAGGACGCTACTGAAGCCCTGGCTGCCATGGTTGGTTCCTGCTGCTGTGTGCCCATAGCACAGGACAGCAGGGACAGTGTAAGATCCTATTCACCCTAATAGTTCTCTATTAGGGTGAATAGGACAAGGGATGTAAAGAGCACAGGTTCTACACCTAAGGGGGGAAATGGTAATAAAATAAAAAGTAAAATAATTTAAAATAGTAAAAAAAACATCAAAATATTAAGTATAAATTAACCCTTTTCCAATTTTACATATACAATATATAAACAATAAATAAAAAAACATATCGCAGTGCCCAAAAAGTCCAAACTATTAAAATATATTTTTTTAAAAAGTGTTGAACGCTGTAACAGAAAAAAAAAATCCAAAAATTAAAATGCGCAAAATATCGGTATAAAATATCGGCTATCGGCCTGAAAGTTCACGAATATCGGTATCGGCTCTAAAAAATCAATATCGGTCGACCCCTACTTCACAGATCCCCCCCCCCCCATAACAGTGTCCTTCACAGATCCCCCCCCCATAACAGTGTCCTTCACAGATCCCCCCCCCCATAAGTTTCCTTCACAGATCCCCCCCCCCATAACAGTGTCCTTCACAGATCCCCCCCCCATAACAGTGTCCTTCACAGATCCCCCCCCCATAACAGTGTCCTTCACAGATCCCCCATAACAGTGTCCTTCACAGATCCCCCCATAACAGTGTCCTTCACAGATCCCCCCATAACAGTGTCCTTCACAGATCCCCCATAACAATGTCCTTCACAGATCCCCCCCCCCCATAACAGTGTCCTCAACAGATCCCCAGTAATAGTGCCATCCACAGACCACCATTAGTTCCAAATCCACCAAAAGCACACCTTTTTGATCTTATTTTCCTCCCCAAAAACCTAGGTGCGTCTTATAGGGCGAAAAATACGGCATACATATTTTCTATCGCCACGTCCGTAAGGACCTGCTCTATAAAAAATATAACATGACCTAACCCCTCAGGTGAACGCCGTAAACATAAAAAATAAAAACATTGTCAAAAAAAGCCATTTTTATCCCTTCGCCTTATGACAGCACCCATGGAGAGACCGCCTCCTTCCCACATTGGACAGGAAACAGAAGTCAGAACACCCTATAAAACCGGCTCCACCTCCAAACACCTTCAGTTCTGTTTCCTGTCCAAGGGGCAGGAAGGAGTCAGGATACCATCCTTAGGAGCTGAGGGCGCCCCGAGTTCCATATACTTTTAGGAGGGCCTACCCGTGCGGCTTAAGACTCCAGCGGGAGCCGCCGTGAGTCTGGGTTCAGCTTCTCCCTCTCCGCTTCGTCCCTCCTCTTATTCAGGTGAGGAGCTTGCGTGATTCATCCTGGGTACTGCGGGCCTCTACGGCCGTGCCGCAAGCCCGGCCGTCTTCTCGCGATATAGGCCGGTGACGTACTTCCGGTGCGACGGCAGGAGCGCGACCGGAAGTTGGGAAGAGCCGAGGTGCGCGCGGCACATGAAGTTTCCCAGCCAGCTCGCTGCTGTCAGGACGCATCCAGCAACTTCTCCATAGCGTCTCTGGCGGAGAGGAACATGGAGCAACCTCAGCGCACGGAACCCACTGATACCACCAATGATGTGCCGGTACAGGATGGGGTAAGAGGGGATATTCTCCCCAAGCCTAGATTCATAAGTTTATACATATTGGGGTCATATGTTTCTAGGTGCCTAAAGAGTCCAAGAGGAGCTCAAGCTCCAGGGGTAAGATCTGCGCAATCTGCAAGAAGAAACTCCCCTCGGCTTGGGCAAAACCTGTCTGCCAGAATTGTGTGAGCAGTTTACTAGAGGAAGAGGCGCCATCCCTTATGACCAGCATTAAGCAGATGATCCGCCAGGAGGTCAAGGAGTCAGTAGGGGGGTTATTGAAAAACCGTCCCACTTCTTCTGCCAGGGCATCTACCTCAAATCGCCCATCTAGCGAGAGTGATGTGTTGTCCGGTTTGGAGGAGGAAGGGGAATGCCAGTCTTCTGGGGATTCCTCTGAAGAAGAAGCCAGCGGAAGACCGCTTTTTCAGCCGGAAAATATAAACACTCTTTTAAAAGTAGTAAGGGCAACGATGGGGTTAGAGGACCCGAAACCTCCTGTTTCAATTCAGGACTCCATGTTTGAAAGAAAAAGAGTCTTTAATGTCCATGAAAATATTCATGCGGCTATTAAGAGGGAATGGGATAAGCCCGACAGAAATTTTTTTATCCCTTCTGCCCTTAAGCGCAAATACCCCTTCGATGAGAAAGTATCGGCCTCATGGGACAGAGCCGCAAAGTTAGATGCCCCGGTGGCAAAAATTCTCAAAAAGGCAGCCCTACCCTTTGATGACGGGGGTTCTTTAAAAGACCCCATGGACAGGAGGGCGGATATCTATCTTAAAAAGTCCTGGGAAGCTTCTGCGGCCTCATTTAAGCCGACTATTGCAGCCACCTCAGTAGCTAGGGCTGTAAAATCATGGATGAAGGAGCTGGAGGAAGGCATTAAGGGTGGTACGCCCAGGGAGCAGTTGTTAACATCCTTTTCTACCTTCTATAGCACCTTAGATTTTTTAGCAGATGCATCTGCGGATTCCCTAAGGTTGTCCGCTAAGTCCTCGGCTCTCTCTAACTCTGCCCGTCGGGCAGTATGGTTAAAAAATTGGAATGGGGATGTGGCTTCTAAAGCAAAGCTTTGCGGCATCCCCTGCCAGGGGGAATTTTTGTTTGGGCCAGTATTAGCTGACTTGTTGGAGAAGGCCTCTGATGATAAAAAAAGGTTTTCCGTCTACCAGCAACCCCCCTAAGAAAGCTTTTCGTAAAGGGCCAAATAGAGATTATTTTAAGAATAAGTACAAGTCTAGACAATTTTCCGATTCTAACCGAAAATCAAAGGGGTTTCTTTTTTTCTCGCTCAGAGGCCTCTAAAAAGAAGGCCCAATGACGCCATGCCTCCAGTGGGAGGTCGCCTGTCCTTTTTTTCGGCAGAATGGGAAAAGATCTCGAACAGCCCTTGGGTCAGATCAGTGATAAAAGAGGGTCTGAAGTTAAGATTCTCAGATCTCCCAAGGGAGAATTTTGTGGTCACGGATTTAAGGACAGATCCCCGAAAGCAGGAGGCGTTGGTAGCGGAAGTAAAATCCCTGTTAGAGAAGAAAGTGTTAATTCAGGTTCCAGAAGGGGAAATAAAGACAGGGTTTTACTCTACTCTTTTTCTGGTTACCAAGCCGAATGGGTCGTTCAGAACCATAATAAACTTAAAAATGCTCATCAAAATGGATGCCAATGAAATTTATAATATGCGGTTAAATAAATCTGACAAATCTGAATTACATGTGTATGTCCTGAATTCTATACTTTTATGTAGCATCTCTGTTTATGTATATATATATATTTATTTATTGTAGCCCTTGCTAATGATTACTCAGGGCTGTATAGTAATTTCGTATTCCTCTTTTTTTAAGTTTTCTTTTGATTCCATTCATAATTTTTTTCATGTACAGAGCACAGTGAGTTTCTGCTTCATCTACTGTGAATATTTGCGACAGCTAGGATTTTACAATCCATTGAAGCCACAGATTTTATGTAGTCTAATACGGAATGCAGATCATTTATTTGCATGGTATTAAATTTTATCCATTTCATTTACTATCTTCTTTTAAAGCAGCATCTACTGTGTATGATCATGAAGTATCAATAGCTGTATTAAAAGAATACTTTACATCTAAAATGTATTCTGTATAATCTGTGTTAGGTTGGGCACTAACTCCTTCCTCTTAGTATTATTCTATACACTACAGGTTAGTATTATCATTCATTAGAAAATGTAATTTTACCCACTGAACTCACAAATCGATTATATTTTATAATAAACAGTTTGCAAACATGTAAAAAGTTTTATTGTTTGTGTGTAAAATGGCGCTGTTTCTAGTTACAATTATTTAACTAAGATGAAATGTTATGATTCACTTCTAAAATGTTTCCAAGGGTTATCAACAAAGGGTATATATATAATAAGTGCAGAAGTAACAGCTTCATCAGGCCCTGGTACTAGTAGTGAGGTACGGTTAAAGCCTCTATGACCCCTGAGATCTGAGATAGGCCACAGTGGTCACTGGACCCAAAGGAGGTATACAAGGAGGAGAGGCAAGACCACGGACAGATAAGTCTTCATTTTTTCAGGTCCAGACCAATGGGGGTTATTTCTGCTAGGCCAGATAACCCCTTTAAGTCTACATCCAGAAAGTAACAATTTGGGCACATTTTAATATTTGTATTATTGCCTTAACAGCTGAACCCCTGCCATTCTACTGAACCTTACTTAGATTACCATAAGATCCTATAGTGATCTACATAGAATGGCCCCTTTATTAAAGACACCATATAGTAGCTTATTGGACCTCATTTGACCTTTCAACTGTCCAAACTTTCAACTTCAGGAATCAGAGGACCCAGGGTCTGCAGAGAAAACATTACCCACACTACTACCCCACTTCCACAAGCCCTAACTGTTGACACCTGTCAGGAAGGTGTTTATATATCCATGCACCAAATTCTGATCTACTGCCATCAGCATTGTGCAACAGAAATCTGGATTCATCAGATCAGGTGATATTCTTTTATTCTCTTTTATGTTAGTTGGAACACCATTATTTTTATTTTCGGTTGCAATATTTTTGGCTCTGCACTACCTGTTTGTCAGATGATTCTGGACATCCTCCGCTGACCTTTTTCATCAAAAAGTTGATTACACCATTATTGGTATATTCTTGACACTGTTGCATAAGAAAGCCCTACCACAATGGCAGTTTTTTTAATCCTGCCCAGACCTAGTCTAGCACTGTTGCCCATGCTTTATTCGAAAATGTTCAAATCCCTCAAGATATGGAAAACTTGTTCACTTGATTTTATGCTGCCTTCCAGGGTCAGATGTCTAATTTCCATAGACAAAGACTCAAATTATGAAATAATAAAGCAGTAATTCAGTACAGTACAGTACAGAGGGGGGACAGTTAGTGTTATCAGACTCATCTCCCTTGTAGCACTGGCATGAATGTCAGTACTGAAAGCTGAAATCAGCAGGTCTGTCAATATACTATGCTGCCTTCAGTGAGGGCTGAAAAGTGTAAGTTCCCTTTAACCCTCTCAAGACCCTGGGGCATTCCATTTTTGCATTTTCATTCCTGGAGCCATAACATTTAAATTTTTCTGTTCACATGAGGGCTTATGTTTTTTTTGCATGACAAGTTGCACTTTCTAATGGCACCATTTAATATTGCATACCGCGATTGCACCATAGTTTTATAGATTTTGTTTTCACAGCGATCCCTATTTGATAAAACGGAGCTGTTCCTGAGTAAGTACAAGTTAGAAGGCTGATTTATTGGCCTGTATTTGTCGGATGGGTGTAAGTAGTACATTTATACCAGGCAGACGCCTCCCTTTGGTGTGTCGACGGTGCTGCGTAGTTGTGTGCAGTCTGAGCCACCTGTTGCAGCACATGGGCTGAATCTGCAGCTTCCATACCCAGTCAGCGTTCAGGATCCCAGTTGAGGTCGTTCCGGTCGGGTGAGGGTTTGCGGCAAGCTCGTGTAGCATTGTCCCGTTACAGTCCAGCTGGCGATGTGTCGGCTTCTTTGGTGAGGAGGAGCAGCATTGCACCAGAGCGATTATGCCTGGCACCCCCACGTTTGGTGCCCACACGGCAGTACGTTAGGCAGCAGGGGTCAGCGTGACTCTGTCTCATTTTCTCGCTCCTGGCAGCCCACGCTTGGCGCCTATGTGGAAGCACATTTAGGCAACAGGGGGCAGCATGACTCCATCTCATTTACTCACAGGTTTTCTATGTCTTGCACAGGTCACCTTGCTTAGTTTGTCTGTGTATATCTGTATGTCTTTCTTGTCTGCTTTCACTTCACTGCTCGCCAGCAAACCTCTCTTGCTATCCGCTGTTACCTCTGCAGACAGACTAAAGCCTTGTTCACACTGACATCCAGCATTATCCAGCATTATCCCCAAGCATTATAGAGGGTGAGTTTCAGGCAGCTGAGTAATCCAGGTGGAGCAGAGTTGCTGTTTACAAAGTGTTATTGTTTCTTTAGTAAAAAATGCTATTTTGCGATATGTATTGTGGGGAGTCGCTCTGGTAGACAGCGGTGCGGGTGCAGTTTAGAGGCAAAACAAGGAGTCCAGATTGTGCAACAAACAGTGTTTTATTCACACTTGCACACAAAATGAAAAACAGTCTCTTGGTGACAGTTCACACACAACGGAAATAACGTAGCCAAACAAAAACAGTCCAACACAGGTTCAGTCACCTGGGAGGTGTAGGTGCAGGTTCGCACCACGCTGTCGGCCCAGCCGCAGGAGAATCCAGCTTCAGGTAGCCAGGAACAAAATACCTCCTTGCTGAGCTCTTTCCTCCTGGACAGAGAACTCCCAGCCCTGTTAGCAGCTCCAGGATAATCACACTTCCCAGACACAGCTGCTGGCTGCGTTTTATATCCAGCCCAAAACATGGACTGGACCGTGGGGAGCAGCCACCCACCCTACTCTTTAGCTGCTCCCAGTAAGAGCCGGCCCGGATCGGCTTTGCAGCCATGCTATTTAACAAAGTCAAACAGCACTAGCTGCTGCAGACAAAAACCCGGCTCTCACCTCACCGAGGCCAGCAACCTCGGTGACACGTACCTGCCATCACATATGACACCTTGCACCTTACCACATACCCCCCTTTGTTCAGCCCTGAGGGGTGAACACACGTGAAGGCAGTGGACGCGGGACAGGGCATCTGCGTTGCCCTGCAAGCGGCCTGCCCTGTGTTCCACGGAAAACTTGAAATTTTGAAGAGATAGGAACCACCTGGTGACCCGAGCATTCCTCTCCTTGGCCTGACTCATCCATTTGAGGGGAATGGTCGGTCACCAGAGCAGAACCTCCTCCTAACAGGTAGTAGCGGAGAGATTCGAGTGCCCACTTGATAGCCAGGCACTCCCTCTCCACTATACTATACCTGGACTCGGCGGGACTGAGCTTACGGCTCAGGAAGACAACGGGATGTTCTTCCCCGTTGACCTCCTGCGACAGTACCGCACCGAGGCCTACCTCCGAGCGTCGGTCTGTACGACAAACTCCTTGTTGAAGTCGGGTGTCACCAAAACCGGGGACCCACACAGGGCCGACTTCAACGCGGAGAAAGCCTCCTCCGCCTTCTCACTCCAGCTAACCCTCCCAGACTTTCGCCCCTTCAACAGGTCTGTCAATGGCGCTGCTATTGTGGCAAAGTGGGGCACAAACCTCATGTAGTAACCTACAATCCCCAGGAACGACTTTACCTGCCTGGTGGTGACCGGTCGGGGCCAGTTACGAATGGCCTCTACCTTAGTTACCTGAGGTTTGATGACTCCCGCCCAATTACATATCCCAGATATTTTGTCTCCTCTAACCCTATGGAGCACTTCTTTGGGTTAGCGGTCAGTCCGGCTTTCCTCAGGGCATCCACTACCGCCTGCACCTTGGGTAAATGGCTTTCCCAGTCGGTGCTGTGGATGACTACATCATCCAAGTAGGCCGAGGCGTACCGGCGATGTGGTCGCAGCACTATGTCCATTAACCTTTGGAAAGTGGCGGGGCGCCATGCAGGCCAAAGGGTAACACCTTGTAGTGATACAGGCCCTGCGAGGTAACAAATGCGGTTTTTCCTTAGCCGACTCCGTTAAGGGTACCTGCCAGTACCCTTTAGTGAGGTCCAGCACAGAAAAATAACGGGCTTGTCCTAAACTTTCAACCAGCTCGTCTACTCGGGGCATGGGATGCGCGTCAAACTTGGATACTTCATTTAACTTGCGAAAGTCGTTGCAGAACCATAGCGTCCCATCCGGCTTAGGTATTAGGACTATGGGACTGGCCCACTCACTTTCGACTCCTCAATGACCTCGAGCTTCAACATTAACTGTACTTCCTCCGCGATGGCCCGTCGCCGAGCCTCGGGTACCCGGTATGGTTTTAACCGGATCTTGGCCTGAGGCTCAGTGGCGATGTCATGTTGGATGAGAGACGTGCGGCCAGGGAGGTCCGAGAACACATCCGTGTTCCGACTGATGAACTCCTGACTTCCTGAACTTGTTTGGAAGACAGGCTGTCTGCAATTTTTACCGTGGTTACTGCTTCACAGGCCTCGAACTGTGGGGCTGGACCCTTTTCACCTAGAAGCCCTGGCCGGGGCTGTGGTCGTCGGCTGTGTCCCTATCTTTCCACGGCTTAAGTAAATTCACGTGGTACACCTGCTCCGGCTTGCGCCGCCTGGCTGGTGTGCTTTGTAATTACTTCCCCTACCTTCTCGATCACCTCATAGGGGCCCTGCCACCTAGCTAGGAATTTGCTGTCAGGGTGGGTACCAGAACCAAAACCCGATCTCCCGGATTGAAGTCCCGTGCCCGAGCCTGACGATTGTACACCCTACTCTGGGCTTGTTGCGCTGCCTCCATATGCTCCCGGACCAAGGGCAACACCCTTTCCATCCGGTCCTGCATTTGGGCGACATACTCAATGACACTTTTGTGGGGGACAGGCTGTTGTTCCCACGCTTCCTTGGCGATATCCAACAGGCCCCGAGGGTGTCTGCCATAAAGCAGTTCGAAGGGCGAGAACCCAGTAGAGGCCTGGGGCACCTCTCGCACTGCGAACATGAGATAGGGCAGAAGCAGATCCCAGTCCTTCCCATCTCTAGACACCACCCTCTTTAACATATTTTTTAGAGTTTGGTTAAACCTCTCCACAAGACCGTCTGTTTGCGGATGGTAAACGGACGTCCGTAACTGCTTTATACGCAACAATTTACACAGTTCCTCATTACTTTGGACATAAAAGGGGTCCCTTGGTCTGTCAGAACCTCTTTTG